>OX596381.1:29287328-29887328 GCA_951394425.1 Tipula unca | reverse complement strand
TTTTTGATGATTCTATGTGCAGCCTTGAAACACTCAAGCACTTATATAAGTCGGAAGCAAGCATTTTATGTATATTTTATAGCTTTTATCAGCTTCAGTACCCAGTCCTTTTATATTTTCAGTACAAGCCTCTTTATTTTCTTTAACTAATCGGTTGGCTTTATTACTTACTCGAATAAATTCTCTTTTGTCAATAATATTTCTGGTTCTACGCCATATGCGTCTTTTCCTACGCCTTTCCAGAAAGTAGTTGATCTCTTGTACAACATTCTCACCTAATACGGGTGTAGCCTCTTGAGCTGTTTCATGCATAGAGTGAGTCAAAAAGATCCAGCTTATTTTTCAAGTTCTTGTTTAGTAATCCTTGGTTCAAGTTTCTTAAAAATTCTTGCGATATTATGTCGGTGGGCAGTAGACCGCCTCTAGACTTAGTTCAACACCACCATCGATTAAGGTTATTATGGTCCCATTGGTTTTACGTATTTACGTACACTCTTATTATCTAAAAATGTAAAATAAAAAATAAAAAATTCGGAAAATTCAAAATTCTTAAAAAAGCTTAAAACTTTACAAAAGGTGCTGATTATTTTTATTCTAGAAACTATCAAATCCATTAGGCTGTATTATTGCTATCTTAATTACGCGATATATGGCATTTTTAAACATTCTTATAATGACCTTTTTCTAAATTTGAAGCTTAGAAATTTGCAAAACGTGCTGATTTTTTTTTAAAATAAATTATCATATATTATATCAATTCCTTAGAAAAGTTTAAAATTTTTCAAAAAGTACAGATTTTTTTATTTTATAGAAATTATTAAGTATTAGTTCTACTAATTAAACGATATTAGATATGTATGTACATTTTTAAAGATATTTGCTGATATTTTTTGGTTTTTGCAGAAATTATCAGCTCCGTTAGCCTATATTATTGCTCTCTTAAGGCTCTACTTTACTCAATTTGCGAAAACATGTGTATCTTATAAATCGTTTTACGGCCACATAAACTGAGGCATTGCCTTAATTTTTTATAGCAAAGTTAAATATATTTGCAAGCGAGTAACACACGCTTTTTTTTAAATTCGCTACAGTTTTCTAGTAATTGCGTCTCAAAGTTGATGAATTTTTGACAAAAAACCATGCACTCACAAACCAAATTTACCAATATTTTTCCATTAATCTGTAAAAGTTTAATATGTATGGGTACGTTCAGGAAGATATTGTCTATTGAAAATTTAATTGAAAACTATTTTATGTCGATAAGCTGACAAATCAATTTATTGACAAAAATGTATCTTCGATGTAAAAATGGTTTAGGAATCAACTAAATATCGTGTATTTTTTAGTTCATCCCTTTTTAATTAGATGTCATAAGTGGCAAAAAAACAATTTTTTCATGGAATATTTTGTAATTTTCCATAGCGGAGATTTACACTATTTCAAATTTTATTTTAGACGCATTTTTTGGCATTTAAATATCGACATCCATTTTGATTTTTGTTCTAGGTAAAGTAGAGCCTTAATTACGCGATATCTGGCATTTTCAACAGTCTTATGAAGAATTTTCTCTAAAATTGTAAATCCCAAATTCTCAAAGAAGCTTAAATATTTGGGCATTTTTCAAGCCACTCCTATTACTAGACGTACTTCGTTAGATTTGGATCTATAAAAAAAAATCGTATGATATCTTTTGAAATCTGTATTATTTTTCAAAAGGTACTAACTTTTTTTATAGAATTTGTCAGGCCAGCTTTCTTAATCCCTTAATTCCCTGGGCCGGACTTCCGCCCCTCACTAAGGAGGTTACCATTGTGCTCAAATTTGACATCCATCGTAATGGGAAAGTGAAAACCTTTCTGCTTGAAGCAATTTCCTCCTGCATATATTAAAATTTCTCTTCTTTATAAATGAAAAACTACGCCGATGTCATATAAATCATATTTATGGCCAACCAACATAATCGGTAGCTTTTCAGCTCGTACATGTATATGTATACACAAAAAACAAGACTTATCAAACTGCAATCAAATGGTTAATTAATGCGATACACATCGTTGATCTCTTTCACTTTTTTTCGTTTGTTTGTTTATTTAGTTAAAATGATAAGCTGCCAACAATAACGCACATTAAGATCAAGATCAACTTATTTATGAATTCATAATTTAACTTTTATAATGTTATTGTTTTGAAGTTTTAACATTATCCAACAACAATGATTTCTAAATTTTATATGGATATATAGAGATAAGTAAAATGTCTTTATTGCGTGTCCATATATTGATGGGTTAGTTCTTGAACATTAACCTTAAAACGTTTTTAAGTATAACCCTTGGATCTGGGGTGCCCAAAAACGGTAATTACTTTCACTAATACATATTATTTATGTAAATCAAAATTTTAGGTAAAATCAATTAACAATGGACCAGTGATTTTATATCACACGCAAATACCGAGTAATTCATCATATTCGTATGTACATACCTATTTATACAATAACCACTTTCCATTTGAATTATACGATTTATGCGAGATAGATTTTCCCAATGAAATAGAAAATTTTTGCCCTCGAGTAATATTTATGTCTTGTCATTCACACAATCGATATAAATTAAATTAACAATGAGAAGCTGTATTTAAAAAAAAAAAAGATCGTATATATTTCACACACCCAAAGTACACACATATCATAATTAATATACGAGTACGTATACTTGTACTTTATTATGTGATGTACTCACGTTAAGTAAAAGTTAAGATTTCTCTTGAATTAATAATTTCTAATAAATAATTAAGATTTTTTGTTTTAAATTATTTATCGCACTTTAGAAAAAAATTATTATAAAATAAATAAATAAATAATCCAGATGTTTTAAAACTTTTATCGGCATGCAGTGCACCGCGCACAATAATATGTTAATTACAGACATTAAGTTTTTAATTAGTTTTATGATGTGCGTATCTTAAAATAGCATTAACATACGTGTACATATAATAAACACATGGTTTATGCTCAGCCAAGAGTAAAAAAAAATGATAAGCCCTGGTGTCAGTGAGTTTGAAATTGTTTTTTTTTTTTTAAATATAAATTGTAATAATTAACAGACCGTCAAATTTGAACAAAAAAGAAATAACTTCCTTTAATTCTTATTCTTACATACATGCGGCATGTATGCTGTACAAAACGTATTTAACAAGGAAACAATTAAATCGTCTCAATGTTGCACGGCATTGAAGCATGCATCAGTCTGGATGCACCTTGCTTTTTATTTTTCAAACACTGTATCGTTTGAATTGAGCTGGCTGTGATATTTTGTTCCATCGTAGCATGTTTATGGATTTGGTTTAGTACTCATTACTCATTTATTCTGAATGGTAAGATTATAAAATTAATATTCAAATATAAATTAAACATTAAATTTATTGCAGTAATGTACTCATTTCAAAAATGTACCTATCAAATCATGGTATTCTCTATCATAAGTTTGTGTCGGGCAAAGACCTTTTAAATATATATCGGGACTTGCGCGATTGTACGGTGCCGCTCGGCCAAAAAATCCAAGACAAAATCAAAAATCTCGGCGTCAATATATTATTTGAGGGTCAACATCGATTCCCCGAACACGATTTGTATTTCGATTTGGAGGGATCAATGTTGGGAATAGTTTATAATGATTTGCGTTCAAGACTATATACGTATCGTCATCTCAAAGACAACGATGATGCGCAAGCGAAACTTCGATATGAGAAAACATTGAACGAACTTTATCAAATTTTGAATATGCACAAGGTTGATCCGGTGCGTGGGTATTTTAATCGGGAATGTTTTGAGAAGCATTTTGATTTACTGTGGAAGGAGGTGGAACAATGATTCTATTGATGCATATTTGATTTGAATTCATTTTTGAACGAATAAATTACAAAAAATTTAGTTATTCTGTTTTATGCTTTTATGGTTATTAGAACTAACATTTTCGACAGTCACGATCTTCCCATATAGCCAGATAGCGAAATCAAGTCAAGTCATAGTCAATAAATTAAATCAATATACACGAACAATAAATTCATGGTCAACGCACATAACCGTAGGGGTTAATTAACTATATACACATATTTTATAATTTATTAAACCAACCATATCAAGTCAGTCACATACCTATGTATGTATGTATATATCCCTTCAACTTACGAATTACACTGTACGCAACGTTAAAATAAGCAAAATTCTTCATCCCAAAGGTTTTGTATACAAAAATTTTATGCTTGAACTACTCGAACGAAATAATAAAAAAAAACGAATTCAGAGAACCATAACACGAAGATTTACCATAGAACGATGGACTCTTGTGCTCAAAATATTGTCAAAATGAATGTGGCATTTATTAGGTTGAGTCATCTATTAAATTACCACGGTTTTTATTTCGTTACTACTGAACGATTACAAATAAAAATTAACATTTTTATGTTTATGGATATATGTTTTATTTTTATATGACTGCAGGTGATTTACTGCGATGTGTCACCACCGAACCGACGATGGTGGTATTTTTGTGGGAAATACATAATATCTCATAATATTAGATTGGGGCGTGGTGTGAAATTTTAAATAAAGTTCAGGAACCAACAAAATGGATAATAAGGCAAACCGTAACATAAACTATCATTATACCACCCGTTATGTTAACTATAGCATATACGTATGTACATACATAATATACATTTATGTAGATTTTCAATTTTCAAAGTATATCGTCTTGCGGTCACGGTTAACAAATTTATTGTACGGTTTCTGGTATACATACAAAAGGTGATATTTTGTTCCACTTGTTTACTTTTGTGCGCTACAACATCAGCTGTTATTTTACTTTATACACATACATAAAATATAATTAAGACGGTAGGGTTAAAGTTTACGAATCATCTTTTTATATTTACATGATCTGGAAACATAATTTAATTTCATTCGCAAAACCTGTTTCATTTTTATGTTACCGTATACAAGAGCATAAATTATGTAGATTTAGCTTTTTAGCACATACATAAATTTGAATTATGTCACCTGAACTGTTTTACATTATTTTGTTATCACCAAAACAAAAACAGTCAATCGAATAAAAAATATATTTAAGATTACGACAGGTGGTGTAATATATGCGTAATGAATTGGACACGATGGCACCTTCTTAGGCATGGGTAATTATTGTTTTTATTTTACAAAAATCAACAATAGGTTATTGTTTTACGATTTCAAAGGTGACAAATTTCACGATTATTTAATTATTATCTGTGGCGGTTTGTTATGAAATCAACCCGATGTTATTCCAACGTATGTGCGGTTATGAAATTTATGTACACGTATTTTGATTCGTTACTCGTGATACGAACTACACGTTAAAATCGAGTACAAATTAAACAATTAAATAGTATTTGAGAATTCTGTGTACAATTGGAAAAATCAAAATTCAATGAACATACCAATTTGAAGAAGTTCAATGCACGATTTGAATTTAAAATTGATCTCAACAATTCCTTTAGCTTGTATTGAAATGTATTGAAAGATTCCCGAAATCTAGATTTCAATTTGAAAATTGTTGACTACAAATTCAAAGCACCGAAAGTTTCAATTTCTCCGATTACACCAGATTTTGGCAACTATTTTATAATTCCTTCATATTTTCAGTTCAAATGTGGGATGTCCCTCACATTTCATTTTGAATGACTACGGCTACGGCTTAGTTGAAAACCATTAAACTATATAGTTCTTTAATCTACTGAGCTACCAAGCAATAAAATCAAAATTTGAAATAAGACCATCATGCTCCACTCTATCGAAAGCCTGTGATACATTTAGAAATATGGGAGGGCAATATTTCTTCTCTTCAAATACTTGTTTGCGTTCACGCAAAGACATCGATGGTCGAATGTTTATCCCTGAATCCAAACTGGCAATCATGTATAATGATCATTGGTTTTAGTCGTTTCAAAAACAACTTCTCATACAACTTTGAGATAGTTGGTAACAAAAGAGATCGGCCTGTATGATGTCATTTGTTCACCGGGTTTGTCTGTTTTTTTATCAAGAAAGCTGTGGCGAAATTTCTTCAATTCCAGGTTAGTTTTTGGGATTCAATTTCATATTCATTTCTTGTGAAAATTCTAGTGGGGTGACAATATTTGATGTTTAATGGAGGTCTATAAGTTAGTTTAGAATCAATGCTAGATTATATATTGTGTGGTTGAAATACTGATGCCAGATGTTGTGCAAACAGTTCCCCTTTTCAACGTTATGTTTTTGTTATGTTGCACCCATTTTATGTTCTTTAACTATTCGGTGGACTTTATTACTTACTCGATTAAATTCTCTTTTGTCAATAATATTTCTGGTTCTCGAATCTCCAGGGGGTAGTTGATCTCTTGTAGAACTTCCTCACCTAACACGGTTGTAGCCTCTTGACCTGCTTCACGCATAGAGTTAATAAAATATCCAGCTTGTATTTCAAGTTCTTGTTGAGTTTTGAGACAAACTTATAACTTAATAACTTCAATACCTTCAACTTTGATGTAATTAGAGGCTATTCCTTTCGAGATATAAAACTATAAAAGTTAATCAAATCTTTGTTGATGTCTGTAGGCCAATAAGTTGGCTTACGCGATTCACAACCTGCATTTCTATTGCAGTCACCTCCTATATATAATAAACCTTAGTCCAAGTTTATCAAAAATGTTTGCGTCTTGATTTCTTGCGATATTACGTCTTGGTGGGCAGTAGATCGCCTCTAGACTTAGTTCAGCACCACCATGGTTCGTTCATAAACTCGAAATTTGAAATTTCTTTGAAATTTTTAAATTTTTTAAATTTGACAATTTTCATACCAATGTTTTGTCGAGCTCTGATTTTTCATTTGTTTTTTTGAAAACAAATTGGAGCTTTTACAAACTTCCGAGCAGGGCCATATTTTCGGTTAGAAAATTCGAATCAGTTTTAAACAATATTTTCTACCATTTTAAAATATCTAAAATTTACGATTTTGAATAAATAAAATTGAAATTAGCTTATTCGTTTTCGTTTTTATAAGATTAAATTTGCAAATTTAAAAAATTGAAAATCTTAATTTAGAGTCAAACAAATCGTTTACAATTCAAAATTTGTCAGATTACTAATTTTTAAAACTGTACTTACCAAATTTAGAGTTGTCGATTTTTAAAGTGGTTTAAAAAGGCCTATATTTGAAATCGTATAAACGGAAACATCAATCGTATAAACATCAATCGTATAAACGGAAAGTGTACAAACATTATGAAACCGAAAAAATCGTATAAACAAAAACCAAAGAAAACCGAAAAGCATCGAAAAGTTGAAAAAATCGTAAATAATTGAAAATAAATCGTTCAACTAACAGTTAAAATCGACCGTATCCTAAATCAATCGTGAGTTTAAACAGTTTTTATCAAAGTTGTAAAGTGACAGAATTAAATTGTTAAATTCATAAACTCATAAATTTCTTACTTGGAATTCTCGAATTTCGACATACGAAATTTTTTTTTTTAAATTTTATATTTCAAATTTTGAAAATTTGTGAACTTGAAAATTTGGAATAATTTAAATTGTCTTTTAAAACAAGATTAAGCTTTTAAAAATTCAAATTTTAAAGTAATGACATTCAAATGTCAGTAATCAAATTTACGAAACATTACGTACAAAATTCTAAGTTCTCGAATTTTGTAATTTTCTGTTGTTACAACATTTTACAACTAATTTCTGAAGTTACTAAGCATTTATAAATCAATATCTAAAACTTTAAAATTTCAATAATTAAAATTGAATGTCATTTGCTCGTTATATTTTGAAGAAATAACAAAAACAACAGAAAAATCGTATAAACCAAAAAATTGAAAAATTTGAAAAACGGAAAAAAATTAACCAGAAATTTCAAAAAATCCTCGAAAGAACCGTATAAACCCGAATAATCGTGCAACAAAAAAAACCAAAAAATCATGTAATCCGAAAAAACCGATAAATAGTATAAATAGCAAAATTCGTAAATAACAGAAAAAATTGTATAAACCGAAAATATCGTATAAAACAAAAGCTTGTGGAAAACCACTTGTACTTTATCTGAATTTTTACTTTCACAAAATCGAAACATAATTTAAAGAATCATTAAACTTTGAAAATCTGGATTAAGAATTAGAAATATGATTTCCAGATTGAAAATTTTAAAATTGAACTATGCCTAAAAATTTCAGAATTATCGAATTTACTTTTTTTCAGTTTTTACTTAGAATTACAAATTTTAAATCGTAAAAAATTGGAAGAAATCGTGAACGACCCGTAAAATCATATAAATCGATAAAATCGTAAACTAAACCAAAATTAATGTTAAATCGCATAAACCGAAAAAATCGTTTTTTCATTTTAGAATACAATTTATGTCTATTGAAATACTCAATATGTTTAAAAATTTGAATATACGAGATTTTGAACTCTTGATCGCATGACTCAATTCTGCATATTTTACAGTTTTAATTATCAAATTTTGAATAATTTAAAATAATAAATTTAAAAGTAGTTCAGTGAAATTTATTTTTCGAAAATTTACAAAATTCAAATTAATGAGTCACGAAAATTTCATCAACAAAATTTAGTATTTCTGGAATTTCAAAATTTTATATTTTGCAAATTTCTGAAATTAAATAAATTGTTTAGAAATTTAAATTATTTTAAAAAATTCATATTTCTATGTACTGTATCAAATTATTAATTTTTGAAACGGCGTACGTATAAATTAAGTTATTTTCTTTAATTTTATTAGAATTTAAAATTTAAAATCGTATTACCAAACCGAAAATCAAAAAAAATTGGAAAAATTGTGTAAAAATAACAAATTAATCGTACAAAATCGAGCAAAATCGTAAAAAACCGAAAAAAACGTATGAAAAAATCAAACACATCGAGAAATTAAATGGAAATGTAAAATCGTTTTGGAACCGAAAATTCGTAAACTACTTACGATTTAAAAATTCGAAAATCCATAGTTTCATTTTAGAATTAAAATATTCGCTACTGACGAATTTATGTCTGTCTATTTTAGAAATTTGAATTTATAAAATATTTTAATTTTACAACATTTTTGTTTTAATCGAAAATTCACAAAATTCGAATCAATTGCTATGGGTCATTAAAATAAAAATAAAGGAATTCAGTATTAAAAAATTAATGAAATTTACGTTAAATTCATTCAATTTTTTGGAATTTTAAGTTTCCCAAAATTCGAAACATAATTTAAAGGAATCATTAAAATTTGAAAATCTGGAGTAAAAATTAGAACTAATTTGTAGAATTTTGAATTGATTTTTCATATAACATGAACAATTTAAAATTCGAATTTCGATGGTTTCTGATTAGCCAATTTTTGAAACTGAACTGTGGCCTAGCAATTTTAGAATTATCGAATATAAAACATTTTCAATTTTTTTTAGAATTACAAATTTGAAATCGTAAAATAGTGATAAAACCGTATAAATAGAAAAAATCGTATTAAACAAAAAAAATCGTATGAGAAAATCAAGAAAACAACGATAAATCGGGAGAAATCGTGAATAATTCAATAAAATCGCGGATAAACCATACAAATATTTACTTTCGATGAAGTTAGGTCTATTGAAATATTTTTAGAAATAGAAATGGATTTCTAATTATCGAATTTTGAATAGTAAACAGTAAATCTCAATGTGGTTGAGTAAAATTTTAGTAGTATTCGAGGATCTTAGGTTCGACGGTGACCAAAAACCACGGGTGTGTGTTTTTAATGTCTGTGTATGGGTATTGCACCGTTGGCCCATTTGTGGCATTGAGTGCTGGAGTGATCCACCCAACTTTAATTTTTTTTTACAAATTTTCTGAATTCAGAAGTAAAGATATCGCTTAGAATTTTAAATTGTTTTTAGAACGATATGAATGTTTTAAAATTCATATTTCTATGTCTATCAAATTATTAATCTTTGAAATTGCACTGCGAATTTAAGTTATGGTAAAATTCAAATCTGAAATCGTAAAATACCGAAAAAATAGTATACACCGAAATAACACCTTATAAACCTTCGATCCTTACCGGATTGACAAGTTTTGAAACTGACCTGTATATGTACAAACTACACAATTATCCAATTTTAGTTTTTTAATAATTCAAATTTAAAATCGTAAAATACCGAATAAACGTTTAAATTGAGTAAAACACTAAAAAATCGTATGAAACCAACAAAAATCGAATGAATTGCAGAAAAAATCAAAATCATCGAAAAACATTGTAAAATTAATCCAAAAAATAAAATCGTATGAAACCGAAAAATTTTAATTTTACAAACATTTTTTTAATCGAAGATTCACAAAATCTGAACCAATTTTAATGAGTCATTAAAATTAAAAAAATTCAAAATGAGCTAATTAAGTGTTAGAAAACTCATTCGGGTTTCGATGATTATCGGATTGCCAGTTTTTAGAATTAAACTGTATGTGCAAAGAGTAGTGTGCTTCAGAGCAAAAATAACGAATTTAATTTTTTATTTATTGTTATTCAAATTTAAAATCGTAAAATTCCACAAAAATCGTATGAAACCAACAGAAATCGAATAACATCGAATAAAGCGTATGAAAAAAATCCAAATCGTTGAAAAACATCGAAAATTTAAAACGAAATGTAAATAATTCAAAAAATCGTAAAAATCAATAAAATCGTAGGAATCCAAAAATTCATAAAATAAAAAGTGTTAAAAAATCGTATTTTCGTTTTAGAACACTACAATTATTTATTATCGACGTATTTATTAAATTAATTAATTATTTCTTAATTTATTTGTTCTAAAATTATGAAATATTTCAAATTTCGCCAACATTAATCTACCCACTACCTATACTTCATTTAGTTTCAATTTTAAATTTGAAGTGTCTAGCTATTAGGTTAGGTGAGGTTAGGTAAAGGTGGCCGTCCTAGAGGACTAGCATAGACGCATAGTTGGTCCGTAGCTATACCACATTTGAACTGCCTCCTCTTCACTCGTTAAACCATCCTGAACTTACCAAGAAGCGTTACAGAACTAGAAAACATTTACAGAGTTTGAAATGTCTTTTGAAAATAATATAAAATTGTGTCATATAGAATATCAATGATTACCTACTGGATTTCCAATTTTTGAAATTGAACTGTTAAAAATGAATTAATAATTAACTCTTAAGATCGTAGAATATCGAAAAAGTCGTCTAACCGGAAAAATCGAATGAAACCAACAGAAATCATATGAAACCGAATAAAACGTACGAAAAAATCGAAATCGTTGAAAAACTTTGAAACATTAAAACGATATGTACATAATCCAAAAAATCGTCTAAATCGATAAAATCGTATTAAACAGAAAAATCGTATTTTCATTTAGAACACTACAATTATTTACGTTCAACGAATTTATGCCTTTTGAAACGTTCAAGAACTTGTGCAGGCGATGACACAATTCTAAATATTTCAATTTTAATTACCGAATTTTGCAAATGATAAATTAGTTAACCCTCCTACAACGCGACGGATACGTTCTTAGGAACCGTCGCGTTGTAGGAAATCGCGTTGTAAGAGACATGAACTCTATAGATAAAAAGAGGTTAGGTTCCAAGTATAAAAAACTGCATTTAAATTAATAAAATGAAACTTTAATAAGTTAATATTCAAGATTAGGTTAGGAAGTCTTCAATAAAATTTTAATAAATTAATAAAATTTAACAAAATAATTCTAGTTTTTAAAAACTAGAACTAAATAAAAATTCAAATTTATAAAAACTAAAATAACAAAAGAAATGTTATTTATGCAAATTCTTCTTCATCACTGCTAAGCGGATGATGCCGCGAACGTTTTGCTGGTGCTACATCCGAATCTGAACTACTGGAGCAATGGAAAGGTTCGCTAGCTCTTCCGATCGTTATCGGCTTGACAAAATCAGTTATTAAAGATTGTTTCCTTTTTGCGAGCAAATCATTATAAATTTCATCATAAGGAGACAAGTAATTTTCTTTACTTAATTAATTATGGGTTCCCCATATCTAAACCTTTTTCTACACATTTTACAGTAAATTTCTTGGATTTATCTTCATCATCGGATATCTTCAGAATTACTATCTTCCATCGGTAGTGTTTTACTGACTATTGCAACCAAATCTGCTTCGTTTATTTTATCCTCCGTAACTAGTTCTTGTATGCCATCCAATGTTATTCCATCGAACCCATCGCGTCTAAAATCGCGGGTAATAATGATATCTGCACATTTGTGTGATTTAAATCACATGAATGCGATGGCACATTATCCTAAATTAGTAGAATTTTGAATGCTACGTTCTTTTTCTTCAAATAGTTTTCCACATCCGGAACAACACAATAATGGAACCAATCTTTAAATAAATTAGCCGTCATCCATGCCTTTTTATTGGCCCTCCAATACACGGGAAGGCTGGTTTTCTTACATCGTTTCAACGATCGTGGATTTAACGATCGATTAATGAATATAGGCTTAGTCATAAAATCACCAGATGCGTTACTGCAGAAAAGTAAGGTGATCCGATCTTTAGCAGCCTTAAATCCAGGTGCTATTTTTCCATTTTTTCAAATATAGGTTCTAGAGGGCATATTTTTCCACCATAGTCCTGCCTCATCGGCGCTAAACACCTGTGATTTTTTTAAAACGTACAATTTTTTCGGGTTAAAAACGCGTTGTGATATTCCAAATTTTAATTTTCGATCATAAATATTTATGTTTTTTAATTCGAAGATTCACCAAATTCAAATCAATAATTTAGTGAGTCATTAAAGTTTTATAATCTGAATTTAAGATTTAAAAAATCATTTAGAATCTGAATTTTTATCGAATTTAAATTATTTTATTTGTTGTGAATTACAAATTACCGATTAAATCGTATAAACGTTAAAAACATGTAAATCGTAAAAATTGGATTTTCATTACAATTTGAATTGGTTTTTGAAATGACTTGGATCTTTTAAAAATTAGGAACTCAATATAGTTGACCCGGATTACCATTGATTGAAAATGAACTTTACGTACAAAATTCAGAGTTATAAAGGATGTTTTTTTAGAGGTTCACAACTTTGAGCTGGCAACACTGCTTTATTTCCATCAGAGCAACGCTTGCAAATGGTTGAATTTTTTTATCAAAATAATGGTTCTGTTCGTTAAACTTATCGTGCACTTCGTCCATTTTATGGTGTACATAATCGTCCTTAAGAACGGCTAATTCGAATAACAATAGATCGTTCTCGGACCACGTTTTTTTTTTTTTTTTTTTTTTTTTAAAGTTATTGGCATAGACACTCTTTTGATCCATAGCCTTACCTTACATTCACACAACATTCATTCATACCATTCATTCATCCCATTCACACAAGTACAGTATACCATCTGCGCATTGCATAGCTCCATGTCACCCTGTACAGGGACATGAAAGATGGGTCGGGATGAGGGTCATAGATGTTTTCAATTTAATCACGCATCGTAATCGGGAGATGAAAAATCCCTTTTGCATCCCGCTTCTGTTGGGATTCGAACCCGGTACCTCCCGATCCAAACGTCGCAGCTTTAACCACTGCGCTATTTGCTCGGTCGGACCACGTTTACTCTTAATGATAATGTACATCCCAAATCAATTCGTCGCGGTTCTCAGCAGCTGCAGTTGTGTCCTTCCACTTTATGGACGATTTTGGCTTAAAAGCTTTCAAGATACAACTTGTGCAGGAATTAAAGCCAAACGACCATAGTATGTGCAGCCAATTCGGCGATAAGCTGGCATTAATCTTGCTGACATGTGGTTTTAACAGGACGGAGCCACATGTCATACAGCGATTTACTTAAAGAAACTTTTGATGAAAGAATAATTTCGCGTAATGGTCCAATTAATTTGCCACCAAGATCGTGTGATTTATTTACCCCATTGGATTATTTTCTTTGTTATGTAAAGTCACATGTCTACGTTGATGAACCAGAGACAATTGAACACCTGAAAATCATTCATTGGCGAAATACGGCCGCAAATGCCGCGAAAAGTTTGTGAAAATTGGTGTTCCGCAGATTGCGCTTTGGCCGAAATCATATTTAAACATTAATGGCATAAAATTGTCTATCCAATAAAGCCCGTTTCATTGATATTAAAAATATATTTCGTTGTTTTATTATGATTTAAACTTGTGTAACTCTATAAAAAACACCCTTTCGATTTAAAAGATTTCTTCTAAATTCTCAATTAAAGTTTTAAAATGTTCTGAATTTGTTCTCCTTGAATAATACAAATATAGAAATTTGAATAAGCAATTTAATATACATACAGTGAATAATGGTAGTAACATAAAACATCTTTAATGCAATCATTTTATGTTTTATATATCGTTTTATGTCATACCATGCGATGCAAATTTTGCTCAACATATACACCAGAAACCTTGAACTAAATTCTAGCATAAAATATCAACCATGTTGATGATGAATACACAAATTCTATGGTTTTAATTGTTAACAAAAGGGAAACCCTTCCATACTACCATTCGTGTTGATGTATTTGTTTTTTTTAATTTTTACATATGACTGCACTTCAACAGGAAATGAGGTATACGAACTAGTGACGTTATGTTATGTTAAAAATAAAACCACTCTTCATATAACTAAATCTGACAAAAAAAAAACACTGTCACACAATTTTATGTAACTTGTTATTTTTGAATATCATAATATATTTTTGTACATATTCCAATTGCAATTTATGTAAACGAGTATCGCAATTCATTTTAACTTTATGAATATATATGTATATTTGTAAGTAATTCATGCAGAAATTTGATAACATTAATCGATTTCGATTCAATATGCACGAAATACAGTGCCAAAGATGAAAACGAAAATACGTTGGTACAAAAATTACATTCTAAAGTATTACATTATGCCATACGAAAAGTGCCGATGACGTAAATGACATCACAGAATTTGCCAATTTAAACTATTTAAATTTTTAACTGACTATTGTCTTAATACATCTAAGATTTTACGTGTGAATCTCCCATAATGTAAATAATTAATTAATTTTTATAGTTTTTCGAAACATATACAACCGCATAAAATTGTCAATTAATCTTTTAAAATTTTAAAACCAAAAGTATTTCCATATAACATACAAAAAACAAAGATACAATTGAATTGGTAATGTGTAATTATGTACACAGGATGAAACTTAAGACACAATTAAAGGTTATTTATTGTAATTTAATTAATTTAGCTTAATTTACAAAACATCTAAAATAAATAAATAAATCGATTTCCAAAATTTTTCGGTTTTAATTAAATTTAATTCAATTAATTTCCTTTCTCGACTATATCTTCTACTTTACTTATAACAATATAATTGCCAGTAGCTGCCACGGCTGGAGACAAAACATTTTCTGTTGCGTTCAAAATTTAAATTAAGTTTTATGATTTTCGTTTTTTTTTTTGTGTTTCACATTGGATTAAAAGAATTAAGAATGAAATGAAATTATTCAAAAGGAGAATATGGCGATATATAAGCTTGAAGGTCACAAAAAAATATTAATGTATAAGAAAAACACTTTTTCGCAGCTATATAGGTAAGATAAATATCTTAATTGAAAGCATGAACGGAATTAAAAAAAATTAACAATTTTTGTTTTCACTAAAGAGTTAAAAATTTATTTACCATAATTCTGGGTCATTTCAATTATTTCCATCATATTATTCACCTGCGCGCGAATTAATTAGTAACTGGGTTTCATCATTCGTGTTAACGACTTAATGTTGTATAGAAAAATGTTTGATGTTTGTCTGTGTGTGTGTGTGTCTATTGGAAAATGGTAGGAAACGTTTTTAATTGTGTGGTATTTGTGCAAAGTAATAATGAAAATATTTGTTCCGTTAAAATAAATCGTGGGAAAGAACAATTTCAATTTTGCACCAATATCGTAACCCTTAAGGCACATATTATTGGTGAATGTAATGATTTTTAATTATTGTAAATATTTTGAGCCGTAATAAATATTCAATATTTTTCACCAGCAGTCTATTTAAGGAATATTGAATTTAATGGTGTCAATTCAATTTAATAGGTTTAGTATTGTCAATAAATACTGTTACAAGGTTTTTATATTTTCGTAAGATTAGATATTAAATTGTCGTAAAAAAGTCACAAATCATCTATATGTTGGTTTGTATTCAATATTATCTAAATGTATAGCGAACCGATTTTTGGAGAACGAGCTTGCTTTCCAAGAGAATGTTAGGAACAAGGGGACACGCAGAACTATGTATGTGACGATGATCCAAATTATAACCCAAAACAAGGTATAGCAACACTAAACTAAATATTTTCATCATATTTAAGTGTCAGCCCAAAAGAAAACATCTATCACGACACTATTTACAAAGGCTGCCAGTTAGATTTCGTGACAGATAAATATATTTTTTTTTATAGAATAATCAGTCCCGATATGGATAGCTTAATGGGCTCTGCTTTCATTCTACATAGTCACTATATGAGCCAATCACTGAGACTAGCGTTAATTGGTATAGTGTATCATCACTTATTTGACACAATATGTGCTGTTATTGAATCGCAGTCAATATTTCTTTGAACACCAGTACCGGTAAAGATTATCTAAAATATTCTCTTCCAAACAGTCCAAAAATTGACAATTTTTAAGAAATCAGATCCAGAAATGTTTGTATTTTGTGGTTTACAGTATACAAACCATTTTTGAATCATTTCATATTTGTTACGTGATAGTTTATTCAGTATTATTGAAAATAAGGTGGTATTGCCAGTGTTAATTTATTTTTTATGTTTGGGATAGAATTTTGGGCCAACTTCATAAAGGTTGCAGAATTCTATTTTCTTGTAACGTATACCTTACTAGAAAATAGAGTTCTGTGACTAAATGTTCCCGTTCTCCAAATTTTTATATTGTGCTTTCCATTTATGGCAAGCAGAAATCTATATGACCTACAGAACAAATCATAGCGGTCACGATCAAGGCGACAGTAAATCACGATATTCATTAAATATGATCAACGCTATACCGCTTTATGGCGGTACAATATAAATTCACTCAGAATTTATACCAAAGCAAGGAATCCGAGGTATATGGGAATTAAAACTACTAAACAGTTATAGAAAAGTAACAAGCTCCAACATTATTCTCAAAAATCGTAATTTCAAACTGTAGTTTTTTCTGACTTACATGCCGTACTGCTTAATTCACGTATTCTAATTTATGAGATTTTAACATAAAACCGTTAAGTATTTTTAAATATTTCCATTCTTGATGTTATTTTTTAAAAATATTATTCCAATGTTCTTGCTCGAATTAAGTGCCATTACTTTCGCTCCAGCACCAAGGTTTTCTGTCTTTAAGTTTAATTATTTGGATTATATTTTGGTACTAGTCAAAAAATTTCAAGCGTAGGATAGTTTTAGTCTGAAATGCATTTTCAGAATGCGTTCAATCAAATAACTGTAATAGAGAAATGGTATTCAAGTGACTTTTTGGTTATAAAAGTTATATGTCAAATAGTTGACAAAGATGAATATTTTTTAAATTCTAGGATTTGTAATGATTCTATCAGAAGAAGCGACTTGTATCCAACCGGTTGACGAAGAAATTTCTCGAATTATAGAAATACGATGAAATCATAAGGATTAAATCATTCTAGGACTCAAAATCCTTTCATTTTTTGACTGCTTATTGACTGCTTGGAAATTCAAAACATACGGTCTACATTTTTTGGCCAGCGAGTTTCTTGAAGAGCAACGAATTTCAGCCAATTTCTTCATTGAGGCATGTGATTAGGCTCTCCAACGCTCCTGGTTTCCTACGTGACTGAACATTCCACATGACTGAACAATCCATTCATTTGTTCTATTGTTGACATTATAAACAGATGTTTTTTCACAGATGCGCGTCAGCCTCCAGCGGCCTACTCGTTTTGTCACTTCCTACGAGGATACTGTGGTGGTATTTTGGAAAAACATTGTACCCCGGCCCCAGGGCCACACTTCCTATATATACGAGTATAATATGTAAAAAAAATGGCTCTTCAAGGGATATAAGAAAGATGGTTAAAAATAGACTAAAAAATTGATCCAAGAGTGTATTACAACTGGTCCAAAAATCCGTAAAGGACTCCTAAGCCCCAACCATTGTGAAATTTGAGATAAAACACATTTTAACAAATTTTTAATTTGAGATAAATCACATTAAAACTAGACTTGCTCCGTGGATTTTTTGCTCATTTGCACCCGGGGATGGCAACCCTGAATCCGTCATTACTTATTACGATATGCGACTAAGGTACTTAACCATGTGTACTTTGATTAATTCACTGACTCTTATTCTCAAATTATAATAGAACATCTAGTTGTATTCGTCCACTGGTATAATCGAACCTCATGTCACCACTCAGTGTCTCGTCGTAATCGATTGACCCACTTATTACCACTCCTTCGGTTCAATTTTATACTGGCTCATAATTATAATAGACTATGCTTCCAAATTTTGTATCCAAAAGTCTATCTTGACTTTCTCAAACAGAAAGCCTACAGATTTATATACTAAACGGCCAAGTTCACAGCTTCCACTTTGTTTTGAGATTCCGCAACAGATACACTTTATGATTTCATAATGAACCCAAATTATTAGTTTATTATGATTATTATTGTAACATAGAATTAAAGAGGTACGACCTGCTTAAAACTCGCTCCAAAACCGCGAGGTTAGTACAATGGCAATATGCAGAAAAACCGGGCGAATACCTAACGATGAACAGCAGCAGAAATGTTGGAAAGATAACTAATACTGTATCACGTCAATGGTCTAACCGGTATAACCCGAATAATTTGCAAAGATAGTGGTTTAAGGCAAAAATAGTGTCGTAGCTACCGTGCGGTAAAATATAATTTTTATTAGTTTTCTAAGATACCGTCATCTTTCTAACTCTATTCATGGCTAAAACGTTAGATCGATTTAATGTGCGGGACAGTTCAGGACTTTTTTTTTCGTTTTAAATGGATGAAGATAAAAATTAGGGCGTTAATTTTAATTCATAATAACCAAAGATGACGTAAAAATTAGGAAAACAAAAATAATATTGTGACTTAAATTTGGATTTCTAGACAAAAGGCAACTAAACAAAGTAATAAAATATTATTTTGTTTGACACGTAATCAACACTATTATGAAATAAAAACAACGCGCTAATTTTTTTTTAACATGATTCAAGTTTTATATTTTTACTATATACTTGATGGATTGCAGATGGCAGCCTGTAGGCCTATAACCGGGCTATGTCGTCTGCTCCTCTTCTTACTATGGAGTCTATTCTACATCTGCCCTAGTCCCACATTCTTGGTGTTCTGCAGCGTATCGACTAAAGTGCATTGGGGCGTGAAATGTGTTGGGGACTTGTACAGGCCTTAATAAGTTTAATTCACATATTCCGGAGCTGGAAATGGTGAATGACTTAATACCCTCATTAGTCCTTTGACTGTGTCCAAACTGGTCAAAGATTTCAAGGACTTTATTAATCTCCTTTGCTCTAATACGAGAGTAAGGATCATGTGGGTGCCTGTTCATTGTTGCGTTGATGGAAATGAGATTGCTGACTTTTTTAGCGAAAGATGGTTCGTGTAGTAAATTTGGCCCCGACCCAGCAATTCCTCTATTCTTCAATGGTGCTAAAGACGCTATTAAGACGTTCGCTCTGCTTGAACTAGGACTGAAGCCGCGTTCTACTCCTAGCTGTTGAAAGGCAAAATATTTCATTATTGAACCAACCTAAGGTTCACGAAATTTATGTTATCCTTAAAAAAAAACCAACTCAGAATTCTTTCAAGGTTCATCCCCAACGCATAGAACAAGCACAGGATGCTCTTTGTGACAACTGCCTAGAGGAAGTGGACGACTACCTAGAGGAAGTGAACGACTGCTTACACTAGCTCTGCAGCTTTGTCGGAGCTAGATCCCAAGAATTCTCTTCCGGATCTTTGAACGTAGATCAGTTAGTATCCATTCCTTGGTTCAAATTTTTATTGTTTGCTAAGATTGTAGTACGCTCCTGCGATTTACGATAGATCCTCTTGGTTTGCGCCGTGGGCCCATTGTGGCGTTGGGTGCAGAACCTCATTAGATTCCAACCGTTTTAATAAAAATAAAAATAAAAATATACTTGAATATGTAATTATTTCAAATCTGAAGTAAATTGAATATTTTTATTCTTAAATTGATGTACGAGTAACATTTTCTTTTTTGATTAGGCTTAGTTATAAATAAGAAGGCCCGCAATGATTTCTTTCTTAAAGATCAAAACTATGCTCAGAAAAAACTTGTTGCTATAGCTGACCAGTTGCAAAATTCTTTGGACACATGCAATTATTAAATTAATAATTTAAACGGATCCGCGAAACACAGCATAAAAAACACGATGCAGCAAACCGATTTGCATCCGTAAAATCTCTAGAGTACAAAGGTATTTTACAAGCACATCATTTGAACTAAAGCAAAATGAAATCCAAAAGCTGTACACTAAAAACCCAGATTGTCCTCAAATATTTAATCAAACCAAATGTGTTCGAATTCGAGTTTAGCAATTTTGTGCACTTATAAGGAAAATCATCTTGGTTTCGAAAAGTTATTATATTTTTGGCTGTTGTGGTCTTCACAGGCAAATAAATTGGTAAATTTGGCTTAATTTAACAACAGTTTATTCTATAATCTTATTGCTATTTTCATGTGATGCCGAGATGCACGCAGTCTTGAAAGTGTTGTCCTTTTAAAATTTCTAGTAATTGAAATTTTGTGAAAAAGTCGACATATATTGGAAACTCATTTCCCAAATTTACAACAATTTTGTATAGAATTTACTGTATAGAAACTATCAAAACCATAATTAATCGCACGTTTGCCAACATTTGAAATTGAAATCCGGATTTAAATTCCTTAAAAAACTGAATAATTAGCGCGAAGAGCAGGCATTTGGTCCGGCAACTCTTTGATATTCGAATATAATTTTAATAAAGGAAATGTATGCAAAATAATATATTTTTTAATGCGCCTAAAAGTACACAGTAGATGTGTCTGACGCCGATGTCGCTCTAGTAAATGGGCATCAGTGCTAAAGCGAAGAGCCGATTTTGTTTTAATTTGTATACATATGTATGTACCCAAAAAATGACATCTAAAACTATAGAACCAACATAACAAGCCAGAAAACAGTTGGTACCATTGCAGTACCGTCTACAAAATTATGTTGGCATCGCCTACTTTCTGTGTTTTCAAATTTGACAGGCGTTGGGCTTGTCGATATATCTTTGGTTCTGAGTTGAAATTTTTAATAATACGTGTACATCGCATAGGCATTGACTTTTATTATATTTTACACTTTGTCACGTAAAATAGTTTGCTGAATGCACTAGGTTATATGGAATGGCATACATGCATTCAGCAAGCTATGCAGACTTCTGCAAGTTATGTCTATTTCAACTATATATACATACATATACAACATAAAGCAAAAGAAACAAATCTATAACACTACTGCTTTGTTTATTGTGAAAACAACCGGTTTCTTAACCTACTGTATAGAAAAAGTTACGAAAAACACTACATCGATAAGTTACTTGCGGGTAGAAACTTGATTATCGTACGCAAGCAAGTAACCAAGCATGTTTTTATAATATGAAGAAACAAAATCTATTTGATTCCATTTCCATCGTTCGTATTCATTGTCTGGTTATTTATCGAGTTTTTAGCCATATTTTTCGACTTGCAAATTGCGAATTGCTATAGCCAATCGAGAATTTGCCCCAGTTCTCGATCTTTTTGTGCGAATGTTATTTTAGTGCTTCTGTTTGAATGACGGATGCCACTATTAAGTTTGTACGTTGGAACTCAAGTAATACAGTCCACTCACGTATCGCGAGTAGAATATATGGAAAATATATGGAAGCTGCGGCGATATGATAATACATTGAATGATCTTTAAGATCATTGAAAATTATAACAAATTGCTGAAAACCGCAATAAGTTAGGTGGTCCAACATAACTTCAGTCTCCGATCAACATTTCATTATGTATCTGTGTATAGTGACTTTAAGGTGTTGTTATATCATCACAAAATTGCAATTAGGCAATTTCAAATATAAACTTGTTTTAGGCAACTTCGGCTCTTATAGTTAATACTTGCGCCACTAGCGGCTGAAAAATGAATAGCGATATTTTTATTACAGGCTGAGTTTATTTTTGAATCACTTTTAGTTTTCTTAATTTTTTTTTATCTTAGGATTCGAAGTTAATTTACTGGGGCCATAGAAGAAGGGGCCATCTTCTAATTGGTGCTCCATATAGTTTATGGTAGAATGAAATGCAGTGAACTTGAGATCTTACAACCAGCTCAAAAGGTTTAGTTCTTTTAAATGGGGCTATATGTACTACATTTGAGAGCTGAATAGATGATACACCTTAGAGAAACCCTTCTCTGAAACGAAATTCACTTTAAGGATGATATCTAGGTGGTTCTGTTTGGTACAGTCTCAAAGTTGAATACCATAAATCCCCATCGGCCCCAATATTTGCTTACCCAGTCAGTATAAGCTTATTATACGTTGGATATAGAACATATAGTTTCTTCCTATCAGTCAGTATAGATTTTCTGTATTTAAGTCCTAATTCTTCTCTTTGACTTATATACTTTTTATTTATAAATGATGTAATGATGAATTTACGAGAATAATTCGATCCTCTGACCAAAAATCATCACACGCGGAAATGTACTCAAATTTAAATTGTATGATGTTAACAGGCTAGATAATAAAGAAAAGCAGGATAGATTTGGCCGCCTCAACGATGCTCCTCCAAATAGTTCGATTCACTGCAAGAGAACGCCATTTCTGATCTCGTGATCAATACGCATCCTGTAGGTGGCTCCCTCTTGAATGGGACCGAGAATTATACGAATTATTTTACGCTCAGTAACAGCAAGCTTTTTGATCTTTTGCGCTGTTAGTGTCCAAGACTCGCAACCAAATGTGATAACTGGCCTTATCAGCGCTTTGTAGATGTCCAGTTTCATTTTGCGCGATATGTGGGGAGACTTGTAAACCTTAATGTTGGCATAAAATGCTCGGTAGTCTGCTGCAATCCTCGATGCGATGTCGACCGGAGTTTTGCTCACTGATCAGGGATCCTAGATATTTGAACTCTTCAGTGCGTCTCCAGAAATAAAATCCCCACGTGTCTGCCTTCTGGCAATCACCATGTATTTGGTCTTCGCTTGATTGATCTGAAGGTCAATTTCTTGGGCTGTCCTCCTTGCCGCACTCCAGGTGTTATCTGGAAGGCATCCGAAATTTTACCTTCTATTTGCACCTTACATATATTCAGCCATCCATTAATACCTGACACAAAGAAACCAATTTTGACGGTATGTCTAGATAGGACAATACGTTCCATAACGTATTCCTCTTAGTACTGTCGTACGCCTGCTGGAAGTCTACGAATAAACTGTACACAGGGATATATTTTCCATAGCATTTTTCTAGCACCATCCTCCGAGTGAAGGTTTGATCGGTTGTTGATCTATTCGGGCGAATCATGCGGTAAAACAAATAATCGCCTCCATATTTGAGCATTTCGTTGCAGATGCCATCCTTACCAGGTCTCTTGTAATTTTTCATCTGTGATATCACGCCATTTCGACGTTAATATCGCGTTGAAGTTATAAGAGTGGTTGTTGCTCGGAAGATGGTGCCTGTTTGTTTAGAAGTGGGTAAAAAATGCCTCCGCCACACTTCTAGGACGGTTTTAGTGTCCATCAATAATTCACCGGATTCGTTGCGAATACCGCTGCTACGCGGATGATAATCGGTAGCTAGTTCTCATATGCAGCGGTATCTATCTCTCAGGTTGGAATTTTGGATGTTGAGCGCCTGTTGGTCATGTCATTCTCGTTTCTTTCGTTTGCATAGCCGATTGGAAATTTTGCTTGCAGTCATATAGGCGTTGTAAGATTGTCTGGTTCTTTGAGATAGATTTCGTTGATGTGCGCGATCTTTCTCCCGAATAGCACCTAGACAATCATCGTCCAACCAAAGATTTTTAGGTCTGGATGGACTTTGGCCTATAGTGGACGTTGAGGTATCAGTTACCGCCGTTTTGATGATGTCCCACTGTTCTTGAACGGAATCAAGAAGTGGTTTATCCTCCAAGATTTCCAGTCTCGAAAGTGGTCCTGGTAACTTATAGTTGTTCAATGTCGCTGTGTTTCAACGAGTGAAAACGATGATTGTACGTGGTTTTGAACGTTTTGAACAAGAGGATGTGAGCGATTTCATTGACTGTTGTCCCGTCGTTAGATTTCCATGTGGCTTTATGGATGCGTTTATGTGGGAAGTATGTGCTGACGACCGCCAAGTTGCAGACCAAAGCTAGCTCCGTGGTGACCGTCCCGTTGTTGTTTGAGGTAGGGTGCAAGGAGTTTGGGCCGATGGTGCTACGATAAGTGCCGCCCGCACTGCCAATTTGAGCATTGAAGTCGCCCAAAACAATTTTAATGCCGTGTGGCTGAATTTTTCTCAAGACGGTTTCAAGCTCGTCGTAGAAAGCGTCTTGGATTTGTTCGGGCTTCTCCTCAGTAGGAGCATGAACGTTCACAAATGTGATGTTGAAGTCAACCCCGCATGAAACCTGAGTGTGCAAATCCGATTGTTGACAGGGATGAAATTAGTCATGAATACATCGGTTGCTTTCCGGTCGATTTAGGCTAAATACGTTCCATATTCCAAATTTAAAATCGTTGTCCTAATATCGTGTCCAAGGTCGTTGTTGTTGATCCAAAAATATCCGAGGCTCATGTTGACGTTTCGTAACAAAAAAATTTGACAGGTTGGGCTGTTAACCCAACGCTAACTCCCTATAGGAGGACCACAGCTCTCACACTTTAGTCTACCCCTGTAACATAGTTGGTCGCCGCCACGAAGGGGCAGGGTCAGCACTTGCTGAACTTGTACGCAGATACGGCACATGAAGTGCCTGACCGCTATTGTGACTGGGATGTAGATATATGTACAGCTCCTGTTAAAATGGTCAAGTAAGTAGAATTACTTGCTATCGTTTCACGAACTTGAGTTGAAGACTTGGTAGAGTCAGAGTTTTTTTAATTTAATGGCAAATATGTTTTACCTTCATTGAATTCTTCTCACCTGAAAATTTCCATTAAATCGAACATTGTTTTGTTTTGATATAATTCGATTTAGGTAAAACCAATTTGCCAATACAAAAAATAAAATAATTGGATCTACCAAGACTTGAACTCAGCTCCAATAACATACGAGAGCCGCGGTGACTCTGCATACTTGACCACTGCCGTACAATATTTCATTACTGTTACTATATACCTATCGTTTATACTTGCCATTTAATTAGAAAAAATTAATTTGAAAGAAGAAATTAAATTACAATAATTTAGGGCCCAACCGAGTGGTTGAACTTAGGTCCACAATACCTAATCCAATGTCTATGCTTAATCGACCAGCGCCATACTATTTCATTGCTGCTATTTACCCATATTTTATCTTTGTTATTTGAATAGAGAAAATTGAAAATTTTAATGGAAGCTGAGTTTACCAATTTGAAAGAAGAAATTAAATTAAAAAACCTTGGCTCAAAACGATACTTGAACTGAGATCCACGAATCTAAAGCCAATGACTCTGCTTACTTAACTATATACCTAGATGTTTACTACTAATCTATACTATTGTGTTCATTGGTAAGAGGTTAACTTATAGAAACATATAACGTTATTCTGGTATTTTGTTTGGATTAGATGGCCAAAAGATCGGTTGTACCATTAATTTAATGGTTTTTAATGTCCTTCCGCGAACGTTGTGAAAACTCAAAAAAAAAAATCACCAGATACGATGAATTGTGTTTTATCAGAGTGGTATGAGAAAAACCAATCGACAAAATTAATTGAAAAGCCAATGGAATGCAGTGTTTATACCAACTGAGCTGACTAGCTGATATTTGTTCAATGGTTTTGGCCTGACTTATGGTAAATTCTACATGTTTACAATCGTTTTGGAAGGTTTGTTAGCAAAATACCTTCAGAACAATTTTTGATCTGTTTTAGTTGGATCTTGAATATGCTGATTTAGCAGTGTCGTAATTTACCAATTATATCACAACATATAGGTACTTTGTTTTTTTGCCACATAGATATATATAGAGGACATATGTTACACGGAAGATAAAGATACAATTGGATACAATTTCGTTGGCATTTTGGTTTGATATAAACCAAACTGGTATTTGTATTGCTTGATTGGAAGTTCATTGGAAGAATGTTGAGTTTTGCCAGACACTTTCTGTTTATGCTAATAATTACATTTTTGGTCTACCTATTCAAAGCTTGTAACGACCACATTATTTTGCTTTGCTCTAATACTAGAGTAAGGGTCATGTGAGTGGCTGCCCATTGTGACGTTGAAGGGAATGAGGTTGCTGAGTTTTTAGCGAAAGTTGAATCACGTATTATAGGTTTATTGATCTCGAACCACACATTCCTATATAATTCAATCGCGGTAATAAAACTATTAAGGAGTCCGCTTTACTTGAACTGGGACTAAAGTGGCGTTCTACTCCTACCTGTCAAAAGGTTAACCTTCATGTGGACAAGGTTAATGTGGATACCAGTTCGTCAGAGCTAGATCCGAAATGTTCTCTCCGGATCTTAGAACGCAGATCAGTTATCATTCATTTCCTAGTTCAAAGTTTTACAGTTTGCTATTTAGGATAGATATTCTAGGATTCATGGCTCTATTATTGTAGCATTGACTGCGGAAAATTAACCAAAACCACATAAGATTATGTACTTTGTTGGTGAGAATTTTAATGAATTTAAAAAAATTTGTACATAGTACGCAAAATGTCGATTGACGCTTACCATGACGCGTACCTTGACGATGACATTTTATCACACCATCTTAAATTTGAATTATTAAAAAGTAAAAAAGAAAAACAATAATGTTAATTAACTGTACTTGGAATTAACCAAAACCATATACAACAACAAAACTACCATAAAGGTTAACAAATTAATTTGTATTTTTATTTTTTCTATTCAATTTCAGTAACTCACCGGATCTACACTCACATCGCGAATAAAAAATAAAAATTAATTAAAATGTGAATAAATAATTAACCAACAATAATATAATAATTATAATTTTATAAAATAAATAAATAGTTTAACCAAAAATATAATAATTTATACAACGAAATAAAATTGTAACTTAGCGTGTGATCGAGAAGTGTGTAACCGAAACAAAAAAAAAATGTCCATCGCTAAAATTAAAATATTAAATAATTTATTATTTAAGAAGGTTCGATTAAAACTAATATCGGCCACCAGTAACAATAATTATAGTTTTCTAATTTATTTTTTATTTATAATTTCGTTTTTAAATAATTTTATTTGTGTTAATTGTGTTAATCATCCGCCCCGGTTTATGATCGAAGGTCATTCCGAAATTGTGCTACGGTTAAAAGAGGGGCCCGAAACACCGATCACCAAACCAATTTATCGCCTCAAGGCCTACGATCAAGATGGTGATAATTTAGAATTTGGTATTAGTATCGGCAGTGATATAATACGAATTGTACCGATTGGCGGAACCGAGGCGGATATTTTTCTAACCAAATTGCTCGATCGTGAAACTAAAGATGAATATAATTTAGTGTTAACCGTAACCGATAATAAATTGGGCGATGGCATTTTTGTTATGCAAAGTTTATTGCTACTGGTCGAAGATATTAATGATAATGAGCCGATATTTAAGCCATTCCAATCGGCGATCGAGGTCTCAGAAAATAGTCGTCACGGAATTTTAACCACAGTCGAGGCGACCGATAGTGATGAAGGTGCTAATGGACAGGTGGTCTATTTCCTAGAGGAACTCGAAGGCGATAACGATGTATTTACGATCACTACCGTGCAGGGCAAGGGTGTGATTCGTTTGGTCAAAGAGCTCGATTACGAGAAGAAAAGCTTATATCAACTGCGGGTTACGGCCAAAGATCGTGCAAATCAATCGCAAGGGAAAGTAAATATGGCAACCGTACCCATATTAGTCCGGGTGAAGGATATCGAAGATCAACCACCAGAATTTATCGTAGTCACACCGGTCGCCCGGGTGCCCGAAAATGCTCCCATCGGAACCCATGTCCTGCAAGTTAAAGCGATCGACGGTGATCGCGGTGTAAACAATCGAATACGTTACGCGATCATTAGAGGTGGTGACAATTTATTCGGCATCGACCAAGAAACTGGAACCATATCTGTTAAGCGCATGCTAGACCGGGAAGATGTGACAAATCAAGCAAACGGAGCTTACATCTTACAAATAGCTGCATACGAAATATCTCGTATTAAGCCAACACCGTCTGCGCAAACCGAAGTCACGATCATTTTGACCGACATCAATGATGAGACACCAACATTTCGCTCATCCAGTTACGAGTGTGAAATTAACGAGAATGCCCAAACAAATACGCCACTCACGTTCATCGGAAGCGCACGCAACGAAGTTTACGACTTTGATCAAGGTAATAATGGTACATTCGAGTTGTATCTCGAGCCACCAAATGACATGTTTGACATAACACCAAATCGTGGCGTGAACGAGGCATCGTTTTTGATTCGGGTCAAAAATTCGGATAATCTGGATTACGAAAAATTCACCGAGCTCAATTTTACCATAGTGGCCAAAGAGATTGTGCCCGATGAGAAATTTAGCGCAGTTCCGGTTCGTATCTATATTCGAGATCGTAATGATAATTTTCCCGAATTTTCCCAGCAACTTTATACGGTGACTGTACCCGAAGATGTGGGCGTTGGAACTATAATAGCGCAAGTACATGCGACTGATCGTGATTCGGGCAGTTTCGGTTCACGCGGAATTCGTTACACGACTTTGAGTGGTAGTATAGCGCATGTTCTAAATTTAAACCCACTTAGCGGATCCATTACTCTAAATTCACTGGCTAAAAATTTATTCGATCGTGAAGTGGTTTCACACCATTTTTTAACCGTTGAGGCACGCGATGACTTGGGCAATGGTAATCGAAATACTGCCCAGCTAATCATCAACATTGCTGACGTAAATGATAATCCACCAATTTTTATTCAACGAAAATATGAAGTTCGATTGTTCGAAAATAAGATGAGCTTTGAAACGCCTTTGATCGTCGAGGCTAAGGATTTAGATTTGAATGGCACACGGAATAGTGAGATCACGTATGAAATACTGGACGGAGAATTCAAGGAAAACTTCACAATAAATTCTAAGACTGGCGTAATCACACCAATAATTCCAGTCGATTTTGAAGAACTAGGCAGTGCAAGGGAAAACATTCAATCGATTCATTTAACAGTACGCGCTTCGGATTCAGGTGTCCCTGTACTTTCGTCCAAAGTGCCAATTATCATTTATGTACAGGACGTAAACGACAATGCACCACAATTTCAGCAAATGTTTTATAAAAAAGCGATACCCGAGGATCTTCCAGGTGGCACTTCAATATTAGATGTTAAGGCAAGCGATAATGACGGATCACCCCCGAACAATGTGATTGTTTATCGAATCATTAAAGGTGGAAGCGATAAATTTGTGATCGGATCCGATACGGGTACAATATCGGTTGCGCAGGGATCAAAATTAGATCCCG
The DNA here is from genome assembly GCA_951394425.1 of Tipula unca. NCBI lineage: Eukaryota > Metazoa > Arthropoda > Insecta > Diptera > Tipulidae > Tipula > Tipula unca. The sequence continues at coordinate 29,857,507 of OX596381.1, read as the reverse complement.
ATTTGACCGATCCAAAAGTCACCGAATACTCCTTAACCATTTTGGCGCTAGACGGTGGATTTGGTGATCAGCAACTATCGACCACCGCCTTCGTTAACATTACAATTCTGGACATTAATAACAAACCACCAATCTTTAATGATCCAGGAACAGTGCACATAAAAGAAAATACGCCAGTTGGGACTTCTGTGTATCGACTAATTGCCCATGATTTCGATGAAAAACCGCAATTACGGTATCATATCGATTCGAATGCGTCAGAAGCTCGTACCGAAGAGGGAGTACTAGTCAAGCCAACCGAATTCGATTTTATCGGTTCGTTCGATTTAAATCCCGTTGATGGAATGATTCGGGTGGTAAAACTTTTGGATCGTGAAAAGGTGGAACAAATCAAATTGGGCGTGGTCGTAGAAGATGAGGCCGCCGAAAAAAATCGCCAAGTTGCTTCATCAATTTTAACGATAATTATCGACGATGAAAACGATAATAATCCAAAATTTAAAAATCCGTTTTATAAGCGCTCGATCACTGAAAACAGTTTAACAGGGGTCACGATCATGAATGTTGTAGCGTTTGATGTCGATAAAAATCGAACGATTGAGTATTCACTCGAAGGGCCAGACCATCTGCTAGACTTGGTGCATTTAAATTCGGAGTCGGGTGAAATTGTGGTGGCGAATAAAATTGATCGTGAACTTTACGATTTTATAAATGTGACGGTACGTGCCACCGATTCCGGTATACCGCCCCGATCGTCATTGGTCGATGTTTTTATTCAAGTAATCGATGAGAACGATAATAATCCCTTTTTTATTGGTGATGTGAAAAATTTTACGGTTCCAGAAAATTCTCCAATCGGTACTAGGATTGCTATGATCGAGGCGAGAGATGCAGATTCTGGTGATTATGGAAAAATTACGTTTATGCTGAACAAACAAAATTCTCAAGGATTTTCGATTGATCCGGAGACGGGGATTTTAAGCGTGGCCGAGAATTTAGATCGTGAAACAAAAGATTTGTACATGCTGGTGATTGAGGCCTGGGATAATTATCAATTTGGGTACCTGAGTGGTGAAAGTCGGAATAATTTCAGACAGATATTGTAAGCAGGTCGACATATCGATCATGAAATTTATAAATTATTCTTAACATATTATGTTTTTTTTAGTGTTTCAGTTTTGGATGAAAACGACAACGTACCCGAGCTTGTGTCACCCCATGGATGTGTTCAAATAACTGAATATCACGAGGCTAATGAAATAGTTACTACACTGAAAGCGAAAGACGGTGATGATCCTTCAACACCGAACGGAAAAATTTATTTTGAAATTCAAAATGGCATGGACTATGATCTCTTCTATTTAGAGCAAATCGATGAGTTGAACGCGAATTTGATCGCGAAAAAATCGTTTAGGGGATTCTACGGGAATTATACGCTTGATATAATGATGAATGATCTGGGCAAACCAACTAATACGATTGTGAAGCAGGTGGAGGTGTGTGTTTCGGATTTCAATGATCATCCACCGATTTTTATATTACCAACACACAACGTGACGATAAGAGTTCCAGAGGTACGATCAAATTTTTTTTGATTTCTTCCGCTCGATACTAATTTATGATTTTCTATTTCTAGAATGCAACAATTGGCACGATCATCTATCAGGTCCACGCCACCGATGAAGACGAAGGGCTAAATGCATTGGTCAAATATCGTTTGAAACCCGATCCAACTGGAAATTATCGAACGTTTGGAATTGATCAGGACACCGGAATGATTACGCTTAAATTACCACTCGATCGTGAGCGCCAAAAAATTTATGAAATTCGGGTAGAGGCTTACGACCACGGTGTACCGACCCCATTAAGTTCAGACCTAGATGTAACCGTGTACGTCCGAAACGTCAACGATTATGAGCCACAATTTTTGGTGGATGAAATTGTTGTAAACTTTACGGAGCACTCTCGTCCAGGCCTGGAGCGTATTAAGCTGCCCGATACTGTGGATCGTGATGAAGTCGACGATTTGGATGATCCACCAACCTCAGTTTGTTATTTTATCGTGCATGGAAATTCTGATGGTCATTTTCGTCTCGAACCAGAGACACATGTATTAACACTCTACCGAGAACTAGATCGTGAGTTGCAGGCAAATCACAGCCTTATCATTAAAGCTACCGAAGATTGTATGAATCCACCACAAAATTTAACCACAACTAGTGAACCGGAGGCGCTCGTCTCAAAACCGAGCACGGTTGGGAAAGATAAACAATTTTCGGTTCGATATAAAATCAATTCGGGTAAATATTTCGATCATTACGATCGCTTTAAACACTCGCGAAATTTACGAAGCGTTCCCGAAACAATTGAAATACCAGAGGATAATACGTTGGTGAAGATATTCATTAATGTGCTCGATATTAACGATAATGCACCGAAATTTGATAGCAACATGTTCACCGGTGGTGTAACAACAGCCGCCGACTTTGGAACGCAATTTATGCAAGTGAAGGCGGTCGATTTGGACGAAGGTGTCAATGCTAAAATCACGTACTATCAAGTGGGTGACATAAGGAAAACATTGACTGAAGGTTTGGATCACCTGCAAAAACCACCGTTTTTGGTGGATATGGAGACTGGTGCGGTTCAATTAAATTTTGATCCACAAAAGGGGATGAAAGGTTATTTCGATTTTACGGTTTTGGCCAATGATACCGATGGTCTTCAGGATATATCGCATGTATACATTTATTTACTGCGCGAGGATCAGCGAGTACGATTTGTATTGCGGCAGCAGCCATCTGAATTACGTGAGAATATACATGTTTTTCGAAGGTATAGCAATACTCTTAATCCATTTGTTAAGATTAAGACATAAACTTATCCTGTTTTTTTATAGTGTTCTAGGAAACGTCACTGACGCCATTGTGAACGTCGATGAATTTAAGGTGCATGAGAATAAGGATGGTTCGGTGGATAAGACAAAAACTGATGTTTATCTGCATTTAGTTGATAAAAATGATCACGCGATTTTGGAAGTGCCCGAAATACTAAAATTGGTTGATTCGAATATAGAGCAGTTGGACGGACTGTTTAAGGATTTCAATGTCATTGATACGCAACCAGCGGAACCACTCCCGCTAACAGGTGTTTTTGCATCTGGCGGATCAACTCTTGTCACACTGGTTATATCGAATATATTCATTGTTATGCTGCTGGTTGTAATTTTGGGACTTTGTGTTTCGCAGCGCACCAGTTATCGGCGACAGTTGAGGGCCGCACGAGTAAATACTTATGGTGAGCGACTAATAATAAAATTCGACAAACATTTAAACAAAATATGATATTTTTTTTTTTAGTAACATCATCTGATTTAGGGACGAGGGCCATTGCTGCCCGTGTTCCAAATACCAACAAACATAGTATGGAAGGCAGCAACCCGATATGGTTGAAAGCATACTCGAACGAATGGTTTAAAAATGATGATGATGTGATCAGCACTAATTCCGGTGGTACCGATTCCCTAGATGAAAATGTTGTGGTGAATGAAGTCTATGAAGTTCAAAAAAATACTGAGAAACGCTTAAATGGTTTCAACGCGCTACAAAATAATTTAAGCCGACCCTACAATGTCTATCAGCAGATTGATAAATTAACAACCGGTCAGATATTAGATAAAAAATTAGAGACTACCGAATTATAATTACCTAATATGTAAATTATAATAATATGCATTTCTTGATACCAAAATTTAATTGGAAACTAGTCACAGGAGAGTACCCCCCGCGCTCGTGTTTGTATGTAATATGTATGTCGAATAATAATCGAAGAAAGGCTGTGTAATATACTTTAGAAGTAGATTAGAATACGAACAGCCTTTAGATTTTCTAAAATGTAGTATTTACTCTCATACTCCCCCCAATAATTATGTGTGGGGAACTAACGAATTATTTATAAGATTATAGATTTGTAACAATGTATCTTTGTCGAGCGTTTCGGCAAAGTATTTTCTTAAGTAAAATAATAATTATATAAGATTTTTTTATAATATAATTTTAATTTATTTAATAAAACTTTTCTAAATCAAAACGAGTTTAATTTAATTCAAATCACAATCGTATTCCCAAAACACTATTGTTTTATAGCTCAAATTTGAGCTCAAGCTCGATCATAATACGTCAGCGCCTGAATTAATGCAATTTTACAAAATGTATTCCATGGTGGAATTCTGTTATACAAATAATTTTTGATCGCCTGAATGTTAGCTTATTGTTTGAATTCTATTATTGTATCTGTTATACCAATTATTACCGGTATAAAGTGTACACATTAAATTCTACACTGTTAACAATTTAGTGGTAAAATTTAATTTTGGCATTTTGGTAAAAACAAAGTTCACTGTTTTTCTTCAAATAATTGAAGGAAGTTTTGATTTCAGACAAGAAGAAAATGAATATTGAATTAAGTTCGAGATTCTTTTTCATTGTCACAACACGAATAAACAAAAAGTAATCATTCTTGAATGGTATTTTAATCGAGTAGCCGGCTACCCGCAGTTATTCTTTCAACTGTCCAAGCAAACCTGACCTAAGTGTTAAACTGGGTGTCGTACAGTTGAGTTTTGTAAGTATATTTCATTTCATTTAATTTGTCACTTTGATTCAAAAAGCTGTTCCCAGGAGATCGTGCCTTTAACAACTCCAACGCGGCCTTAAAATTTTTTGAGAATTTAACTACTATATCGGTATGATTAGCCAGGTTGCCCTGTTATCGTCCCTGCCACCGAGGAGGCGCATACTCGTCTACTTTTTAACTAGCATTTTTTAAAAATATAATTTACTTAAGATAAAAATCTTGTGTACTATTCTTTTGTCTATCTACCGCTCAAGACGGTATCGTAAAACATCTTAAAACAGTTGAGGTTGATTGGCAGCATGAGAGTACCCCTTTACTAGAGTTTACTTGCTGGCCACTCAACTGTTGAGTCATTTAATAGTTGCTCTCTAGCTTCTTGAGCTAGATCACATTCATAGAGGATGTGTTCTATTGTATCCTCGCCCTGTCCACATTCACAGGTGTTTGAGTCCGCTAGGCTCAGTCGTTGCATATAGGAGGCCATTCTTTGTCTCCAATCTCGTCACAATGTTTGGCAGATAACATATAAGTTATTCTGCCATCCACTGAGTGCGACCATCTGTCTTGCCATATTGCTATTGCCGCTTTTCTTGTTTTCCTCTTGAGCATCTCTGCACAGGTGGACCTCCTTTCTCCACTACTCGTGGGTACTATTATGGTAAATCAAAATAGTAAACAAAAAAGACCGGTGCTCTTAAAAAACCGGAATCTAGTATTACGGAGACATCGGCCTTTAGGCCAGGTCTCCAAAGTGCAATTAGAGGCATAAGACCAAATGAGGCTGGCCCCTCAAAACCAAAGGGCAAAGGCACAAATGCTGGCCCTCCATCAGTGTCAAACTATCAGACCAGGAATAAGAGAGCCTGGCGCATGATCTCTAAGATCTGCCACATTCCGTTGGAGCAGAGAACGGATAGAGACAAGGATACGCTTGCGTGGGCAAGACGTATCACTGAGCCAAAGCAGGAGGGTTCCGTTGTGAACTCACAGCCGAAAAGGCAGAGATCTGATGATGAACCGCTAAAAAGAAGCGGGTTCCGGACAATATTACCAGGCCCTTCAACGAGGTGCTAAAGGATCACCCGATCCTGAATGTTGAAAATCAGCAATCCGGATCTGCCAACGGCCACCTGGAAGATTGCCAGGTTAGAAGAGGCAAAGGCGGAAGTAGATCACCGATCGGCCGTCATTATCATCGACAGAGAATCCGTGGGTGCTTTGGCAAAATCTGGAGGCCTGGTTAGCTATGGATTTGGAGCGATTACGCTCAAAATTTATAAGCGCGATGAGGCTGACAGATCTGGTGCCCCAGCAGCAGGGGGGAAACCATTTGTGGTGTCCGCCTGGTGTTGGTGACGCAGAAGTTCGTAGGATCCCGGAGGACGCTCAGGAGACACGATCCCTGGACTCGGAGATTTCGAGATCATTGGGACTAAGCTGTGCGCTCCTAACGGACGAATCGAAGTCAGAGGAGTCTGACTCAACAGTGTTGGAGGGAAGCAATATCTAATGCTTAAGATCCTTCAGATCAACCTCCATCACTGTAAAGCCGCCTCGGCGGCCCTTCTGTTAAAAATGGAATCTGAGTCCATTGATGTGGTTCTGGTCCAGGAACCTTGGGTCAATAGTGACCGAGTGCTGGGCCTCAGAACTCCCAAATATAAAACACTACATGCGAAAAATGAAGGTAAGATACGTTCCTGCATTCTCGCTATGTAGGCTCGAAAACGAAAGGTAGGAGGACGCTAATGTGCATCACTCAATCTGGGGAAGTACAGATATAAACAGACGAGGTGAGTTACTCCTTGATTTTATTTTAAGTACTAACCTAAATATATGTAATATCGGGCGCAAGCCAACCTTTATTACTAAAAATAGACAAGAAGTGCTAGACATCATACTTGTCTCAAATTTTATTAAGGAGAGGGTATTGAACTGGAAGTACGAAGTGGATACAAAACCCACTAGCAAACCACCCTTCAGAAATAGGAGGAAAACTGATTGCGGGATTGTTTCAGAACCATTCTGGGTAACTTATTACCGGTATCGGTTCCAAACCCACCTGTATCAGATGTTCTAGTAACCAAGCTATCTGATGCTTTTAACAAAGCCATGTTAGGTGCATGTCCTATCAGCAGGCCTTTGGGTAAGTCTCGGCCACCCTGGTGGTCGAGAGAACTGCAAGGTACTCGTATAAAATGCAGGAGATTGTTCAAGAAAGCGAGGAACACAAATGCTGTTGCAGATTGGGACTGTTATAAGGAAGTCCTTAAAACCTACAATTACGAGGTAAGAGCAGCCACAACGAGGGCCTGGAGGCACTAGTATGGCAACATACAGGAGACCTGGGAGGCTGTTCTGCTACGCAAAGTACTATATTCCAGTCCTTCCATCCCGAGTTATCTACAACTACCGGATGGTTCACGGACTACGTCTAGTGAGGAATCCCTGGAGCTATTACTAGAAACGCATTTCCTGGAGTGCTCGGTGCTAGCTCCGGAGAGACCCATGATAAATAGAGGTGTAAACTCCGTAAGTCATATAGTAAATAGGCGGAATATCCTATGGGCAATAAACAGTTTTAAGCCATACAAGTCGGCAGGACCTGATGGCATTATCCCTGCGGATATCCAGCGAACTATTGACTTAGCCCTACCCTGACTGGAAGTTATCTTCAAAGGCAGCCTAGAACTCTGTCACATTCCTAGCAAATGGATTGAAGTAAAAGTTATATTTATACCTTGGCGGGAAAAAGCTCCCACTGCTATCCCAAATACGTTAGGCCTATAAGCTTATCCTCTTTTCTGTTAAAATTACGGGAAAGACAATTGGACGCTTACATTAGAGGCTCAATCAAGCCATGTGAGCTGTCGGGATTTCAACACGCATACTGTAAGGGACGATCGGTGGAAACAGCTCTCCATTCCCTTATAGGTCCGATTTAGAAATCACTTGAATATACGGAATATTCAATGGTAACTTTCTTGGATATAGAGGGGGCCCTTAGCAACATCAGACCAGGGGCAATCACTCGGGCCCTTGCGTGTCTGACAGTAGACGGGTCACTCAGAGGCTGGATAGATCAAATGCTTAGAGGCAGGATGGTGACAGCTTATCTGGGTGGGACGTCTGCCGGCAGATACGTGAGCAGAGGGACACCTCAAGGTTGGGTTTTATCCCTCGTTCTTTGGAGATTGGTCATAAATGACCTGTTACTAAAGCTGGAAGGGCAAGGCTTCAAGGTGGTTCCTTACGCGGATGACGTTGTTATTGCGGTCTTCGGTAAATATCCTAGTACGCTGAGTGAGCGCCTGCAGTGCACGCTTGGCTACCTCTCAGAAAACGGAGCTGGTACTCTTTACCAGGAAACACAAACTTCCTCGGTGTGACTGCCAACATTAAATGGTACTCGCTTGATCTTAACGGATAGAGCAAAATACTTTGGACTGCTTTTGGACAGCAAGCTAAGCTGGAAACCAAACATAGCAGAGAGAGTAAAGAAAGCTATTATAGCGCTCTACTCCTGCAAAAATGCCATTGAAAAGAGATGGGGTATGGAGCCCCACATAGTACACTGGCTCTACGTCTCAGTGGCCAAACCTATACTGCTGTATGGGGTTGTCATCTGGTGGCCAGCGTTAAAAATTATGACCAACCTTAAACTATTGATGAAAGTCCAAAGAACGGCCTGCTTGTGTATAAGTGGGGCTCTCAGGAGCACACCTACTCAAGCTCTGGAGATTCTCTTTCATCTTACTCCCTTGGATCCATATCTATGTGGACTAGTAATAATGCAGGCACATTGTCCAAACTGTGTTTCCCACCAGACAGGACTGGGTGAACGAAACGGCTATGGACAGTGAGTAAGATCTGAGTAATCTTAGTAAGATCGTGATCCGGGACTTAAAACGCCTCTTGATAAGCTCAGGATGGTTTAGAGAGTGAAGAGGAGGAAACTCGAATGTGGTACAGCTACGGACCATTTTTGTGTCTATGCTAGTCCTCTAGGACGGCCACCCTTACCTAACCTAACCTATCTGGTGCGCAGCTATAGGGTTGTACTCATAAGTTCAATACAGACATTATCCAACGTAGCCAGAATTAATTTTTTCGAATGGTCACCAACGCTTACCGATTTGTGACTAACAGGGTAATAAATACACAATGATTTACAAATAAAGTTGATAGATGACGTCATCCGCGAATGTGCCATCAAACATGAAAAGAGACTTCTCATCCACACCAACGTTGAGGCCGTACAACTACTGGATAGTACATAGGAAGTAAGGCGGCTCAAACGAACCAAACCGAATGATTATCATACCTCAGGGGAACTGGACATTGGTGCAGCATAAGTTTTTGTTTATCTCATAAGTGCTAATGTCAACTTTACTAATGAATTAAACGAATTAATATATTTAAGATTGTAGTAGCCGCGTGTTAAAAAAAAAAAAAAAGATTATTGAAGCTTACGGTTCATCTGGTGATGTTTGTGGTTCGGAATTCAGGATAAGTCGCCTCTAGTGCATAAACCACATCCGCAGGACATTTGTATGTTCAGTTGAGTTGTTCGGAACTTGTGGTAAATTTATTAGCATCAAGTCTGTCTATATACGGAATTTGACGGTATTATATTTCCGGTATAGCCATTTAGCAAGTAAGATGCAATTGTGCGATAGTTGGAGTTGATTTTTTCATACGGGATTTTAGCGTCTATACAGTTGGTCTTCAACAGTTTATGTTTGATAAAATCAGTTTGGTAAAACAATTGACAATAATATATGTATGAATAGGTCTAATAATTATTTTGTAAAACTGATAGCGCACCATAAATAAATACAACATATGGCAACATATTGTTTACTCGCAATAAAAACATTAAAAAGCTTTTCCGCATAAACAAGACAATAAATATACGAAAACCTAAAATACATTTTCTTTTTTTGTTGATAAATTGGCTCACATTATGGCTAACAAATCATTTTGAATTATAATTTTCCCACACCGATTAATTAAAAAACATTTTCCATAACATAAAAAAATATTAAGTGAAAAATTTGTAACATATTGAAACATAATTTTCATGACTATCTCCCAAACAAAAAAAAAAAAAAAAAGCACGGCGTAACACCAACACAAACAACAACACAAATTATTCCGAATAACCTGTTGAATTTATGGAATTTTTCACAACACTCAGTAAAATTTTCTATAATTTTTCTGTGTCGAATACTTGAGAAAGCACACGCAACAAAAAAAAATAATAGAGATTCCAAAATACACGTACACATGTACAAATTATAATACATATACATACAAGTATAATTTTCTATTTCTAAACATCAAAAAAATTAGATAAAACTTTTATTTTATTTTGAATTAGAATTTTGATTATACGGTTTTTTTGTAACAAAAAAAAAATAAAAAAAAAAAAAATCGGAAAAATCATGCGCAACATTATCATTGTTGGCCATTCGACATTTTTATCATACATTTTCCAATTTATTTCGTTGATTATATTGCTGATGATGATGATGATTTTTTTTTATATGATTGTGTGTATGCGTGTATTGTTAACAAAATATATACACTCAGTCACAAGAAAAACCCAAAAGAAAAATCGATAAAATTTATCATCGCACACACAATACATACTACTATACATACATACAAATATATAGAAGAAAAAGCATACAAAACAGTTAAATGAAAATAACGATTTTCCATCTCCCATTCATTGGGAATCAACAGTTTTTCTTTTTTATTTTCATTTTATTATGATTATGCATTAAATAAAAAAATTGTTTGCAAATTTTAATTAAAAATATTAACAAGCATTTAGAAATATTAGAAAAGGAAAAAGTAAGACGAACCCGATTTGCACGATATATGTTTAGAATTTACATAAATTTAATAACAATTCGAAATATTATTATAAACCGAATTGAGATGTTATGATGTACGAGTAGTTAGCTAATTGTGATATAAATCTGTATACGTTTGTATTTAATTACCTTCAAAGCACTTTATTTGTAAATGATGACGTCATGGTTTAAGTTTTTTAAATGAAATGGGGGAAAATTTTAGTGCATTGAACTGGCGCTCACATGCAAACCGGATGTTGTGTATATAGATTTTAAAACGATTTGTTAAAAACTGACATTTAAATTTTTATAATTTTACAAATTTAATTAACTTTAGTTTAAACGATGACAAAATCTAAAACAATTGAAAATCAAATTCCTTGGCTTGAATCAAAAAAGAGAACGAGTAAATGTATCTATACTTATTTGTCTGGATATCCGCTAAAGTTAGAATCACTTTGTTTTCAAACCTTGGCTGGTCTCAACCTATATGGACCGAGACAAACAGGTTCCGCCGGATAACCTGGGGTGCTCCTTGGGTGTGATGCCAATGCGCATCACACAATTTGGGACAGCACTGATATCAACGAAAGGGGTGAGTTGTTTTTTGATTACCTATTAAATACCAACCTTTGGGTGTGTAATATTGGGCCCACATTTATCACTAAAATCCGGCAGGAGGTTCTAGACGTAACCTTTGCCTCAGAAAAGATATACCCTATGGTCAAGGAATGGAGAGTGGCGGAGGAGCACTCCTTCTTTGACCATCGTTATATAACCTTTAGTCTTGACGTTTCCCCTGCTACCCGGAAAGCCTTTAGGAATCCTAGAAGGACAAACTGGAAGGGAAACGCTTAAAGAACTATTAACGCCGAAGGCCCCTGAGCCGCCAGCGACACGGGAGGAACTGAATTGCATAGTGGACACATTCACTAGAGCCTGCAATCGGTCCTTCAACGCTGCATGCCCAATTGTTAAGCCCAGGGGCAAACAAAAACCAGCATGGTGGTCCAAGGAACTGGGACCTTCCGGAAGGCGTGTAGAAGAGCCTTTAACAGAGCCAAAAGCACGAGGAAGGCTCAAGACTGGGACTCCTATAAGGAGGACCTCGCTTAGGAAAATACTGTCTACTAATCCAACCAGTCCCAGTTATTTAATTAAACCGGATGGATCCTGGACTGCTTCTAGTGAGGAATCTTTGAAACTTCTCATCGAAACCCACTTTCCAGGAAGCTCAGACGACTCGACAGAGACTAGTACTCATCGGGATGCACATTCACTGCGCATAGAGGATATCCGAATCCTATTATTCCAGCAGAGATTCAGAACAACTCGTTGATTACTCACCACTGGATGGAGGTAATCTTCAAAGGGTGTTTAAAACTGGTCTGTATTCCGCGGAGGTGGGTAGAGGTCAGAGTGATCTTTATTCCGAAGGCGGGTAAATGCTCACATGGCTACCCAAAGGACTTAAGACCCATAACTCTATCATCCTTTCCACTGAAAACCTTGGAAATACTGATGGATATCTATATACGTTCAAAAATAATGCCTAGTGACTTGGCTCAGTCTCAGCATGCTTACTGTAAAGTGAAATCTGTGGACACAGCTCGGGATTGTCGTTCCTAGGAGTGGATTACCCTGTAGGTGAGCTAATCAATCATATGCTGGGGTGCAGGATGATTAACTCGGAGCTAGGGGAATCCACTATCAGAAGGCGGGTGGCTAAGGGAACCCCGCAGGGAGGAGTCGTGTCTCCTCTTCTCTGGAACATAGCAACCAATGGATTGCTGTTGGAGCTGGAGAGAGAGGGGATCGGGGTGGTTGCTTATGCAGATGACGTAGCAATAGCTGTCTCTGGCAAATACCTAAGCACGGTGAAGGAGGTAATCCAAAATGCCCTCCTAATCATTACAAGGTGGGCCATCAGATGTGGACTGGCAATTAGCTCGTCCAAATCTGAACGGGTACTATTTACTAGGAAATATAAAATCCCGGTAATAGATCCACCTCTCCTAAATGGCAGGAGACTAGCTTTTACTGACAAGGCAAGATTTCTGGGAGTAATAACAGTGAGCTTACCGAGCAAATAGCGCTTAAATTTTTCATTTTTTTTAAGCTTAGTTGGAAGACCAACATTCTGGAAAGAGTAAAGCCTAATATAGCCATGTGTTCGTGCAGGAACGCCATCGGAAAGAGATGGGGTCTGAAGCCGGAGCTGGTATACTGGCTAATCACTGCCGTAGTAAGACCTGTACTTATGTATGGGGTGAGTGTGTGGTGGCCGGTAAAGTAGGAGCTGGAGTCTTCTGTTATAAACTAGAAGTAAATATATCAGTTCGTCTCCCTGATCACTGCAGCGTGTACCAGGCAGAGGTAATAGCGATTGAGGAGGTCGTGAATTGGTTGAGGCATAATGTGGTATCCTCGACTGATATCGCAATTTATGTGGACAGTCAGGCGGCAATCAAGTCGCTGGACTCGGTTTCTCTGACGTCTAGGTTGGCGTTGGGTTGCCACTGGTCTCTTAATGAAATGAGTGAGCATTTCAACATCCAGGTAGTCTGGGTCCCCGGCCTCTCGGACGTCATGGGGAACTGCAGGGCGAGCGAACTAACGAGGCATGGTACAACTCTCCAACTGCTCCCGGAAAGGGCACAACAGGGAAGGCCCATCAATGCACTCAAGACTGTGCTTAAAAAGGGGCCAGTAGTCACATCGAATGAAAGGTGAACGAACACCATCTCATGTAGTGTAGCAAGGCAAGTCTGGTCAAAGCTGGACTTGAAACGCTCTAAAACACTGATCTCCCTACAAAGACGTGAACTAAAAACGATCTTGGGGATACTCACGGGACACTGCCTACTTGGAGAACATGCGAAGAGGCTAGGTCTGGAAGCAAATGACTTTTGCAGAAGCTGTGGGGACGAGGAGGAGGAAGAGACGGTGGTCCACCTCTCATGTGAAATTCTTTTTGAAATGGAGGCGCTCCAGGACTTGTTTAGTGATCTAATTTTGTGAATATAAAACGCGACCCAGACATCGTTTTATAGTTCTATATTTTACCGGTCGTTCTGTTTTTACATGCTTTAATGAGTAATGCGGCTTCCCGCAATTTAAATTTAATTTTATTGAATTTTATTCGAGAATTCTTCGTTTAACAGATGCATCTTTCCTTTCTATTGCAAAATTAGTTGGTTTATATGTATTTCGGTGAATACTCAAAATTATAAATTTATTCTTGAGAATGGAATGCTTAAAAAAATCACTTTGGAATTAAATTTAATAATTTTAACATCATTTTGGAATCGATTGACGACGAAAATCGACCTATGAGCAGGGTTGGGCGAGGTAGACTATGCCAAGTCATCTACGCGGTTATCGACACGTAAAATATTACGTAGATTACCTGTGAAATATTTATCCTCATGAATTCAATGTCAGCGTACTGTAGACAATATGAATAACCTAGAATAATTTTAGCATTTCCAAATACAACGTCTTAGTCTTTGTGTCTAGTAAAAGGGCGGCTATATGATATTTAAGCTATATGGAAAAATTGTGATGTGTGATTAATCACAGAAACAGTCTACAAGAAGATTAATTTTTCGTTGCTCACCAAATATGTCAGGATTAGCAGGAGACAATTCTCTCTGTTAATTGCGAATTTATTTGAGCCGTCTAAACTAGAAATTGAAGATAATTTAAATTTCGGAAAATCCGACATAATTTAGAAAAAGCTCTCTTATATATTATCTTGTTAAAATCTTAATCTTAATTTAATTTTTAAATATAAAAACGCTATGCAAATTAATAATTAATTAATAATTTTCATAATTGATCAAATAAATGTGAACCCCTAGATTGCTTATAAAAATACGTTTCATTTGAAATATCACATGACATAACGCAAATTAAAATGTTTAGTCCATCATCCAGCATCTCTAGTTCAGGTAATTTTTGACAAAACTTCTAATCCAGTTTACAAAAAAAATGTTTATGCAGATTTAGCATACAATAAAAATATTAAGTTGGATTTTAATTTGACTTTGTATATCACTAAGTATTTGTGAACTTTTTGTAAGACATCCCCTGGACCAGTAATGCTGGTAATGGACCAAAATTTTTAATTTTGGTTATGTCATGTGATACATCAAATGAAATGTATTTTTATAAGCAATCTAGTGGTACAAATTTATTAGATCAATTAAATAGCGTTTTTATATTTAAAAATTTAATTAAAATTTAACCGAAATAATATAAAAGGGATTTTTCTAGATTATGTCGAATTTTCAGAAATTTAAATTATTCTCAGGAGTATAATCTATCTAATCCTGAAAATTCTGAGATATTTGCTGAGCACCAAAAAATAAACCTCCGTCTAGACACGTTTGTATGTTAAAGGTCATGTCAAAATTTTTAATACGTGTTCCTATTTTTGGAATTTTCAGCAAATTTATCGACAATCGCGCTACTTGATTGACAGATTATGGCTAATCCATAGAGTTCTCATTTATAAATTTTTCGGCAAAAATTAACTTTACTATAATAACTTTTTTGAGGAACTTATAGGCATTCACATATTTGTTGTTGTTGTTAATAAACGCATACGTTGAAGCATGCCCAATATATTCAGAAATGCATCACACTGGATCGAGTTTCTGAGTTTGGTTACCCCCTTTTTAAATAGCAACATTTTGAAAATCACCATACTTGAAAATTGTTTGCGTTGTCAATCAAACTCTAATCCGTTAAATCCTCTCTAAAGCATTAACAAAATCGCAAGTTATGTGCGATTTCAATATACGACTGGCATAGTTTTAGATATTTTTAATTTCTCAGCAAAATCCTTTGATTCATATCTTGTTATATACATAAATGCCCTTTCGATATTTTCAGATATTACTCATATCCGTATTACATATATATCCGAAAGATTTATGAAAGCTTTCTACATATTTTTCATAGTCTTATCACAGTATAAAATTCACTCTACAAAAATTGGATCACAGTACTTTTGAACTATAGTTCAATAAATCAACATTCTAGAGGTTGTTTATACATTATCAACGTTGTTTGCATTGTTGACATTGTCGACGAGTTGAGATATTAAGTGACGCGTAAATGCCCATCACTGCCTATGAGTAAAGTAAATTTTCTTGGGACAAGCTCTACTTTTCAGTAAATCCTCTCGCAACTGTGTTTCAAACATTTCATAATTATTTAAATTTAGTCCTCACAAATTAGCCTTCCCTGTCTCTCGCTGTAAAAAATACCACACAAAATGTTCAATTTTACTACCGTCAATATCTGTTAGCCCTATTCAAGAACCATGTATTCCGGGGCATAAAATGAAAAAATTAAACTTAAGGCCTAAAGATACTTTCTTGATAAATTACGCCTGCTCAAGAGCCAAGACCATAAATCCCTAATAGCGAATTAGACGTCAGGTTATAGTGATATAATCCTATTTCCTACGAGTCGGTGCTTCACCCTCTGATGGAGGAGTTTATGAAGTCTAGAATGCGTATTCTATCTATTTCGAAAATTTAGAAAATTCTATTTCCTTTGACACACTGGGCTCCTTTGAATCTAATTAAAGCAGCTACACTGAAGGGCTAGCTTTTAATTTTAAATATTTCGTGTCAAGTTCACATAAAATTGTGTTCGATATCTGTCATAATTATTTTTACTGTAATAATTATATCAGCATTTTGTATGCATTCAAATTTTCTATGATCGTAACGTAAGTACACATTGTTTGTTGCTATAACCAAAAACATAATAATATCGTGAGTAGATTTTGTCCGATTCCAAATTCTTTGCGCTATACATTAGAATATTTTGAAAGATTGTGCGCCAAATCCAAAATTTGTGACCATTATAAGTACAATAATAATTTGCCACCACACAACATAACGAATCGCCAACACATTCGAGGCAAATTTTACGACATCAAACTGTTCACGTTACATTTTATGCAAATAAAATCAAAATTATTATTGTCAATATTATTACAGAATTCGGGCAGCAAATTATTAGAACTAATCGCAAAAATTGAAAGTGCAAATTCGTTTTGTCTTCAGGACTTGTACGGGGCATAGACAGATTCTTAATAAGTATTTGTCACATATTCCGGAGCTGGAAATGGTGAGTGACAGGCTATTGCCTGAATTTAACTTCACCAATTCATTCTCCGTCGTTTTCCCTTCGAGAGAATGGTGGCTATCTCAGGCTTTCTATAGACAGCTGTCTGAGTCGATAGTTTTTTATTGCGGATGGCTCTCGTTCGGAAGTCAGTGCAGGGTTTAGATTTTACTGTCCGAAGTATGAGCTAAGGTTCTCGGGTAGTCATGGGCAAACACTGCGCGATTTTTCAAGCTGAATAAATTGCACTTACTCATAGTGCAATTGATATATAATGATCTGCACAGAGAGTAAAGCCGTGCTTAATACTCTCATTAATCCTTTGACTATGTCCAAACTAGGCAAAAATTGCAACCACTACATTAATCTCCTTTGCTCTAATATACGAGAGTAAGGATCATGTGGGCGACTGCTCATTGTGGCGTTGAGCGAAAAGATGGTTGCTGACTTTTTAACGAAAGCTGGTTCGCGTAGTAAATTTGTTTGCCCGAACCTCTATGCTTCACCGAAAACGATAATTCAGCGAAAATGACAATTCACCGAAAATGACAATTCACCGAAATCAACAATTCACCGAAAAAGACAATTCACCGAAAAAAAAGGTACATGGGAACTACTATACTGATTATAATGAATTCGAATTTGATGGAAATGGGATTGGAAATTGAATTTTTGATAAAGTTCTGGAATACAGCAATTTCGAACGGAACAAGGTCAACCTTTGACCGCTTATCATGAAGCTTGACAAGTTGCAGGGAAATTGGATTGTTAAATGATTTTTGGATAAAGTTCTGGAAAATCCCCAACCGGAACGGAACTTGATCCGATTATCAAGAAACTTGAAAAGTTCAATAAAGATGGGATTGGAATTTGATTTATGGATAAAATTCACGATTATTGTCATTTGGAGCGGATCTAGGCCAACCCATGACCGATTATGTCAAATGATTTTTGGTTAAAATTCTGTATCATGAAACTTGACAAGTTGAGTGGAAATGGAATTATAAAATTATTGAATAATGTTTTTATGTCACACGTCATTTCATCATATTCGGTCAAGAACTGATCTAGTTCTGTTCAAGTTATCCGTTCACAATCCAAAATTATTTTCAAAAATTATTTTTCAATCCCATTTACATTCAACTTGTTAAGGATTAGGCTAATTCCGTTCCAAATGGCTATATTCCAGAACTTTATCGAACAATTATTTTCCAATTCTATTTCCATCAAATATTTCAAATTCATTATAATCGGTATAGTAATTGTCCATTTCGGTGAACTGTCGTTTTCGGTTAATGGTCGTTATCGGTGATTTGTCGCTTTCGGTATTGTCGTGCTACCGTGCCAGCTACACGAATTTTGAGTATGAGCCACTTCATACGAATAAAAGATGGGTGGGAATTTTAATGATTTTCCACCTGATCCCACATAAATATGTCCTGATACGAGGCATAGAAGTTCTCTATTAGGATGATAACTCAAATTAATAGCTCAGTAATACAACAAATCGCAAAGGTGGCAGCTACCCGAATTTTTGAATATATTTTTCATTAAACTTGTGTTTAAATTTTAACATTTGTTGCAATATAATTAATAGTAATCTTAACCAATAATTTAAAAATATTAAAATTAATCCATAGTACAAAAATTATTTTAATTTAAAATTATAATTGATTTTCATAAGTTAGACTAAAAAAAAAAAAAATACGTTTGGAAAAGAATATTTAACCTGAAGACATGAAAAGCTCTAATTATCAACATTCCGTACATTTCATACTTATCAATATGTTTGAATTTTCCGAATTCATCGTTCATGATAAAAAACGTCAATGACGTCATCGCCGTCCAATGCGCATCTCGTATTGAGTTCATTTTCAGACATTTTTTATTTTTTATTTTTATGTTGTTCACATTATTTTCTAGCCATAATGTTTTTTCACATTGTGTCGTATTTATATTGTGAAAAATAAAACTTACCGAAAAAAAAAAAAAAATTATAATTTTCCATCTCAATCCAACATACCAAAACAAAAAAAAAATAAACATTTATTATAAACATACAAATCGAAAAATCATTCATAGTTCAGCTGTACTTCGTTTCACAACAAACAGCTATATACGAAACACAAAAATTAAGTGTAATTTTTTATTTATTTATTTTATTATATATCTTAAAAAAAATAAAAATATATTTTATTTTAATCCAAAAAAAAAAAAAAAAGTTTAATTAAAAAGTTTTCCAAAAAGCTTAGTTTATTTTTTCCGTGGTGTGCATTCTTTACGAAAGGTGTTTTTTTTAAGTTCAATATCGATATACGAATTACTCGTATAAATATATCATATAAGTATTTAACATATAAAGTGAATATTGATTGGTAAAATTCGATAAAAAATATTGATAAAAAAAAAAAAAAAATTATCTAAATATTTTTTAGGTTGCTCACCAAAAAAAGTTTGTGGTTAAGCCCGCGTTAAAAAACATACATAAAAACAGTATATAAAGCATATTATATAGAAAAAAAAGCTCTAAATTTTCCTATTTATAGTTTTGTGAATTTCCCTTTAAAATCATATACTTGAAGTTTGTTGTTGTTGTTGTTGGAATTAAATATATATCTAAAAAATAATTAAAACAAAAAAAGGAAAAAAAGAAAAAAATTCCAAAAGAATAGTTAAGTGCAATGCATGTGACATGGTTATGCCTCCTTGGCCTATTATACTGTACCGGAATTGTGACCTCGTCGAATAACAAAAATAATGTGTTTACAAGTTCATTTTTGGTACGTTTTAAGCGTAACATCGAAAATGATTTGGCCCACATAATTGCCAATCGGAATGGATTTGAAAATATAGGCACTGTAAGTATATAAAATTTTGTATTATGTGGATTTGTTTAAATACCGTGAACAACATAAAATTTGTTGTGTACATATACGAGTATATACATTGTACAAACAACAAAATGTTATACTGACAGTTCAAATTAGTTAGAACAGTTTTAATATATTTTCTGTCGTTTTTCTGTCGCTATTCGCCCACGCACATCCATGATTCAACAACATGATATTATAGTCCCCTTTGGTTATAGTATATAGATATACATGTATCGCAAACACTTTATTTGCACATTCCTATTTTTAATGGTTTATCTATATATCTGCTAGTCAACAAATTGAATTTATTTTTTTTGGTTTCTCTAAATCGAGATGATATCATTTTTTTTTTGTTTATACGTTACGGAAACAAAGATTTAATTCTGGTGATAGAATAGCACACCGTATGTTTGCATAATGTTTTAATTGTGGAGTTTATAATATTCAGTCACCACCCAATCGATATAATCGTTACAAATAATTCTCTTGAATATCTGAAAATTACTAAATTAACAGCCTGTTTCAAAATTCAGACATTTATGACATGTGAACGAATAATGGCAAACCGTGAATTTATTTAAAACATTTTTTTTTTGGAATTAGTGGGAATGGAGTCAATTGAGTAATTTGACCCAAAATATAGTTTTAGTTACGTAGTTTATACACTAGATTTTAGTTAATTAGTTTATTAGAAGTGTGCACATAAAAATAACATATTAACGTGTAGGGGCATTCAGTGCCCCATATATATTGCATACTATGTTCTTATAGGAACTCATATTTAAATGTGTAAATTCATTATAAATTGATAAATAAAAAAACCTATAATTAAATTATTTCAAATAAAAATTAAGTAAATTAAGAGTTCTTATGAGTTCTTTCATATCGTCGATCGCGACTGCCGCTGCATTTGTCTGGTGACATTTTTGGCAAATCCGAATATAGTTGATGCAAACATCGCATACCGCAGTAGTTTTTGTGTCATTCTTCTTGCCATTGCGATTCATCTTACAGTCTTCACACCGCTTTAATATTTTATTACTCTCCTGAATTGGAGGATAAATACTGACAATTTCGACAGTATAACCGCTCAATTTTATGGCAGTCATTACAGATTCTCTAAGGTTGCCGTGTTCTATGCGATTTTTTAAGTGGCGATCAGCAAGTTCCAGCGCTAATTCGAGCTGTATCAATTACGTTGAAAAACAAGTACCATCGGCCAACGATTGATTTTTCTGAATGTGGCAGCTACGGTTTATTTGATCTTATTGTCCCCACCAGAGTTGTATTTTTTGTTACCAGTTCCTCGACAAGTTCAATGCTGGTGAAAAATTGTCCATAGTTATATTGTACTAACTATTCAAATTATTCTCTGATAACCGTAAGACAAGGTCGGTTGCTACATGTTTTTTTCGATTCTGAGATGGTTGCGTTCCAACATAAACTTCGCCAGCTAATGGATAGTTGGTGTTGCGCGTCGACCAGCCAAAAAAATGTTAATCCATACTTTCCCGGTTGCTAGTTGAACTAGTTGAAACTAGTTGTTCATCTATAGTGAGTTCTAAATATGGTTTGTATAATCCTGTTTATTTGCACAAACAATTGAAAATTATTACATTATTGAACCTTGAGTTGTGCGCCCCTGAAAGGAGTCTATTTCATAGAACTATTCGACTTTTAGTAAGTTTAATTATTTAGTCCCATGTTTTGTGTGCAGAGTTTTTAATATTCAGTTACCCAATCGATAAAATCGCACGTTACAAAGCTCTCTATAGAATATTCGAAAAATTGGTCGAAAACTTTAATTTGATATGATGTTTTTGAGTGAGTTCTTTTAAAAAAAATAAAATATTTAAACTTATGATTCCATAAAATACATCGAACTAGCATATTGAGATATTTAAATGTTATTTCTGAATTTAAAATTAAAAACAAATTCCCAAACTTCCGATTTCCCTAAAATTTATGCATGATTCAGAATGATACAATGAGCGATTTTGACTTCTTTTGACTTCAAAACTATGGCAACATTTGACGAGAGCTTTTTATTTTTTTTTAAAATTTGGCTGGAAAGTTAAGGTTTCGCACTCAATGCCACAAACAGCCCATGGTGCAAACCTTGAATTCTAACAGATCACGCACATGCGTTCTGCATTCTTAGCAAATTGGAGAACTTTGAACCAAGGCAGAGAATATAGTATAGATGCACAGAAATTGTCCTGGAATTAAACACATGGGGCCTAATACCATCGAAAGCAGGGCAGCTGCCGATGTCATTCATCGCCTACGTCATTGCTGGCTAGTCCTATGCGATGGAGATGATCCTTGAAACGGCCATGGCCAGTAAGAATCGATACTAGAATTCATGCCACCCTTTTTTAAAATAACGTAATTAGTCAGCTTCGAGTTGGGCTCGGTTGGATGACCACGCTTGCTTTAAGTGAAGTAGAGCAGCCTTTCTGATTATTTTCTTTTAACAAGGGCAACCGAGCAGCAGGTTCAGGTCCAATGAAACATGGAACGTGAGCCAATTTTTTCCAAATTGTGACCGTAACTTTTTTGTTACGGTAGAGAACATTCAAAAAAGTTTTACAATCCTTTACCAGTTTTGAGTTGGTCAAAGGATTATTTATTATACCTAAACTGCCAGAAATTCTCAGATCTAGCGATGGGCAGCAAATACCGAAGCTAGTGCCCTGTACAGAAAGCGGGCCATCTGAAAAAAATGCTAGCGATTCAGATATATGTTTGAAAAAGTTTGGTGAGAACCACATATCTCTCGACGGGTAAACCAAATCGAATGATTTGTAAAAATTAAATTCAGGTAACAGCCTGTAATTAAATATGTCATTTTCCAGCACAGCTGGTTTAAAAATACTAAGAAGTAACCTGTGCCCCGATAGTACCGAATGCGTTCCAAGTCCCAACACATTTCAAGCGAAACGCCGCTGAGTAAGCTGTACTAAGAATGAATGACCGTAGCTGGGGCACAGATAAAATAGAATCCATAGCTAGAAGCGGAGTCGAAAACATGGCTCCAGTAACAGCCCTACATATGAATTTTTTGCAATCTGTTGAGTTTGGCAAGTGATGATTTAAAGTTAACTGCTGGCCACCAAACCACAGATGCATATGTTATCATTGCTAGAACCTGTGATTTGTATATTTAAAAAAAAAGCTTTTTTGGTGACAAGCTCATCTGCATTGCCAAAAAATCGCAGTGGATTTTTGTAATTGAGTTTAAATGAATGTTATTCATTTTAATGTTTTTGTGTAATCTTTTGTCACTATATAACTTATTTTAAATAAAACAATTTTTATTTTTGATTTTATAGTTTAATTCTTCCTTATGGTGACAATTTTTATTTTTGATTTTTTTCGGTAAATCGATTTCGACTTGTTAAAGGTTAACAAGGTACTGAGGAAGACGCAAGTCGAAATCGATTTACCGAAAAAAAATCAAAAATAAAAATTGTCACCATAAGGAAGAATTAAACTATAAATTCAAAAATAAAAATTGTTTTATTTAAAATAAGGATTTTTGTAGTTTGTAATCCAGATGATACTTTCAAGAGAGTTTATTATCTAAAATAATACCAAGGACGTAGGCTAGGCTATTACACCCAAAAAGAGATTTTACAGAAAATGCATCAGTATTCCTATACGTCTAGTGAATACAACTAAGTCAGTTTTAGAGGTAAACCCTTATCAAGGCACCACCGTTCTACAATAAGAAGAGCGTGTTGCGTTAAATCAGATAAGACATTCAAATGCTTACCAGAAACTGTTAGAACCAGATCATCTGCGTAATTTTGAGCGATGAGACCGGATTCCTGAAGTTTTATAAGAAGCTAGTCCATGGCCAAGAGCCACAACAGAGGTGGGAGCTTTAATCCTTGTGGACAACCCCTGGTAACTTTGACTGAAACCGGGTTTCATCGAGCACGGAGACAACGATGTAAGATTTAAGCATTAATTCAATCCATTTGAAAATGGTAGATTCGATACCAAATTTGGTACCGGCACTAGTAATCGTATTGGACGATGTACTATCGAAGGCTTCTGCAATATCCAGGAAAGTACCCACAAGAAACTCACTATTACACAGTGATCTTTCAATCGTAGATATAAGTTCGAAACCGTTACCTCCCGATCCAAACGTCGCAGCTTTAACCACTGCGCTATTTGCTCGGTTTCAGAAAGATTGATGACAGGCAAATAGGCTGAAAAGACTTGGGGTCGAAATATAATCCGGCTTGCCAAATTTCAGAATAAAAATAACTCTACTCTTGCTCCAAGATTGTGGAACAAAGCTAAAGGCAATGCAAGCCTGGCACAGATGCAGTATATGTTCCCTTATAAAGGGAAATCCATGCTGTAATTCAGCAGGACAAATATCATCAGGACCGGCAGATTTATAAGGTGCGTATTAGAATATGCTCCAACGCAAAACCTAATAATTTATTAATCTGCACGCTAAATTCCAATCAGGAATTTACAGAGCTAGATTCCGGTCGATATTAAATCGGCCATATAAAGGAAACCAAGCTAATTTTTACTTAAAACTATTGTTGAAAGGATTTGTATAGGATACTTGTTTGATTTTGAATAAGAATCGAACGAACCTGACTCAAATCAGATATGAATCTTGCTCCTCAGTTTGGGAAAGAAATCAATTCATAACTTTGACGTTAAGAAGAGTTCAATCATTAATTTGTGCTGAGCGCAAGCAGTTTGAAAATTTAATAACGGTCTATCTCAGCTGGTTATTAATGTAATTTCTGGGATTACAATTAAACACTCACATCTCGTTCATTTTTGTTATTGGGTTGTTCTCATTTAAAAACTGATTTTCATAGAACCAATTGTGGAGACAACGACTCTTTCGATTTGATATCAAAATCTCATAATGAGTTAAGTAAGTTGTTAGTTGAACGTAAGTGAGTTTATTTAAAAAAAAATTCAGTTAAATAATATTTTGTTTCAAGCAAGGTTTTGAATCCGTTGTAAGCCTGATACATTTTAGTAAGATTAATTATTTAGTCCCAAATTTTGTGGCAGTTATGGATTATCATCTCTCAAATTAACTTTGAAAATTTATAGCTTTTGGCACACACAAGTATAGCTTAGAATTTGCTTACACCGAACTGGATCCCCACGCAGAACGTGACCCAGCGTGTTTAGATTTTAGCAGTGGTCTTAGAGGATATAAAGCACGACTGCATATATGCATATATGCACATATATGCAAGCACCTGATTGGACTGATATAAAGTGGTGTTTCAGTTTTACGAAAAATGTACTCCAACATGAGATTAAAGAGTATCTGAGCAAGTGCATCTCCCTGCCGAACATCCCGTTGACTGCAAAAATTCTCGATAACCTGTTCTCAACTTTAACACAGCATTCAAACTGCTTCACGGTCATTTTACACAATCGTACCAGTTTTGTTGGCATTATATTTGTTTAAGTTTTGACATACGGCTTAACTGAATTCACAGTTTACAAATTAATACAACTGTAACCTGCGCGTTGTCAATTTCAATATGTCAAACTATCACGGGTTGTTGGCGTTATCTTAATTGTCGACGTTGACAAAAAATATAACATATTATTAGCTTGCCCATCCCTGGTTAAAACTGAATACTAAAAATGTATTTCATAGAAATCACATGAACTTAAATATATTCTGGGTTAACCAGCACCAACAGCCTTGTTTTTTAATTGAATGAAAAGGTGGCCGCCTACTTTACGCCATACATTTCTGGCATAATTTTGCAAATTTATTCAGAATTTTAAAAGTTCCACGAAATCTTAGAATATACAGAAATTTTCGAAGATATTTACATTTTTTTGCTACTTTTAGAGTATGTGAAGTTAGCCCTAGAAATTATCCCAGAAAAATACGATGGCAACACTATACTGTGTTGAAATTTCAGGATATCATCCAAATTATTCCGAGTAAATTCGATTACTCGTGCGCAATCACTCTATGAGTTAGTTATACTATTTGACATTATAGACACGTTCGTATTGTGATTTGCTTAAAACTAATACTAAAGTGGCTAAATACCGGGACATGCTTAACAGTCTTTCCCTTGACATTGTTAATACATGTTCAACACATTTCCCAGCTCTTTTCTCCCCATCTCTGCTCGATCATATCATAACTAATAATAATAAAATTAAATTTTTAAATCAATTATCCGTGGGATTTACCACGTTCCCAATCTTAAGATTTTTCAGACAGAAAACATTTAATTTTAGAGACATGAATAATATAAATTATTCTGACATGTATAATGCTTCTTCCTTGCCCCGGCAATGTATTTATAATAGAAGTGACCCACAATATCAGTTATTGATGTTCAACGAATTAGTCAGGGATGTTTATCAGAATTTTGTGCCCATTAAAACATGTAAAATCTATAGGAATCGGCCACGCTGGTTAACCAATAATATTGTATCGCAGAACCGAACTGAGAAACATTGCTTATGAACTGTGGAAAAAAACCCGTGGCGCGATTAATTGGACTTCAATACAAAGGCAAAGAAATCATGTAACTAGTTTGACTGTCACATCAAATGCAATTGGATTTGATGAAATTCCACTCAGATTTATTAGGATTCTTTTACCAATTATCGCAACTCGAACTTTCTTGGAAACATGCTAAAATCATTCCACTAAACAAAGTTAATCATCCTAAAACAATGGCAGATTATCGGCCAATATGTATCCTTCCCGCTCTATCGAAAGTCTTTGAAAGTTTTGATAAACACCAATCAGCTTATCGGAAATTTCACAGTACCAGTAGTGCTATTCTGAAAATCTCAGATGATATTCTTAGAGAACTGAACGCGAAAAAATGAGTGCTATTATGCCTTTTAGACTTCGGTAAAGCTTTCGATACTATTGACCATAACAGTCTGGCAATAAAACTACAACAACAATTACAGCTAGGAAACTAATTTCTTCTCACAGATCGGTCACAAACCACAGTATGCAATAATAACCAAGGTGTACCCCAAGGTTTTGTGGTCGGGCCAGTATTGTTTACTTTATATATCAATGATATTGTAAAATCTATTAAGCACTGTTAATATCATATATATGCCGACGACGTTCAGCTTTATGTTAGTGGTAGATACGTTGATTTCAAGAATGTTTTTAATTTTATGAATACTGACCTTCAGATTGTCTTTTTGTGGAGCGCGAATAATGGATTACTTTTGAATGCTCAAAAGACGCAAGCTATTGGTCTAGGATTGCAGGGGAAACCCTTCCCTGAAACTCTGAAACAATCTACTGGTAATACCGTATTGAACTTCTCTTGTCTTGGTCATATCACGTAGACAATACTTGTAAAAGGATTAACTTTCTGTTGCGGAAGTTATGGACAAGTACCACTTTTGCGAATTCAAAATTTAGAACGTAAATGTTTATTGCTTATTTGCTTGCTCACTTCGTATTTTGTGCTAGTACATTGTATAGTATGGATGACTTCGTTTCCAAGAAACTTCGTCGCATGTTTCATGCTTGTATTGGTTATGTGTTTGATCTGAGGAAGTTTGACCATCTATCCAGCAAATTCTTATGTTTTTAGGCTGTTCTTTTGAGGAATTTTTTGAAATTCAAATAAAGACTATTCATTTTATTTTAAAGACAGCACAACCGAAGTACTTATCAGAAAAATTAATACCTTTGTCTTCTTACCGGTTGAATAATATTACATTGCCGTAGTGTTCGCCTATGGAATTCCCATGAAGTGGTATAGGTTTTGTAGGTATTTGATACACCGATCCTTCTGGCCAACTAAAATATCTGAAAGTTTCATAAAATTTTGAAAATTAAAATTTCTGTTTAGAAAAAATTACGTTGATGCTTTTTTACAGACTGGAGCTTCGAATAATGGCCCTCTGTGTGGTAAAAAAATATTTATGAAATAAGAAATTTTTTTTCGACCCGATATACGATTTAAGAGATTCAAAGTATCTTTCTATATTCGTTTCAGAATTCCAAGAAGATTATATCGGTGTGATTGAAGTCTAAATATATATAAACATTCGTCTAGGTGGGGCTCCATTTCTATAGTAATACTTTTTACTGGTTAGTTAGGTGTTTATCCAAAGTATATAGGCAAGATATATCCTTCAACCTAAAAAATGTTCGAAAATTCACAACACGCTTATATGAAATGTATTATTTCACTTAGTTCATAACCAACGTATTGTTACATTTTCCAAAGAATTCAAATAAATAATTTTATTACATTTTTCAAATGAACATACATCTTTTGTATATAAATGTTAAAGCCGCAGCCAACGTATTCCGCGCTGCAAGATTGCAACTTTAACCGTATAAAAATGTAAATAATTTTAAATGTCAAATCCAGATTCTAAATACTTAAAGGTCATGTTTCAAAGTTTTTTGTTATGATTAACCTTTATATACAGAAACGTACATACGTCGGTATAAATAATATCACGTTTAACAGAATATTAAAGAATTGGCGCACGACTCTATAAATATGTTCATGAAAGTTTCAACATAATTTGATAATTTACAAATTTGTATGTATTAGTAATTAAAAGCTTGTTGGGTACATTTATAGTTTCAATCATATCACATGCTCGATTAAACATGATTGATTATTGAATCATCTGCATTACATATACGCAAATGAAAATAGTTACGCGATTTTTTTTATGACTCAAACCTACACGCAAAAAACCATTATAACTATACAGTATTATATACATACATACATATATAGATAACATCCACATTAATCAAAATAAAAGTTTAATGAGCAAAAACAAAATACAATCCACTTTAAAGCTTTAAACTTTTGTGTTCACTACACTTTCCATCAAATAAATTGCTTTACGGAGTGAAATTTTAGCATTTATCGGTTAGTGTTGCTATCGTACTATAAATATAAAATTGTTTACTGTATTTAGTTTTGTACCTTATATAGAGATAATCGCAACATTATTTTTAATGGTTAATTGGTATACATCTTGTAAACCATTAAGATTTTTTTATCTTAAGCAGTTTTCGGGAATTTATTTATCACGAGGATTAGTGTCTGTGTATGTTGTTTGTCTCCCCCAAAATAATTATGCTTTTAATCTAAAACCATTTACATACTTTTAAAAATATAAATAATTACAGATCTCAGAAAGGTTGCAATCTTTTAAAAGTTAAAAGTCTAGGTTGACGTTCACTGACTTTTCGATGTTTCAATCGTATTGTTAGTTGTTATTTAGCAAATGGTCACCAAAACTCTCAAGTTAAAATATAAAAGTAAGCTTTAAGCTTTGAACTTCCGAAGTTACAGTTATTAGTCGTAAAATTATCCCAAATTTATTTAATTCGAGAAACTTTTCAAGATACAAAGCAAATGTACAATAGTTATTATGTGACCAACCGAGTCACGACTCCGTATTACTAATTTTTTTAATTAATAAAATTTATTCCTTTGATTTTTGTTTCATTTTCATAAAAACTCGTTATGTCCAAGGTAAAGTTATTTTTTTGGCGGATTAGTTATTTTCTCGACGTTTTATTTATTTTTGTACCCTGTTTTTGACAGTTCCGCGTTCTTAATACTGAAACAACGAATAAAAAATGTCATTTCCAATTACTCAAACCATTGAAAATATTGGTTAAATTATGAAAAACTGGAAACACTGTACCGAAGATTTCGTGATAGATATTTGCGTGGATTATAAAACAATCAAGTTGCCAGGAAAAAATCGTCATTTTTAAGGAAAATGATTGGTAGAGAAAATAATCGGAATGAATGAACAATGAATGAACTAAAACGAACCTTGACTATTCGATTAGTTATATAAACGTTACTCATATAATTGGTAAAATAAAACGTTGCAATATAGTCATACCTCATGCCACATGATGAACCGATTAAAAATGTTAGTTTTAGTGTCTACTAGCAATTTTTTGAAATTTGTGACGTTACAACCAGGGATGGGCATTTACGCATCGCATCTATTAATTTCTACGTCGACGTGTCGATAACCCGTAGACAATGTATACAATGTAGATATCGTAGACAACGTAGACAATTCGTAGAAAACGTTGATAATGTAAACGATTGATAGAGTGATTTAGTGAACTAGTTCTAAACTGCGGTGGGACAGTTTTAGAATTTTTTTCAATGCATTTCAATCTCTTTTCAATTTAGGTTAGGTTAGAAAATGTTTTAAATTAAAATAGCATCCCCTAAGCAACGGCGTTAGGTATCGTGTCAAGAGCTAGATCCACGCATGAGGCTATAGCGTTACTCTATAATGGTTGCCCAGAATACGCGAGCACATGAAAAGAGATACCGAGGAAAATTAGCAAGCGAAAAATATTCCTTGAAATCGAAGGTGGGGGTAAAACTGCCCGCTCTTCAAAATTCGAATTTTAGGAGATGTTAAATTATATATTTTGATTGGATTTTTAAAAGGGTATAGATTGAGTAGACTTTGAATTATATATTTTGAGTGGAATTTTTTAAGTTAAATTTAGGGTACATTTTGTACTATGAAGTTGAGTGAAATTTTAAACGCGATTTATAGATTATTTGAGTCCAATTTAAATTATAAATATTTACTCATATATGAGTTTGCATAGACTTCGCAGTATATATTTTTTGAGTGGAATTGCTTAAGTGAAATTCCAGAATAGAATCCTAGTATGAATTTGAACCAAAATCTTTAATGGTTTTTCAGATGAACTGTATTAGTGAAAATAAAGTAATTTTTTGACACAATTTTAGTGTAACTTTAAATTTTAAATTGAGTTAAAATTAAACTTGCTAAAATTGAGTGAATTTTAAATTATGTTTATTCGTGTTTGTATTTGTATAGCTTATGAACTATGTTGAGTGAATTTTCTTAGGTAAAATTCAAGTAAAGTGATTTAAGCAAAATGTTTAAGCAAATTGTGTTTGAACTTGAGCAATGAGTTGAATTTGAAGATATACTTTCTATGGCAGTGTTGTCAATGTCTCCCGTAACGATTAGACGACTGACGTGACCCAAATTTGCAATTCTATACAAATTTGAACAGTTACCGCATCAAAGTGGCTTCTCTTCTATGATCTGCTTATAATAATCATGGCAACCAAAAAAAAAAAAATGCGCTCATAATTCGGGAGGTTAATCTTGAGCACGTTTAATATTGAGGGTCACAATTAATTAAGGCCACAATTTCCAGAGTTGATCATTTGGAATGGTGTACGTATTACCTGTAAGATTATGCAAGTATAAAAAGAATTTCGATGAATTTAGTTTTTAATTTTATACGAAGCAGAACTATTGGCTTATCTCTGTATAATACAGGAACGTAAATCGAACGTTATGTTGCTAAAGGGATCGTGGGCAATTACGATTCCACAGAATTTGTGTTTTGCGTTCTGCATTATTGGTTTGTTAAATCTGATTTTACAAAACATGCGGAGAGATAAATTCTAATTTCTTAGAAGTAAATTCTTGGTGGCTACTATAAGCTACAACGCCATATGATCACGTTAATGTTTGATTTGGGATTATAGCTGACAAATTGTTTACCCTACTGAATTGCCGCATCAACAACGCGTTTCTCTATAGAAATTTAGAATTTTCATAATTCAATGAAATCTATGGATGACCTGTTTTAACTGGTTCATTCGAGCTCAAACGCTAAAATATAACAGGTTGTTGACGTTGTTTGATTTGTCGATGTTGACACAAAACACTGCCACCTAATCAACGCTATATTTTACCTGTCAACAACCGTGTAGATTACATGGAGTAACCTACCTCGCCCATCCCTGGATACAATGACATGGGAAATGGAACGCCACGAGTTAAATGGCCAAGGGTCACTAATCGTATTTTCTATATATTTACAAATTGGTGACGATTTCAAATTTAACTCTCAAGCCAGTCAACAATTTTCCCTTGACACCAACTGTATAAAAATAATTATATCGGTTTTTGTCAGTTATTAATGGTTAAAACGACGTGACTCAGATGGTGAAATATATTGTGCTTCACAGCGAAGATGGGGTATAATGATTTAGCTCATGGACTGAAATTAGAATCTGATTCAAGGCGGTGACCGACATTTTTTATAATATTCAAATTTCTATTAAACATTTTTAAAGCTCATTAAGACACATTTAATAAATAATTTTAGCAGCTCCAGTTTAAAACTTCCTGTCATTCAATCGTAGAGATGTCTACGCAATATTTAGTATGCCATACAATGAGATTGGCTGGTTATTTGTGCCAAACCAAATATTAGCGTGACCCTCAAGGAATGAGTTCTAGATTTTACACGGGATACGTTTTCGTTAGCGCCTTACCTACGTTCATTACCCAAACAGCGCAATTTCTGTATTTTGATCCGTTTACTATATCAGTGACATCATATAGCGAGGACAGTTCTCTATCTTCCATTACGCCTAGTCGAAAATTGTACACAAGATTTTTACGTCAAAAGTTCCTGGGCACTCGAAATACGTTTTCTAAAATACAATCTTGGTCTCTCTGGATATTGGTTTAGTTCAAATCGTGCGTTGCTCAAACCATCATAGTCGACCTCAAAGTTAGAGTTTCCGTTCGTTTCGTTTTGCTCAAGTGGGAGGGGTCGGGATTATTTGACGGGATCATATATTTGGTTTTGTCCTCTATTTTTTTCCGAACCAGCATTTTGGCTGCACCATTTCCGCGTAAAAGATTCAAATACGCTTCGCTGATCTTCCGTTTATGTCGATATAGTCGGCGTCAGCTGGCAATTGCACCAATTTATTGAAAATTATACCTTTTACGATTGCACCTAATGGCCGTAAAATTGTTTCACTGCATACTGACAGAGCATATCAAAACGGATGATTCCAGTCAGTTCTCGTACTAATTCCGGATAAACAACCCGGACTTCTTATTTTGCTCGATACGATTCGGTGATAAGATTACCGTTTTTATCTTTTGTTAAGTTGTTGTTTTGATATGTTCTATATCGCTTAGTTGTTAGTTCTCCCACGATTACTTTTTTCTGTGTGTGTATTAGCCATATGAACTAATCAAGCGTCACTTACTATATGAGGTGAACTGTCAAGCTACGATTCACGTTTTTTTCGATATAATCTTGTATGATAATAGCCATTTTTCCGCGCAGGTGGAATGTCACGTACAACACTGCGGGACTTTAGCGAACTGTTCTGTTGGACTACATAATGATAAGACTGATTTTTTACTTTGCTTGTTACTATGTTTGTTTCGAACTATATTAGCAACACCACCAGCACGTGACTGGATAGAGGTCATGACTGCAAGGTTCTAATTATTTTTAAAAATTTATTTAAACATTTAAAAAATCTAGAGCAGCTTCGTCTAGACTTGAAAGAATTTAAGACAAATAAATTTCGATGAACATAATTTTAAAATCTTTAAAATTGAAAATTCATTTGCCAAAAAATTTCACCCGTTAAGAATCGCCAAAAAAAAAATCTTAAATTTATTTTCGATATATTGGACGCCTTAATATCCACTGACCACAGCGTCCCAAAGAAAATTTATATTAAGTCGTTTTTAATTAAAACTTAATACGATTTTTGATATATTCTTGGCAAATTTTCATAAATGTACCCAAGTTAATATAATTCCTATGACATAGAAAATTATTATCGTGACTATACAGTTTATGGTATAATGTGATGTAAGTATTGTATACATATATAAAATTAACTGGACCATAACCTAATATTAATCGCATAGTATAGCATACATTAAAACAAAAACGTGACAATTGTTAATCATCCACGCGTGAATAATTTAATAAGAAGAACCGTTAATTTTGGCTATCAATCCCCTGCTTCCGCATTCAAAAAAAAAAATTGAATAACCGATGGCACGTACATATATTGGTTCGGTAAATAATTGTATATGTTTGTGACATAAATTATGCAAATCTATTTTACGTACATATCATTAAAATGACCTGTTTTATTTATTTATTTAAAATATTCATGGATTAAATTACAAATAACAATTGTAACGAATTAAAAATGTAATTATAAAAATTAAATTTAAATTATGCAGAAAGCTGAATGCATATTATTTAACATTAAAAGGTATGCGGGAATAAAATTGATTATGAAGTTCCACCATATGCACTCTGCGTATTCTATATACCTACATGACGTAATCATTTATGCGGTTTGCTTCTTTTTTTTGTTTTAAATTTGTATGTATTCGATAGCTAAGAAATCGAGAAGACCCACAAATCAACAAACGATCTATAGAGAACCTATTATACAAACGATGTAAAAATTTTCAGAAATTCAGAATTTTCGAGTATTCCAAAAATTCCAAAAAACATAAAAACTAATCTGGGTAATTTAGAGAATTCAAAGAGTTCAGATAACAAAATAGTTTTCAATCGACATAAAGTCGATTTTAAGATCCACAGCAGGATCCACATTTCAAATTTCCATATTTCAAATTACAAATACTCGTATCATAGATTCTAAATTTGAAATGTTAAAAATTAAAAAAAAATCTGAATTTGATCATAATGTGCGAGTGTGCTCTAGAGTTCACATCAGTATGGCGAATTCAATTTTATCAAAATTCGAATCCTCTTAGTCGAAGTAGTAGACCTTAAATTTTACCCTCCTCATTATTAGATTCATAAGCGCTTGGATCTTTGTTGATAAACACTTGATGAACACGACAGTTACGAATTTTAAAATTTAGATATGTATTTCTAAATTTACGCATTGAGATATTAGGTTTTCAAGAATTTTAATGCAAGTGTTCTTGCATTTTTAAAGTTGCAGTTTTAATAATTTCTAAATTTAAAGTTAACAAGATTTTTTTGTAAATGTAGCCAGGAATAATTATTTTGTGATAGGCCATACAGTTCTTCATTTTCTGGCCAGACCATAGATTTCTACCTTTGCAATTGGATATCCAAATATGATAAAATTTGAGAAATTACCAATTTTATATGAATTTAGAAGTTCAGGAATTTCTTAGGAATTGATTGATTTCAAACTTAGAGATTTGATATTTAAATAGGCTGAAATTATTTAAGCTCAGTTCCAGATACACAGAATGAAATGCTCTTAAAGTGTAACTAACATTAAAATTCAATGCCGTATTATTACATAAGGTTGGTGCTGACTTGCCGGATAGCCGTTAACCTAGCTTGCAATGAATTCAAATATGTTTTATTCAAATATGTAAATTTCAAACTGTTTGAGTTTTAGGAACTGAATTTTACAAACTCTAAAGCTTTCATGATTTTTGGAGATTTTAAAAATTTTAATTATTTAAGTTTTACGTAAGCTGTTAAAAATTTTTCATAGTTTTTGCATTTCGAAATTCGTTGCATGGTTCGAAATTCGTTGGTTAGCACTTTCTGTACATTATACAAGACAAATGCCCAAATTGTTTCGCTTCCTATAGCGGTATGAAGTAAATTGAAAAAATCAATTTCTACGAATTTTGACATTATTCCGTGGAGACATTTTAATTGTACAACAGCTAACTATACGGTAGCAAAAATAAACAGTTTGATAATCGTTGGTTTAGTATGTCTACAGTTAAGATGTCAACCAGTTTGATAATCACACCAGAATATACTTGACTATTTGTCAAGATATATATCGCATTCAAATAAAATATTCATACATCGCAGCCGATGTATGAATATTTTATTTGAAGGGATATTTCAATTGTAATTAAGATGGGTCTGCCTGATTCAATATTTCAGAAAGGTCAAAACATCTGTCCTTCTCTATATTTTTGCGCATATGACCAATCTTGAGATAATTTTACATTCTACCTGTAACAAAGTTAAAATGAAATTAACGAAAATTAATTTCAGTTGAATCCGACAACTTTGGCTTTAACCGAATAGAAAAGAGAGAGAGAGAGAGTGAGGGAGAGAATCTATTCCTTCATGTTCAGCAGAGAATAACAACTCTGTAGTTGAGGAAAGTTCCAAATATTTAGAAAATCCAAACTTATGCAAGTCAATTTTAAAGAATTTAAAAAATTACGAGTTTTAAAAATTAAGTTAAACCATGCAAGAAAT
The DNA here is from genome assembly GCA_951394425.1 of Tipula unca. Taxonomy (NCBI): domain Eukaryota; kingdom Metazoa; phylum Arthropoda; class Insecta; order Diptera; family Tipulidae; genus Tipula; species Tipula unca. The sequence continues at coordinate 29,821,892 of OX596381.1, read as the reverse complement.
TACAAGATCTCTTGACTATATATTAACGAGATCCCTTAACTAACGAATTTTTAATGTTCGATTCACTGTGAAAATTAGTCTAACTCCAATTTCCAAAAAAAAAAAAATTAAAGTTTTGAAATTTTGAATTTAAATTTTAAAAATTTCTTATAATTTATTTTTAATTTCTCAAAATTCCAAATGTTTTCAACAAATTATGAAATGTTCAAATGTTTTAATGATGAATTAGCACCCGATTGACCGAAATTTTAAACTGCATTTTCAAACCTTGGGCTCAAACCCAACATTTTTATAAAATAATTTAATAATTAAAGTATTTAAATTTCTGGATTCGAATTTAAAAATTTTGATTTTAATGAATAAATTTGGTTATATCTCAAATGTTCAAAGACTTCATAGTTTTTAAAGTAAATCAATTTAAAAAAATCTAAATTAAGATTTTTAACAATTAATTAAAGTATTTCAAATTATGTAAATAATCATCAGTATTATTTAGCCATGACGAATTTGAAAAAATCCCAAATGTTTATAAATTCCAAATTAGTTATTAAAATACATAAATTTTAAAAATTTTTAATTTTTTAATTTCTTCATTGTATACATTTTATCTCTAACTTACTTATTCGAATTTTAACATGATTTTTTAAAATATTAGTTTTAATGCCAAAGTTATTAAAATATAAGGTATTTAAAAATTTTGACATTTAAAAATAATGATTTTAAAATTTAGGAATTGCTCAACTTCTATATATGTAATACAAACTTAATTTTTTTTAGCTCACAGTTCCAAATGATGAAAACAAGTGATCAGGTTTCAATCAGTAAATTCAAATTTCAAATCTTTAGTTTAAAGAAACTCCAGATATTTTAAAGTAATTAAATGATAAACATTTTAAATGGCGATTTCATTAAAGATATATGAATAAATTTAAAAATTTTATTAAGTAATTTAATTATAAAAACTTTCAGAATGTCAATATTTACATTTTTAAAATTTTAGTCCTTAATTTGTAATGTAAATAAATTTTAAGAAGTTTTTTAAGTAACATTTTTAAAAATTTAAGAAATTAAATTTTGAATTTCTTAGATTATGTATAAAGTTTTAAGATCCTTAAATCATAATTCTGAATTGTTAAACGTATTATTTATATATGGTTACAATAAGTTACAGTTTGCCAAGCTAACATTTTAAATTTTTACTTAAAATTATTCATAAAATTTAAGGTTTCCCTAACTCAAAATGTCGAATTTTGAATAATTAATTATCACATTTTGGTGTCAGTCCCAAATTTTTATAGATAAGGTCAGTAATTAAATTTTAAACGATTTAAAAACAATATTTGAAAATGAAAGTTTTAAGCAAAAGTTCATATTATTGCTAGTTTAGCATGTTTAAAATTTAAAACGAAATTTTAAAAATTTCTTATAATCTATTCTTAATTTCTCAAAATTCAGAATTTTCTCAACAAATTTTAAAATGTTTCAATGAGAATGTTGAAAATTATGTAAATAATTATAGTTCCCTTAAATCACCATGACGAATTTGAAAAATGAGTTAAAATTCCAAAATTTTATAAACTCGATAAACGTTTTTAAAATACATAAAATTTAAAAATATTAAATTTATTAATTTCTTAATTTTGTATACATTTTACCTCTGACTTTACTTTTTGTAATTTTGAACATGATTTTTTAACTGTGAGTGTCAATGCCAAAGTTATTAAAATATAAGGAATTCAGAAATTTAGCAATTTAAAGATTTAAAGATTATGAAAATTTAGTTTTCGAGTTATCAAATTTCAAATTTGTAAAATTTAAATTTCACATCTTTAGTTTAAAGAGACTCCAAATACTTTAAAATAATCAAATGTTAAACTTGTGAAAAGAGAGTATTTTTAAATGTCGGCTTCATTAAGAATATTTGCAAAAATTTAATTTTTTTATAGGATTTACATTTTGAATTTTTAAGTTCTTAAAATATAAATACGTGTTCTTAAAATAGAAAGCTCCTTAATTTGTATAAACTTCATACTTTTAATTTTATTTTATTTAACCAATTTTTTAAATAACAGTTTTAGAAATAAATTAAGTATTAAGTTTTAAAGACTAATTAAAAGAATTTAAAAATTAAATCTTAAATCGTTCCTTACTTCATAATTCTGAATTTTAAATAATAATAATTATGAATTTATATATTTTGATTTCAATAAGGAAATTTGCCAAGACAAAAATTCTAAAATTAAGAATTTAAAAAATTTTAAGGGAATCTTTAAATAAAACTGTTAAATTTTGAATATCACATTTTGGTTTCAATTCCAAATTTTTATAGATTCAAATATTTTGAGGCCAGTAATTAAATTTTAAAAGATTTAAAAAAAGTTATTTAAAAAGAAAAATTTAAATAAAAGATTTTATTTTCTAATTTATATATTTATATAAATAATTTAAAGTGTTTTAACTGACAATATTCAGAATTAGAAGAACGAGTTATTTTAATGATATCCGAAATTTTAGTAAACCTCAGATTTAAAGTAATTCAATTTTAAAAAATGTATTTAATTATTTCAGTTTCTTAGTTACTAAATTGTTTTTAAAATTTGAAATTTACTTAACTCAGAATCTCAAATTTTAAAACCTTTTAAATTAAAATTAAATTATTTAAACTTCTTAATGTCTTAATTATGTATAAATGTTGTTTTCGATGAGGTTTGTTTAAATCAAAGCGATCAAAATTTTTAAAGTAGTAATTAAATTTAAAAAATATTTAAAAAATAATTTTTTTGTTATATTTTTAATTCTACTAAAGTACGAGTATGTGGAAATGTAGAAAATTACCCAAATCCAAAAATTGTAGTGCTTCCACTACATAATATAATATTTTTTACTAAATCTATAATGTTCCATCAATGACTCAAGGTCCATTTATATTTATGTAAAAAGCCACCCTCACACTCAAAGCAAAACTAATCATACTACAACCTTGTATTGGAAATCTGACCAAAATTTAGTTGAACTTGGATTTAAAAATTCGGAATTAATTTATATTGAAATATTCATCATAAATTTCTAAGTGAATTTAGAAAATTCGGATATTTAAAATAATTTAAATTCATAAAAATTTGATAAACTATAAAATTATTTAAAAATTTGTAATCATCAAATTCCTTAAAATGATGTCAAAACTTTAAAGCATATAACCTATAAAATTCTTAATCTTTGAAAAATAAATCGAATTATGTTCGAAATTTGTAAAATTTATTTTTAATCCCAAATCTTTGTGATATTCCATAATTGGGGTATGTACAAATTACATTTTTGAGTTTTACAAGACCAACTAATTTCAGCTGGTTAGAAATTGGTCTAGTCGTACCAATAAATTACAAATTTTGTAGAACTGAACAAATTTTATGTGTCTTAATCTATAAATGTAAACCTCGTATGGTCATATAATTCAAATACTTCATGAAATTTATAAAATCATAAAATTTTAAAATTATAAAATTCGGAGTTAAATTTCAAATTTTTAAAAAAAATTTTTTATTTTAAAAATTTTAAATTTTTAAATATTTTAAAATCCTGAACCATTAACAGATAGCTTATACTATATAACAAAATTTACCTGGTTTGGCCTATTACTAAGTTATCGAAGGTAGAAGGAATGATTTAATTACGTGGTCAAATTTTACTTATCGTAATTTTTTTGTATTTCATGTTCTTGGCAAAAATTTGTAACTTGCAGAATAAAACAAAAATCCCTTCCTGCGTCAGCTACCAAATGAAAAAGTGTCCATTAATTGGCAGCACAAATGAAACCTTGTATTGACATTATTCAAAGTTCTAACCAACCGAAGAGCAGTCTAAAAAATTATCATTCCAGGATTAAGCCTCTATAGAACTGATTTTGTGCTGATTAATTTTGCGATTTGCACCAGTTCAATGTCATCAAAAATCAACCACCAAGGCTACATACCTAAAATACCAATTACAATAATAATTGAAATTGTAATGTTTGGATATTGGTTGATTTCAACACGTAGTTTTCTTAGTTCAGACACTTAATTTAATTAATGCGTTAAACACGGTGCACGTATCGTTCGTAAATTTTTACATCAAATTTAAATGAAATAAAAGTAATAACCTTTGGAATGGAATTATTTTTGGCAATCATGCAATTCTGCAGGGTTTCGCAATCGTATATATATATATATACATACTAACATAAAATTATTCTTAACGCAGTTGGTATTTATTTTGCAACATATATACAAATTGCTGTATATATTAAATAAAGCCTTTTGGCTATATATACGCAGAATACGAATTTCTATAAATAAATTTAAGCCACTCGTTCCAAAGTGGATATTTGGTTTCTCCCAATTCTAATAACAATATTGCGTGCACGAAACGATACGAGGTTTATGAGTGTGTGTGTGTGTGTGTGGTGTATATGTGCGTCGAAATGAAAATGATTTTCCAAGGTACATTTTTGTAACGAACGTAAAAATGCTAAATAAATAATGAACAATTTTTTTTTGTTCGATTCCATATCTTAAAGCAATTATTGTTAAATATTACCAAAATATAATACTTTTTTTTTGTTTTAAATAAAATTTAGGGTTGAATAATAACAATAATGGTTTAATTTATGTACATTGGTAAATTAAATGGTGATAATGAATTATGGGACCACGTGTATATACTGGCAATATAATATCTTTGAAACGATTAGATCAATTTTGGGGATAGCTTTGGGTCGAGTAAATTATATGTACATGTTTAAGCAATTTTGACCCAAAATCCTATAATCAAAATGAAAATATAAACTATTGAAAATTTTTGTAATTTCAGTTTGGCAAAGTTATATTTGCATATAAAATAAAAAAAAAACGATTGAACGTTTGTCACGTTTTTATGACCGTTGGAAATATTTTTAGTTGTATTCTACTGTAAAACTATACATAACATTAAGGTATAGTTCCAAATATGTTGTTATAAATCTAGATAACAAATCGGAATATTTTTGTTTCATGTATTCCCAATAGCTTTGTAGCTGAAAAAGCTGTTTTAACGCGTGTGAAGTATTTCCTAAATTTATAGTTAATTTTATAAATTATAGGAGCTCTAGCGTACTTTGATATAAAAGTGTTTTTCTTTAAATATAATTATTTTATTTTTTACAATATCTTTAAATTATTTAATTTGTTTGGAAATTTTTATTTGAACAGGAAAATGTGTAGGTATGGTATAAACGTATCCGATCTCTTCGAGTTATTAAAATTTAAATTATTGCTGTTATGTAGCTTTTATATGCTGGTACTCAGTGGGTTGTGAAGATTTTTCTAAATTATTCCTAAGTTACTATTTTTGTTGTTTTAAGAAACATTTAGTATGAACTTCACATGCATTTTTTCTATTAATCTTTTCCGTTAGACGAACCTGGTTATTCGTTTTTTCATCGAATTTGACGGCCTCTTTAAATTATATGTGGTTCCTAGGGATTTCATAGAAGTTTAATAACTTTTCAGTTCATTCACTATGAATCATTAAATTCATCCCAGAGCTTTGTCGTTCATGTAGTTTTAGAAATTAGCTCACTGTTCTTACTTTTTTGATGTAAAACGTTTTCTAAATCAGTATGAGGGTCCTCGCATAGTTATGCGATGTTAGGCTTTCGCGTTACCTTTCCGCTCCTGCATTGTCTAGAGCAGTGAGTGATTAACAAGTGTTTAAAAACAAATCATCGAATAATCTTGCTTCTAAAATGACGGCCATGTCTAAAACACCTACGATTTCACACTCTCATGCTGTATAAGATAGCAGAAAATTCTCAGCAGAAAAAATGTATTTTTTTACTTACCACCAGGAGCAGGACTATATAGATAGAGAATTTGTTCAGCTCTAAGTTTATTAAGTAGCAGAAAAATTATGAATTTGTGCATTTTTTAATAAGAGCTTTTGTAACAACCAATTACACGTTAGCAGAATATTAGTAAACTTTTAATAAATTATTCGTACCAAGCAAAATTCGACATAAAAAACCACTATGTAGCCAATATGCCGTTCTGTTTTCCTGGTAGCTGGCATCAAAACACATATATAGGAGCAGTTTAAGAAAAATCGATCGGGTCAAAAGAGCCTCAGGATTTTTTTGAAATCTGGAGCTCTTCTAACCCAATCGATTTTTCTTAAACTGCTCCTGTAGGTGTGCTATTATCCCAGCTACCAGAAAAACAACATGACATACTGGTTACAGGGTGGGTATTTCCATACATTATGGTCAAAAAACAGAAAAATTGGCCGAGATTTCAAAAAATTCTGGCGCTCTTCTGACCCGATCGATTTTTCTTAAACTGCTCCTGTACTTGTGTTATAACCCCAGCTACCAGAAAAACAACATGGCATACTGGTTACTGATTGCCATACATTATGGTCAAAAAAGTGAAAATTTCATATGGCCGAGATTTCAAAAAATTCTGGACCTCTTCTGACCCGATCTTAAACTGATCCTATAGGTGTGTTATGATCCCAGCTACATGAAAAACAGAACGGCATATTGGTTACATAGTGGGTTTTTATGTCAAATTATTAATGGTTTGGTACGAATAATTTATTATTGTGCTGCTAATGGTGGTGAGTAGAAAAGATACATTTTTTCCGCTGAGAAGTTTTTGCTATTTTATACCGCATGTGAACTACTCAACATACGATTAAAACAAATATACTTTCTAGAAAGAATCCCGAACAAGATGCAAGATTAAAATTTTCATTTCGGTATACATATAGGCACTCCCGCTTTCAAATTTTCGCATCATCTACATTTCTTCACAATGGTCCTCAGCTCCTATTTCGACAAAAAATTAAACATTACATTGTTTTAAAGGGTACAGAAATGTACGAAAACTATGGTGATTTATTATGTGAGTGCTTGGAAAGGCTTGCTAAAAATTGGTACCGAGACATTGTTTTATAATTTTTATTATTATTATTGTATGGATTGTTTTACAGACTGTAGTCCAATTCATGACTTATTTGAAATAAGTCGACTTGTTTGACTTATTCACTATGGCGTTGTGTAATCAGACAATTATTTCAACGCATAACACCTCTCATTTGATTAATTAACTTCAATTTTATTCAAATCACAATAAAATTAATTTCACAGACAGGACATATGTATATATGAAAAGGCCTATTTGTGGGAACTCGCTCCCAATTAAATCAAAAAAGCCTACGATTATTGTAGACTTTTACATAAGTCAGTCTACACAAAATAAGACGTAAATTGGGCCACTGTCTTAGTAAATCGTTATGGCTATACTGTATTTCGTTCTGCTTGGGTGATACTGCAGTGAGAGTAGGGTAGTTGGATTTTTATAGTTCTGCAGTAAATGCCATAAATATCTTATAGTGCAAACCTAGCTAATCGTTCCTAAGTCGCAAAATACCCCACCTCCTATATTCTGTTGTAGTTTCAACAAAAAATATTTCAGATCTAGCTAATCAATTGCCGGAAATAAGGGTAGCCAGAATTTTCAGATTTTTTTTAAACGATAATTCATATTTAAGGAACCTTAAGTTGGGTTCATTAATAACCGGTTTCGCCTTTCGACAGCCAGTAGTAAAATGTCAGCCCAAATTTAAACAGTTAATGGCAAACAACCGAAAATGGATTGGTTTGACAGTCAAATCTGGAAACAGACAAAAACATCAGGAGTCAATAATGTCACAACCAGAAAAGTGAACAGATAAAATAGTAGCTCACCGACTTCTCTATTGCATGAGGTACAAATAATTGACGTAAGGGTTGTATTTGATTCTCAAGTTGAGAACAGATAGATCAATTCAAGATCCGTGAATCAAATAGGGAAACGAGTTTAAATCTATATAAGTGAAAACAACCGGTGTGAAGTGTTTACACAAAATTGTTTAAAGAAAATTGGCCATGTAAACCCTAGTATTTTTGAATAGTAGACACTTGAACCCTTCCAAATGTGTACTGAGTAGGGCTTCACTGATAAAGTAGTAGTATTTTTGGACTATATATACTATCATCAACTTTTCGAACTTTATCAGCGGAGCCCAACCCTTGCTATATTAATTTATTTCCAGGCACAATTCTTGAATATGGCCAACTAAAAGTGATGCTCAATATAATCCAGTCAACGAACACTCTTCGCTGTGCATGGTCATTAGGCTTCAGTTGTTGTGTTAATTGAATTTTGTAAGCATGAAGATACAATTGAAACTTGACACTTGATATTTGCAATTCTTGTCCCACGACGCCGAATTGATGTGCCTGGATTTTCACCAACACTCTCACGCACTGCTTCGATATTGACATTTGAATGGCTTGTTTTTGGACGACCAGTGTGTTTACCGTCTCCAACTGATCCAGTCTTCTTGGATTTTTCAATTAATCTCATAAGAGTTGACGAAGTTAAAACACTATTCCGACCATATTTTGTATGAAATTTTCGAACTGCGGCTGCCAAACTTTCATTATTTTTAAGATATTCTTCGCAATAATGAAAATACGTTGTTCTATCGTGTAACATTTTTACTAACCCTAACCTCTCAGCTGTCAAATGCCAACATTTTACTGCACAAATGGCGGCAAATTCAAATCTTGCGTTAATTTTGGGTCACCCTTTAGAATAGAGCTAAACAAAAAAAAAATTATTAACTTTTACAGAAATAGCCTAGTTTCATTCCACTTGGCCATATTCCACAATATGATACAAAAATAATCTTTTATTCCCTATACAGTTAATAACATTCTAGAACTATATCCAAACCATAAATCCAACATGTCGGATTTCATGAGAATCGATTAAGAAATAGCTCAGTTAAGTTTCAGTATAGGTGAACCAGAACTACATTCTAAAATAATTTTATAATTCCAATGCTGAGTTTCATCAAAGTTGGTTATTCAAAACTTTATTCAAAAATCAATTTAAAATCGCATTTCCATTCGGTATGTTGAGATTTATCATAATTGATCAATAAATAGCCAAATCCTTATCTCGTACTCGTAGAATTGCTTGTGATAAACTAGTCTAGTACCAAAGTTTTGGCCTGAATAAACTAGTTTACACTACTCTATAGATGAAGAAGAAGAATGGCGGTTGCGATAAAATCGCCGAAAATATGCGTTCTAAATGGAACAATTAATGTTGCTGGCAAAGTCACATCCGTTATAACAAAATTTGAAGTTTAGACCAATCCGAACGTTTAGTGCACAAACTTTCTTTAACTAAACCTTCTGGTTGTTTTATTTCAACATATATTTCCTTTGGTATAGTATGGTATGTGGTTCTCTATAATATGAACCTTTTCTTTAATTTCTTCTTACGACTTAAATGAATCGCACTTTTACAAAATACCGCATTTCATTTCATATGGCTTAAAAATCGCAGGCTGTTGACATTGTCTTAATTGTCGATATTAACAAAAAATCTTGCCAAGTAATCTACGTAATATTTTACGTGTCGACAACCGCTTAGAATACACGGCGTAATCTACCTCGCCTATCCTTGTGTATTGCACCAATTTGCAGCAACACCAAATATGTTCTGAAGTTTAAAAATACGGCCCGATGAGGCCGCCAGCCCATAAACCGCACCAAACAGTCACTCTTTGTATGGGTGCATTGGTTTCTCGACAATCACTCTTGGATTATGATTCGCCCAAATCCGGCAATTCTGCTTATTGACGAATCCACTGAGGTGAAAATGTGGACGATTAAATTGAATAAAAAAATAAAATGTAAAACGATAAAATAAAACAAAATTTCCAACGCTGACAACATGGCGAAGGCGGAAACTACTTTATCGTCTTCATTAAAATAAAAATTGTAAAAGTAGTTCATTTCCTTACTAAAAAATCCTTGTTCGATTTCTCATTTTTATTATTTATGTTATTTACGTATGTACATACAGGGTGGTAATTACCATACACATAAGTAAATTCGTAATATGATCAATTCTGGCGAGATTGCATGTTTAGTTTATTATATGATAGACCTATATAGATTACAGTTATATAACTTTTATACATAAATATCGTTAACAAATTTTTTTATTTTAACTGTAATACATAAATTATGTTGTATGTTTGATGTTAAACATGAAATTAAAATTAATGCGGATCATAAAAAATTAATTAGAATTTCATTCGCGTTATAAATAATTGCTTGTACAGTTTATTATTAATTTCGAAACAAAATGCACTTACTGATATTTTAAAAGCTTTTAATGGACAATAAAATTTGTACAAACTATTATAGTTATAACAATAAAAATATTTACACGTATGAGTATGGGCCGATGTTGAATTACAAAAAGTACGATTTTACATAATATATCAGGCGGTTTTATGTGGAAACTTCAATATTTGTTAAACCGAAAGACAGCTTATATATGTATATATTTTATAATGTTATACAAGAGAGTACAAGTAGAACAAGATTATATTTTTGTACCATGAGTATACAAACTAAAAGTTTCTAGTTTAATACAATAATCCGTTTAAGTGAAAAGTTTTAAACTTTATTTATATCTTAATAATAATCGCTTTAGGGAATAATTAACAAAATGTATATAACATATAAAATATTGAGGCCAACAAAAGCTTTTAAGCTCATGCAAGCCGCATTAATAAGAAGACACCGCAATAATAATGCAATCAATCTGATCTTGAAGAGTGACAAACCACCAACAAAGATTGATATTTAATCGAATTAAAACAGCTCAATGGGGATATCTTAGCGAATTAAAACCACTCAATTAAAAAAACTCTGTTACTGGATTAGGTTAATGCTGTATTCGGAAAACATCGAATAACAACATATTGCTTTGGAAATTACCTGAAACTGATACACAGCGTATTGTATCGATATACCCATCAATAATAATTCGTATATTACCAGACCAGTGAAAACACTATGATTGTGAAATTTTTCACTAATTCACTTGTTATAGTGTTCGTATCACAGTGGTAAGTTGAATTTCAATGAGAAAAATTTATGAGTTCAGCTGAAAACTTTTTCAATTCTAACTTGTCTCAGTTCAGTTTAGTCATTATTGAGTCGATCAATGCATATGGCATTAATTCTCAGTTCCAATAAAATGTAATAGATCATTCTGATAGATTTGTGCAAGATTCTCTATATTATGCTCGCTAACAAAAGCTTTATAATCAATCTTAATTTTTAACACCAGGAACTTCAAAGTAATTTAAAAAAAAAAAAATGGTTTGTATAAAACTAAGAAAGTTTGACACGAGTCTTAAATTTAAAACATAAATTTACCAGCAAACGACGACAAATAGGAATGAAATCGATTTATATTGCTGCTGGTATTCGAACAAAGCCAGAATGGCGGTAACATGCACTCAAGTGGTTAAAATTAAATTCGGACAAGACCACCGAATTTATAAAGCATTCTTTAATTGTTTTTTCAACAAGGTAATACGAAAAAAAAAAATTAGGGCGTTAATTTTAATAATAATCACTAACCATGTATACGTACTAAACTATAAGTATTTAAACGTTTTAAATATATATTTAATAAAAAATATCGAATTAATGAATAAAAACTGATAATAAAGTTAATAAAAAATTAAGTTGGTTCGAATTAAAATGTATGTTCCTATAGTAGGGAAAGGAAGAAAAAGGTCAGCAACAGTAAATTTATAATGTTGTTTTCCTTTTTCTTCCTTTTCCTACTATAGGAAAACGATAGCCGTCGAAAATAGTAGGCAAAAGTCATAGTAGGGCCCCTGAATTTGTAAAATTGGTTAGCTCGATTATAAAGCTCGCCTCATTCTCTTTAAACTCAATCATGAGTTCATTTAGTGTTGGAATATTAGTTCGAGGTGTTCATCTTTATCTTCATTATTTCTGGTCAATTTTTCGCCTTATATAATGTACGGATTAAAGGAATCTGCATTATAGGTTGTTTCATTTTTTTGATTGTTCTCTGAAGAGAATGTTCATTACTACTGTCATTCATCTGGTATTTTCCTTCTAAATAGGTAATCACTAATTTATCTTTGTTGACAATTTCCCTTGATTCTCATTTAATTTTCTGAGTACTTTTTCCCAATTTCCCCTTGACGGACTTTTCGCTTCAGCTCTTTTTATAATACTACCGGGTTTTGCTTCCCCATTTGAATCCAGATAAAACTTGTCATATCCTGTTGACATTGGGTATTTTTGTCTGCCACCTTGGGTATATCTTTTTCCTTATTTATTTCTGCCATTGCTATATTTATAGTGTACTGCATTCGTATTTAATATTAAGCCAATGTTTCACATCGTTGCTCGAGTGTTACTACTTGGGGGTATCATATCACATCCAACACCTACCACACACAATAAATTATGAAATTCACTTTTTACCCTCTCTTTGGTCATTATACGTTAATTCAAAAAATAATTTGTGTCTTAGCTAAACTCCTTCGATACAGTATTGTAAGTTCCTATTAACTATAGATTATTTTCGAAGCTCGTCTATGTAATGAAAGCCTTTGGTGGTTCTTTATGGACCAAAGCATGCAACTAAGCAGGACTTCGTGAAATCCTCTGACACAATTTTGACAAAAATGGGCAGTTGAGTAGGGTCGGACAAATCTGTGCACACGTTATTTGTTTAGTTTGTTTTGAGAAATTTGTCTTCTTTGTCAAATTTGATTCTTTTAATTTTGTGATGTTACCTGAAATTCGTTAGAAGACGATGGAACTTTAATTGGTCAAACTTGTTTTTGATATTTAAGGTACTGGCTTGGGTGAAGTCGATGCTATATAATTTGCGATTGCACATTGTTAAAAAAAATATTCTGGTTCCCATTCAAAGTTCTAAATCAGAATTTATTTGCTTCATTTCTTCTTTTCACTCATCTTTTATTCTTTTTTAAATTCAAAATGTCAAATATCAAAACTATTTCCACCACCAAAATAACTTAATATGAAAAAGTCACCGAAACAAAATTTTATAAACCCACTTTAGCATTTTTTTTTTTTAATTAAATAAAATTGAAATTAAAATTATAAAAAAAAAGTATTGGGGCTGAAGAAAATACAACTTATTTTCCAAATTTGGTAAAATAAAAATTTCTTTTTTTACACAAATACACTCTTTTTTTTTAAAAATGTACCATTTAAACCTAAATTAAAATTATCCAAAACAAATATTGAATATAAAGTCTTACTTATTTCAAATCAATGTATAGGATTTTCTATAGAAAATCTGATTGACACTTGAACAAGAAAGGTACTCCCCATTGAAAGAGTATTACTCATATTACTTTAACAAAAACGCAACATATTTTAGCCGCAGACAGTGCTGTCCAAGTATACGCAAAAATCAAATCGAATGCAATAATTATGGTGAAATCTTAATACAATTTTACTCATGATATTGTTAATCTGAAACTACTAAAAATCGGATCAAGATGAACAAGTCCGATTTAAATAGAAAATCGTGCTTAAAAGTACCGGGACAGTGGAATATCTCGAAGGGCGATTAAGTATTAGAAAATAATGTGAAATACAACAGATGTACACCAACTTAAAACTCTTTTCTTTTTATTTTAACCTTGGGTCGAACTTACGGGTCATTTCAAGGTCAACGGCTATTTTTATGTGCTAACCCTAATTTTAAAAAAAAATTATGTTTAGAGGTTAAATTAGTATCTGAAGGTCATTTTAGGTTACTCAACCAATGCTTTTTATACCGAAATTTTAAATTTCAAAATCAATAAAAATTTAAATTGTAAATTTAGATTTCAATATTTCGTAGTTTTTAAAATTCAAATTTTAATTTTTTTTGTATGTTGAAGAATGTTGAGGAATTCCACGTTAGATGTTTTTAGACACGTTCACAAGACGTTCACAACAATTAAACCTGTCAACATGGCATATTTTACGTAGAGACCTAGGTTTAAGGGCATATAAGATACAACTAGTGCAAGAACTGAAGCCATTGTACCATCATAAGTGTCGTTTATTTGCCCATTTTGCCTTAGACAAATTGGACAATGATGAACATTCTTACCGTCTAATTTTGATCATTGATGAGCCTCATTTCTGATTAAACGGCTATGTCAACAAACAAAATTGAAGAATATGGAGCGAAAACAATCCAGAAGTCATTCATCAAAGTTCATGGCACCCAGAAAAATTAACTGTATGGTGAGCTTTTGATACAGCGGTGATGGCATCGGTCCTTATTTGTCCGAAATGATCAAGGAGCCATTAGCCGACTATTGTAAGATTGTTGTAAGATTATTGTCGAATCCGATTTTCTCCGTTATAATTTATACAAGCTGGGCAAAAACTAGTTTAATTAGTAGTTTCCTGGCCCTCAAAGCGTAATAACTTTAAGATTGATAAGGCGAATAATTCATGTTAACTTGACTTGCTAGTATACTCAGTACTTTATTACTCCTCAACCCATTGAATTAATGTTTTCAAATATAAAACACTCTGACCGCTGTTAATTCTTGTAATTCGGATTTCATATATTATGCGAATTGACATGTCTAAAAATTTACTTGGGATTATCTTATATACATTTGGCCCGTAATATTTTGGATCATACAATAAGTAGGAATATTAATGTTAACAGAATTCAACTATCAAATTCGATTTCTTTACATGTGTAGAAAATTGGAAAAGAATTTGGAAACATCAATAAATTTGAAATAATGAAATATTTTCCTAATTCAATGTAACTGTAACTCTGTAACTTCGTTGGAAAAAATTCCATTGGAATTTAATTTACTGTGGGAATTGAAATTTCTATTGGAATTTTTTTTGCCGAATTGGTTTTTTCGAAGTTAAAAAATACGAGACTTCATTTAATACCCGGACTAACACACATACTAATATAAATTAAGAACACTAAATAGTGATTTTTTTAGCTTGGCGCAACATACTGTGCCAACGAGGGTGGCTGGCAAACTTATATAAAATAGTTTAAAAATTAATTTTATCTTTTGTATAAGCGGTCCAACATTATTTTAGTCTACAAAATAGTTTCCCCAAAAAAGAATCACATTTGATTTGCCTCTTTTGTGTATTCTTGAGTATGGCCGCACTCACGGGGTGCATTGGGTTCATGTGCATCCGTAATGAGCTATTGTGCTTGTAAATTAGCAATATATCAATTAAATTAAATATATATAGGTATACCGTGATTTTTGAGAAAGATTCGGTCGATTCCGAATTCATAAATTGTTACGGCTTTGTATGAACGATTTTTGTTAAGAATTAATTTAAAATTTTAGAAATTTTGACTGGCTTATACTATGTATAGTGTCGAAAACGGGGATTTAACCGAATTGTATGGAAATCGCTATAGTCACACTTTGAAGATATGGTATGACATGTTTGCTGCGGCAGCCATTCTAAACTAAACTAATTAACTAACTGTAAATCAACTGACAGCTAGATAAGCCAAATTCATTAATAACATCATAAGCCGTTCTGATACCTTTAATATTTCAGACATCGGTTCCAGGGTCACCTGAGAATACTAGTGTTCAGAAAAAATTTGATCACAGTACTGGGTCCGGGATTGCCTCTGTAATAGTCCACAAATAGTCTTGATGACGTCTATACTGCCAACATAATAAACCAGCCTTTTGAGTTGCGGATTTTGCTTGCATATAATCCATCGTTGAATTAATTTTAAATTATGTTGTAGGTGGGTTGCGGATGATATTCTCTACTCTGACCAAAGGCATTAAACCATTGCGTACAGAAATTAATTTTATTGGCAATATCATGTTTAAAATATTTCGACGATCAATACTACTGACAATATATCAAATTTTAATACTTTACCGTGAATTAATTTTGCTTTTGGTCTAATAAACGACTAAACGCCCCTTGTGATCTATTTGTTGTGCTTCGAATTATTTCGTAATTTTCTATCACTCGTTTAACTTACCCGTCAGATTTATCCATATAGTGGATAGGCCAACTAGTTGCTCACCTTGTTTGTGGGATTATCTTATCAATTGTGCAAGTGTTTAATCTTATATTTTATTATACAAAGCAATTTCCTGCGGACATACCACTCTAGAGGCCCATTTTATACAAATTTTGATTTTACACGAACAACGATTTTTCTTCTATGCAAGAGTAAATAATCTTCTTTATCGACTATTTTCGGTTCGGTAGAAAGAGAAATTATATTTCATAGCAATCTTTCTCTATTCGAATATTGAAAAAAATATCTTCCTCTTAGATTTTTGTCTGGAAACAATCGGTAAATTTAACTATATGTCGAAAAGCGGGACAGCCATAAATGAGCCTATAAATTTACACAAACAGTTTTCCAAATTTTCGTATACCCAAAAAGCTGGACTTATGAGACGACAATGAACCTATAGCGGTAATTAATCTAGGTTCAGAATGCAAATATTATTGTTTTCACCTGTGAGGTGGATCTGCCACAAGTGCGGATTCAGACGGGTAAACATATAGGAATGACTGTCCACGGTTTGTCAAAGCAGTTTATTTTATTAGAAAGAGTATACATTGCGCCATTAAGTATGGAACTCAATTTCATTCAAATGATTTCCACAGCTGGTTTTACAGTACCCAATTCTATGAACCCAATTTTTCAGACATTTTCGATTGTATAGGCGTCTATCTGGTCAATGGCAACTTTGATTTGATCTTTCAAATTTTGGATAGTCTCTAGATGGTGGAAAAGATTCGTTTATCAAGGATCGGTAACGCTCCCCATTGCGTCTGTAAGACCTTGTCCATATTCGAAAACAAATGGACCAATAATGCCACCGGTCCAAAATTCACAACAAACAGTCACTTGTTCTGGATGCATCGACTTCTCCATGGATCTACGTGTGGATTTTCTGAACCTCAAATGCGACTGTTTTGCTTCTGAGGTGAACATGAGCTTGGTCGAAAAAGAAGATTTTTCGGCAAAAATGCTGATTTTCTTCCAAGCGTTCCACCGCCCAATTAGCGAACCGAAAACGTTGCGGATGGTTATTTTGATTCAGCTGCCACACTAACTGAACTTTGTAAATGAACTTTGAACCAAACAACTGATGAATTGAAATATTTGTAAAGGTGTTTTGCGTTTAAAATATTATATCTGTATTCATTAGTGTCCATGTACGTTGCTAGCTTGGTTGAATGTCATCAGTAAGGTTTTCATTCAGAATAAAATGAACAACACCCAAAACATGATCTTTATAGTATTTAGGATTGTTGAATGCTTAATCCTGATAAATTAATCGTAGACCACGTACATACATACATAATACATAATCTTCAAAAGTTATATAAATATGTGTATGTATATAAATTGAAGACGACACATGTGAATAAAAAAAATGATTACATAATTCAAATGTCAAATGTCGCAGCGGATTACTTAAATGTTGTTTGTATTATAAGCTGATCATTGTAAATCCGATTATATACCGAACAAAGCCAGAATAATATATTATTGCAAGTCATAGGTAAAATGTTGTTTTTCTTGACGAAAATGATGTGAACATCTAATTGAAAATATCTAATTAAATATTTTTTTTATTTACTTCTAGGTAAGTTGGTTGGACTAAATATTTACGGGATTTAAATTATTTTCAGTAAGTACAATTAATATGCTGATCGTCTTTATTTAAGCAATTTAATCATTTTAATTAAAATAATTAAAATAAATAAAGTTGAGCTCGACCAATAATGAAGTGTGCTGGTGTCAGAACCAAGTCGGATGCTGAATCTGCTACACACAGAGAGCTAATATTATAAATTTATTTCTCTTTATGGCTTAACGCCGCAAGTTCTAGTGCTAGGACACACAGGAATGCCTTGAATGCCTGCTGTCATCTCCTTCTAATGGGAGTAACTTTAAAAGGACCGGTGTAAGCGCAACACCGACATTAATAAAAGCATCTGCGTACGTGACTCCTATTTTCGGGAAGAATCTCTGCTGGACTCTGATAAAATAGACCGCTTGCTATGGCTTATGCTACTTTCAAAATTCGTTATAAAACAGAACAGGTCGGTTTAGGGGCTCCATTCCAAACCTAACAATTTCGTTGCCTCAAGTATATATTTTTCTTAATTTCTTCGTCGTTTGATGTCAACTTTCTCATATTAAAGTTAGCTGATTGTATTGTTTTAGGAATGCTTCCTTTGAGGTCTATTAGTCCTGCTTTCGAATCTGCCCCGGTCATAAGAACATCTATATGTATGTTCCTCTCGATTGATTTCGCCGCTTTCTCATGCTGTTGTTGGTTCAATATGGCCAAATATTTCCGACATCCGCAGACCAAAATGTTGCTATTGCTGTGCCGTATGTCAAGATCTTTAGTCGATAATGTCGAATTGGCCGATCTTATAGCTGCTTCGCTAAACAATATTTTGTACCATTGCGTTCTCCGGAACAACTAGCACCTGCCGATATATTTTTTCCGGTCTATACAAATTGATATTGACGAAAGTGATAGACTATACCCATGAGCGATGATTGTACAACGAGACAGGGTTATTCATCAATTTTCAAGTATTTGACTGGCTGCAGCATCAAATAGGACACGCAATTTAGTCGTTGAGCTGGAGGATTTTAGAACGCTAATGTGATGCAAATAATACTGCTGGTGAGATAATTCTTCCAATTTTTCATTGAGATAATTCTTTCAATTCAGCTAGATAATTTTGTTAATTTAAATTTTACAAATTTAAAATTTACATAATTTTAATTAATTTTTTTAAATACGGAATGGTAAACGTAAAATTCAGTTTCAAAATTCAACTAACTAAATCTAAATTGTATTTTGAAAAACATAAAAACTATTTGCAAAAAATTTCAAAATTCATAATTTGGTTCGACTTTTATATTCGGAAATGAAGTGAAATTAAAAGGTTTATGAATGATTTTTTAAATTTGTGTATTTTGTAATTTAAGGGTTAGATTTTAAAAAATCAAGCATATGTGTTAATGTGGGAATAAACTGTGTAAAATTTAGAAATCGAGGAAGCAGATATTCCAAAATATTATTTTCAAGAAAGCAAAGAGAATTTTTTCGATTTTTGAAATTTTGAATTTTGAAAATTTGAGAATTTTGGAAATTCAAAAATTAAAGGATTTTTATTAATTTTACTAAAATTTGTTATTGTCCTAAATTGCAAATACGAATTATGTAATATAGGAATATAATTAAAAATTGATACAAATAAAAATTAGGGCGTTAAAAATAATAAAGAAAATTTAGTTACATAAATAACCATGAATACACCGATT
This sequence comes from Tipula unca, assembly GCA_951394425.1. Taxonomy (NCBI): domain Eukaryota; kingdom Metazoa; phylum Arthropoda; class Insecta; order Diptera; family Tipulidae; genus Tipula; species Tipula unca. Next base: position 29,802,606 of record OX596381.1, on the reverse strand, counting down.
ATTATGACATTTCCAAGACAAATAAATTAAATAATAAAAATATTAAAACACAATTTTGTTTGGCACGTAATCTACGTCAATAATATGAAATAGAAAAAACGCCCTAATTTTTTTGCGACGTGAATCAATTTTTATTCTTTTTCTCTTTGCATTTAAATGGAATAATATCAAATCTATCAAGTCACGCTAACATATTTCACAGAAAACTATAACAATAAGGAGCCACTTGAATAATCTTGCTCATTTGGTTTATCCGAACAGCTGAGTATGTTACCTGAAAATAACTTATTGACGCAGGTAGGAAAAACATATCTTGAACAAAGCTTCACATCTGACTAATACGAGCAAAATAGTAAAGCGCAAAAAATGTTGTCACGTCATAGATATAGTTAGTAACATACAAAATATATATATCACAAATTGTAGTGATTTATGATCCATCCACATAAGAACTTATATACTCCCCGTATGTATTTACAAATTATAAAATGTATATGTTCGTACATTAGTCATATTCTGTTTATAACATGTACGTATATTTATGTATACGATGTACTTGTGTATATAAATTGGTAGTGACATAATTATATGTACGTAACTCGTCATTGTTATAATTTTGATGTTGTGTTCATCATCACATTCGGTCATTATATGTGTTAACAATTTTTCATCGCCATACATAATATATAAATGGATACGTATGTACGTGTATATAAACGTTTTAGTCTGTATCATTAAGCACAATTCGAGTGGTTTATTTGCTGGAAAAAAATTTAGCCGTAAAACATTTTAATATTTTAAATAATTACGTAAAGGGCAATTTGTATATACGTACATACTTACATAAACATATATGTTTATGTTTATGTAACAAACAAAGCGAAAACAAATTTCCCACAAGAATTTGCACAAAGTGAAAATTTTGTTTAAAAAATATTTTTATTTATTTATTTTTAGTACTATAATGGTTTTTATTTATAACTAAACACTAAAATATATCCATAAGTATGTAGGTAGGTACCATTATATATATATGTATGTAGACGTACAGAGGGCTTTTGTGTATAGCATGGAAATAATATGTTTTCTTTCCATAAATTTGTTTTGTTCCTTTTTAAAAATGTATTTTTATGAAGTTAAAGTCTCAATAGGATTCATTATTTAAATTAAAAAAAAAATTAAAATTAATTATATTTTTTATGTATACACGTAGAACATAATGTTTATCTTTTTATGCATGCACATAAGATTAAAAAGATTTGGAAATTTTTACTCAAAAGAAGACTTGGCTTAAGGTTTAGAAGCGAGGTTTCAGATTTTTTTTTTTTTTTTGATAGACCATGACACTTAATAGGGTAATTTTGTATAAAAGATTTGGGTTCTCAACAAGATTTTATTATATTATTTAATAAAATGATATGCGATACGATAGAACTGCTGCGGAACTGAACAAATAGCACAGTGTTTAAGGCTATGACGTTGGGATCGATAATGGCAAAAGTAAAACTACCTCTTTGAGGCTTAATAGTCTACTTGCTACGTATTTTTAGAAGATGTCGTTTTCACGTATTAGGTACTACAAACTTCAAATTGATTTTTAATTTCCAGATTTGAGATGAAGAACATAAATGTTATAAATGATTTAATTTTAGATGGAATTTCTAATACAAAAGGATTTATTTGAAGTAGATCTGATTGCGTATGCACATTTTACACTTACGCTACACACAACTAAAATACGATTTTCACTACCTCCGAGTACAAACCAAATACCATACGGATAGCATACGAATTTCGATTTTTGTATTTGATATAATGTGACGATATTTGTTGATTTTAATGATATTGATATCAGTTGAGAAATAAATTGCATCGCTTTTGAAATACAACCGGCCGTTAACTGTTTTTCTTCTGAAACCAGATCAGGTGTATCAGTATAGTTCTCCAAAGAACGTTCAACATTCATATGAATCATTGCTTCGTTATTTAGCTCTTCATCGTGAAACATCAATATCTCAGTAGTATCATTTTCCTCCATGCCTTCAAAGTTTACTTCTCTAGCTGATTCCGCAAGTTCTCTATGAACGGTTGGTACAACATCAAATTCTGTATCTTTAGATTCGTATTCTGGCCATAGTTGACGCAATACTCCGTTCATGCATGTTGTTTTTACTCGTACTTCCATCCATGAACGATTTATATTTTCGGTAGCCATCAAGATGGTATAATTTCCTAGCCATCAAGATGGTATAAAACTGTTTCATGGTGGGCTTATCATTTCCATCAGTTGATGCAATAAGCTGACTAAACGTTCGCCGTAGATAGTAACATTTAAAATTTGATATTACACCTTGATCCATCGGTTGTATTATTGATGTCGTGTTTGGTGGCATACACACATATTTGACATTTTCTGAAATATGGTCCAATCTTTAAATAGAGCTACAGTCATCCACGCTTTTTTATTCGAACGCCAATAAAGCGGTGGAGCATTTTTATCGACATGTTTAAAAGCTTTTGGATTTTCAGAGTGGTGAATCAGAAAGGGCTTACATTTGAAGTCACCTTCTGCATTTCCTCCTAGAAGAAGCGTATAAGACGATCATTACATTCTAGTTTCGTCGACATTCAGGAGTTGCTTCGAAGAATTACCACCTTCTTCAATAATCGCTTTCCACTCAATTTTAAATTTATTTGCAGCTGCAATATCTGCACTGGCAGATTCTCCTTTCAGGGCGACATTATGTAGTTTGGCTCTACTTTTGAAACGTTCGAACCAACCGTGACTGGCTTCGAATTTTTCTAAATTTATTCTGCACCGGTGTAGCGGTTTTAGCGAACTCTCTTAATTGATCAGCATCTGGAATACAAATTGTTCTCACTGTAGTAGGATTTAGATTTACTTAGATTTCTGGCAATGACAACAGCCTATTCACCAGATTTAAAACGCTTTAACACTTCTAATTTTAGTTGCAAACTAATTTGTTTCCGCTTTTGACTCATTCTAGTTTTTTTGTATGACCTCGAATTTATTTAAACAACACTTAATCTAATCCTGAAAATGATGAATTTGTTCTACTATATTACACAGACTGCAACAACTGACTGTGTATAAATGTGAAATCCATATTCATTTTACATAAAAAATACATTGAACAAAGACAGATACAGAATTAAATGGAGAATCCCTTTTATATAAAATTTAAGTAACGCAATTAGAACGACGAATTTTAAAGACGCAACTCTGAAGTGACGAAAATTCAAGAACGACGCAACTTCGATAATGACGCAAATCGAAACGACGCAGATCGAGGTTTTAATGTACTGAACCTTTTGCATTTATGATTTGGGAAGTATCATATAACACATCTATAGCTATAATTCTATGTAATCGTTTTTAAAGTTAATTTTAAACCAGCTTATAAAAAAATTATATGAAATAATCCGTAGGCTAACCATGCATTAATTACAAATGTCAATCAATTTAAATCGGGTATTTGAATTTTTCGTAATTAATTTTTTCGATAGCCACTTTTTAAAATAAATTATAAAAGTTTTGTCCGCAAAGCAACGAAAATGTCTGAACTTCAATAGCTTTAAGCAATTCTGAACTTCATAGCTTTAAATAAAATTTTCAAAAATTTTAAATGAAAACTTAATAATGAAAATTCTAATAGAAAGTTTACCAATCATCGAGCAAATAGCATAGTAGTTAAAGCTGCGACGTTTGAATCGGGAGGTACCGTGTTCGAATCCCAACAGAGGCGGGATGCAAAAGGGATTTTTCATCTCCCGATTACGATCGGTGATTAAATTGAAAACATCTATGACCCTCTGTTGGAATGTAGAACTCATGGGCCGACCCATCTTCCATGTCACTGTACAGGGTGACATGGAGCTATGCAATGCACAAGTGGTATACTGTACTTGTGTGAATGGGATGCATGGAATGAATGAATTAGTATGAATGTGGGTATTGCACCGTGGGCCCATTATGGCATTGAGTGCTGGAATAAAATCCGCCCAATTTTAATTTTAAAAGTGTACCAATCACTCAAAAATCGTAAACATTTAAAATAGACTATGAAAGATTCAAAGCCATCCATTGTCCAACCTGTGGCTTAATTTAACTTTGAATTTATTTGGGCATGATTTTCCCCAAGACGGACCACGATTAGAAAAGTTAAAATTTAAAAATTATTTGAGCCTGCCAAATTCAAATAACATAATATTTTATTATCATTATAAATTTGGAAATTTTCACAATTCTAAACTAAAATTGTATATAAACTTTCACCTTGATGATTCTAGAAATTTAAAAACAGTTTATATTTAAAATGAGTTCCGCAATTTTATAAACTCTTTTAATTTGACCTTTACAAAAAAATTAGTTTCTAAGAAATTGTGAATTTATAAATAATATCTAAATTCTTAATATCATATTATTTTAAAAACTCGGTAATTATTGTTGAATATTACAATAATTTTATTTTAAAATTTTAAAATTCATTACACACAATATTAAAATTAAATTAAATTTAACTACAATACAGCTTTAAATTTTGTAATATGTATTTAAAATAAAAAAATATAATTCTAACTCGGAAATTCTTAAACGTTATTTTCTCAAATATATGGGAATTCTGTAAATGCTAAATTTAAAAATATTCTGTAAGTGAAATAAATTTAAAATAATAAGTTTAAAACTTTGAAAATTATAAAATATTATTTGATTCCTAATCTTCTGTCAATTTTAAATTTGACGATATTTTAACAATTCAAAATTATGATCATTTTAAAATTCTCAATACTTTTCTGTTCTAACAATTATTATAATCGAAAAAGGTTAAAATTAATAAAAACGTTTAATTATATAAAATTTAGAAACAATAAACAACACTCATTTGTGTTCTAACAATTATAATTCGAAAATTGTTAAATTATTTAAAATATCGAAATCACAATAATTTTTAAAAACTTTTAATTTACAAAATTTTTGTAAATTTATCTAAATCACTTATAATAGAAATAAACATACAAATTATTTAAAAAAAATTAAAATATTGAAAAAATTAAATTTTTAGATATTTAAAATTAATAGAAATTAAATTTTAAATTGTTGAAGCGAAGAAATAATTCTTCATATTTTTTTTTAAATTCTTTTAAGTCTTCTAAATCTGTAAATTCTTGAAGATGGAAATTATTAAAACTTGGGAAATACTTTAATTTCATAAATCGTATAATTTTCATTTGTTTAAAAAAAATTAAATTCGATTTCTTGAAATTTTATTATTACAATTTAAAAATCGAATTAGTTAAATTATTTTTGAAACTCTGAAACGATCATTAAAAATTTGTAAATGGAAAAGAAATTTATAAATTTGGGAGGTATTTAAAATTTACAATTTAATAACTTGAATTTAATTGTTTCTAAGGGATTTTAAAACTTACAAAATTATATTAATTCTAAAAAATTAACAGTTTTTGAATTAAAATCTAATTATTATGTATCTTCTTCAAATATTTCGTCTAAACAGTTAATCCGTTTATCTATACGGCATAAAGTAATAAAACCAAGATGAGTTTAAATTCTATTTCGCCTATTTTACTTAAAACTTTAAAAATTATAAAATTAAATTTGATTTTAAATATTACATTAATTTTAAATTTTATGATATCTGAACTATTCAAAATTTTGAAATTCTGAGAAATATTATAACTTAATTGGCAACAAAAATTTAATAATTGTTCTAACAATTATTATATTCGAAAACGGTTAAAATTTATATTAAAAAATTGTTTACATATTTAACATTTAGAAACAATAACATTTTTAAAAAACTTAAAAACTTAATTTGTTTATCATAAATTTACTAATTTACTATATATTCTAAACATTTTGCAATTATTAAAAATTTCAATAAATGTTTAAATTCTTGACGCTTGAAAAATAATTTAAATTTAAAAATAATATTATCCTGGTTTTAAAAAAATAATTAAAAATTTTAAATTTACAAAACTCCAACTCTTAATTCGTTTTTTTTTTAATTTAACTGTAAAAGTTCATGTACATTTTTAAAATTTTTTAAATTAAATTTAAACATTTCTTTAATTTAAATGAAATTTAAAAAGTCCTCTTAATTTTTTCAAATCTGTAAATGAAATTCTAAAAAAATTTAAATTGTTTAAATAATTCATTAAATTTTAAAAATTTTATATTTTTGAAAATAAAAATGTTATAATATGCAAAAAATGTAAATTGTACTTCGTTTATTTCGCTTAAATTTTTGCAAATAATAAAATAAGATTTAATATGTAATCTTCTGTTAATTCTTTAAATTGAAGATATCTTAAATATTCAAAACATAGAAAGTCTGAAAATATTGAAATTAATTTTTGCTAGACATTATTTTAGATTATCGTTTCTCTTAAATTCTCAGCACTGTTTTATGTATGTTCACAATTATAATTCGAAAATTTTTAAATTATTTAATATCTAGAAAAAACAATAATTTTTAAAAACTTTAAATTTGCAAAATTCTGGAACTCTACTCAAATTTTATTTTTAAAAATTCTTACTATATTGAAATTAATAAATTTGTAATATTTAAAATTTTAAAATTAACAAAAATTAAATTTAAAACTGTTGGAGGGAAGCAAAAAAATTTGATAATATTTTTAAAAATTATTTAAAATTCTTTAAATCTGTAATTTTATTCATCGTATAATTTTCCCTTGTTTAAAAATAATTAATTTCTTAAAATCCTATTATACCAATTTAAAAATCGAATTAATAAAATAATTTTTGAAACACTGAAACGATCATTAAAAATTAGTAAATGGAATAGAAATTTATAAATTTGGCAGGTATTTAAAATTGAAAATTTTGTTTTATGGTTAACCCAAACATAATTCAAATTTCTTCAAATTAATTCTTATTCCAAAAATACGAGTAATACTAAATCAAAAGAACTTCAATACTTTTTTAAGCAATACGAAGAGGTCCGACTTGATAAATCGATAAATTAAATTCTTAGATATAACATTATCTTGTATACTTTAAGATTCTTCAGAATTTTATTCCAATTGCTTGTAAAATTATGGAAAAATTAAAATTTTAAAACTCCCAATGAAAAATTCAGAAAATTAATTAATTTTAAATAGTTAAACATTTTATAAATGTTAAATTTAAAACAACGGTTTCACACCAATCCTGAGAGTGTATACAATTGTTATTTAAAATAATCTAGAATGAAATTCTAAAAACATACAATTTTTTTTAAAATTTGGACTCATCTAAATGTATATTCTTAGACCTACGAAATTCCAAAAATCTTAACAATATAAAAATATGCCTTAAAATATTAATAATTAAATAATAAGTATTTATAGTTATTTTAAAAATAATATTTAATTTAAAAAAGTTTCCTCTAAAATGTTAGTAATCTAGATTTTTTGTGCTTATTTCAATAATATGCGTTGGTAAGGTAAATTAATATTTCACATTAGATCGAATAACTTGTAATATTTGGAGATTTCATTTTTAGTGTTGTTTGATTAATGATTTATTTACGTTATTCGTATGTTTTAAGGGAAGGTTAAAAAAATACTGGATTTCATACATAATATATAATTGTCTAGCCATCGGCTATTAGCAACGTGTTTTTGATTATTTTATCTAAAATCCATGAACATATATCCTTGCTATGATTCCCACAGCTGTCCTTCTACATAATCTAAATATTGTATTATAACAACTATTATGTAAAGTACATATTATATTAATGTATGATTGATATTATGGTCAAACGTTTTCTGAGGTATACAAATTTCCCCATCTGTTCGAAAATTCGTATCAATGTCGTTTTCACGTTATAAAATAGGTTCAAATTCATATATGTATATTTAAATTAATTTTTCATTTCCAGATTTGAAATAAAGTACATAAATGTTGATTTAATTGTCTAGGATGAAATTTCTAGTACTAAAGCTTTTATTTAATCTGATTGGTATACGCACATTATACTCATTTTTTACTAACGCTATATACACAACCGAAATACGATTTTCACTACCTACGAGTACAAACCAAATACCATAAGTATACCACACGAATATTCGATTTTTGTTGTGATATTTATAAAGTGATATTTAGTGACGATATTTGTTGGTCTTAATTATATTGATAACAGTTGATTTGTCATAAATGCCCATTGATAAGATACACTTATTCCCCAATGCGAATATGACAACTCCATACAATACAAAATGCCAAATAATTCGATTGTTATAAAGTTTGATGTCACTAGGCGCACACAGGAGCATACATAGTATGTATACCCGCTGCAATCAATAAATCAAAAATATTCGCCACATAGAATTGAGTTTATATACATATGTACGTATTGCGATGACATAACGCAATTAATTTTTATATTTGTTTGGATTAATAGCCAACATCAAAAAGGATTTTATTTATTTTGTTTGTTTATTATTTATTTTGTTTTAAAATTAAACATTTTCAGCCAAACTCGGCTTTAACAATTTTTCAAAAAATTTTAATGCAAACTATTAAGGAAAATTATAATAGAAAGTGTGTCAATCACTAAAAAATCGTAAAAAATTAAAATCTACTATCACAGATCGAAAGACATCCATTGTCAAATGAAGTAATCAGCTTCAAAAGAGACAGTCTAGAGTTTTATTAAACCGAAATAAAAATATTCGAAACACATTTAAAATCAAAAAAAAGATTACTAGATTAATATTAATTTCTAGCAAATTCTAAGTTTATAAATAATATTCTAATTATTAATAACATTTTTAAAAACTTAAAAATTGAAAAGTTCATTGGGCAAAATATTAAAATTTAATTAAATTTAATTCCAATACAGTTCTAAATTGTATTTTAAAAATAAAAATTAGAATTCCAACTCGGCAATTCTTAAAATTTATATTCTTAAATATGAAATTCAGTAAATGTTAAATTTAAAACAAAATTATTACAAATCTGTAAACTTCTTAAAATGTAAAATTTGTATAATGCACAAAATTTGAGGTCCTAATTTGACGATATCTTAACTATTCAAAATTTTGAGAGTTCCAAAATTCTCAAATTTTTTCTTTTCTAACAATTATTATAATCGAGAAAAGTTAAAATTTATAATAATAAAAACGTTTAATTAAATTTAATTTATTTAATATAAATTTACCTTTCTGAAACCATTCGCAATGTGTTAATTTTAAAATCAACTTTAATTCCAAAAAAAGTTAAATTGAGCAATAATAGACACCAAACGTGGAAATTGAAAGTTAATTATAAAATCGTTTTTAAAAGTATTGGCAATATTCTTAAACTTTTTAAAATTTTAAATCTTAAAATATTGGAAAATTTGATTTTTAAAATAAATCAAATATATCAAGTATACTAATAAATTTTGGTAACTAACAGAATTGGTATTATCCTAATCGGTTCCAAAATGCTTTTAATAAAAGTTACCTCCGATTTCTTAAACTCAATCGACAAATTAAGAATCAAAAAATTTATAAATTTTTAATTTTCAGAACTCCAATTCTTAATTCTTATTTCTTATATTTAATAATAATAATAATTGTAAAAATTATTTAAATATATTAATAAAATTTGTACCTAAATTAATCTCTGACAATTATAAAATAATTTAATTTAAAACATAAAATAAATTTTTAGAACTTCCACTTGGAAATTGTTAGTATTATTCTTCGTAAATTATTAAAAAATTTATAAATATTAAATTTAAAACACAATGATTCTATAAATGAAATTTTTAAAAAATTCACTTAATTATTACAAATTTGTTAATGGATTTCTAAAAATATTGAAATTGTTTAAATATTACACTAAACTTTGAAGAATTTAAATTTAAGTAAAAAAAATTAAATTAAATTAAATTAATTTAAATTAATTTAATTAATTTAAGAAGTAAATTCTACTTCGCCTATTTTGGTTGAAATTTTGAAAATTATCAAATAAGATTTAATATGTAATCATCTGTTTATTCTTTAAATATCATAAATATTCAAATCTTTGAAATTCTGAAAATATTATAATTTTTTTTCGCTAAAAATATTTAAATTCTATATTTCTTTATATTTAAGTTTTTTAAAAATTTAATTTTACAAAATGGTGGATCTGTAAATTTATTAAAATAAAATTAGGTAACAGTATCACCCTTATATTAGAAATTATAATATAAATTATTTAATATTTAAAAAATTTAAAATATTGAAAAAAATATATTTTTATATATTAAATTTTTAAACATTAAGTTTACAAATGTTCTAGCAAAGAAATGCTACTTCATATTTTTTTTTTAAATTCTAAAAATTCATCTTCAAGATAGCAATTGTTAAAATTTTAGAAGTACTTCAATTTCAAAAAACGTATAATTCTCATAATATTCTAAAAAATTTTAATTTTACAAAACTATGTTGGTTAAATATTAATTTATTTAAAATTTAGAAGCAAGAAGAATTTTTAAAAACTTAAAACTCAATTTGTTTATCATAACTAATTTACTATATATTTAAAAAATTTGCAATTATTAGAAGTTTCAATAATTTAGTTCTTGAGAGTATAAAAATCATTTAAATTTTTTAATGGTATTGTCTTAACTGATTTTAAAAAAATAAAATTTATAAATTTTTCATTTACAGAACCCCAATTTTTGTTTCGTTTTTTTTAAAATTTAATAAACTATAAAAATGGTGTACATTTTTAAATATACTAATAAAATTTTGTATAAACTAAAATTATTAAAATTCACACTCGAAAATGTTTAGTATTAGTTTTATGAAATTATTTAAAATTTAGTAAATTTTAAATCTAAACCAAAATGATTCTAAATTTAAAAAATCCGCTTAGTTATTACAATTCTGTAATTGGAATCCAAAATATAATAAAATTGTTTAAATAATGCACTAAACTTTGAAGACCTAAGGATTTAAATTTAGAATTTTAAATTCGAAAATTTTAAAAATTGTATATTTTTTAAAATAAATATGTTAAAATGTGTAAACAAATTAATTTCTACTTCGCCTATTTCACTTAAAACTTTGAAAATTATACAATGAGATTTAATATGTAATGTTCGGTTAATTTTTTAAATTGAACATATCTTAAATATTCAAAACTTTGAAATTCTGAAAGTATTATAAATAAATTTTGAAAGAAAAATTTTATATTTTCGGTTTCTCTAAATTCTTAACACTCTTAACACTCTATGTTCTAAATGTTCTAAAAATTATAATTCTTAACATGTTAAAATATTTAAAATCTAAGAATAACAATAATTTTTAAAAACTTTAAATTTACAAAATTCTGGATCTGTAAATTATTAAAATCGAATTGGGTATCAATATCACACTTATATTAGAAACTATAATATACATTTTTTTAAAATTTCATATTTAAAAAATCTTAAATATTGCAAAAAAAATAAATTTTCACATATTAAAATTCTAAAAATTTAATTTAAAAATGTTAAGGTGTTCATACAATTTTTTAAAATTCTGAAAGATCTTTAAAGACTTTTAGAACTGTAAATTTTTGAAGAATATTTGAACATTGAACATAAATTTGAACATTTTGAAATTCTATACTTTAAAGCATAAAGTTAAATTTGTAGAACTCACATTCCGAAATTCTTAATATTAATTCCATCAAATTATTAATAATTCTGTAAATTATATTTAAAAAAATCCTCTTAAACTTTGAAGACCTAAGCCTTTAAATTTAGAACAGTTCCTTCAGAAGGATGGGGTGCTCTCTGTTCTGCTCTCTGAAATACATAACAGGATATCATGCGCTGACACAAAGGTTAAATATGAAAGAACATTTTTTCTATACCTCAGTCTGTGAACGACAACGTACTAATGTAATAACGCCCAGTTGAGTACGATTAAACTTATCAATGAAATAATCCTTTGTTTTTTTGTAGTTACCTGATTTTTATACAATTTTCAGTTATGAATGGAAATAATCCTAAACAAATTTCAAACAAATTTTCACAATTTCATTCCATTTACAAAAAATAATAATATTGAAAGTGAATAACTGCTACAAAAAAACCAATTATACATTTTTGAAAATTATTTAAATTTACATATTTGAAACTCTTCTATTTCATTAAAAATAAATAAGTTCTGTAATCAACTTGCCTTTGTTAATAAAACTAACTATCTGCAGATATCTAATTGAATTAAATGCTGCTACACCCAAACAGAATATCTGCCATTTTCTTAATTGAGGATAAGAATAAATTTGATAAATATCTCTGAATTATTTGAATTACAGACGTTTTTGCTTTAAACGTGATTTCCCAAAAATAATCTTTTTGCAGTTAACTAGTTTATTAAAAAACCCACAGTTTGGTTTATAGTGACGAAAACACAAACAGAAATAATAAAATTCCTTAATTATTTCATCTAGTCATGCCCACCCAACCACGCTAATAGCTGTGATATATCAATGGTCAGTCAAGATTTATCATTAATTTAAATTGTTTTTGCATGATTAAAACGACACATTAAAAACTAATTTTTTATCTCAAGAATTTACATGAAATTCGTGACTCTGTGTTACTAAAAAATTATAATTAGATTTATCTCAGAAATATTTTTCAATTTCGGGAGATTTTATTTTTTTAATAGAGGTCGAGCAATAATTTGATTACCTTACCTTGTTGCAGGAAGAATTAGTATGGAATCGGTATTTTTTCAGTTTACACTGGTGTATTATACGATTGTAACGTTGATGTTATTTCGATGACAATCGAGAGAGTGCAATTTATTATATAACTCTGGGTGTATTGATTGAGCCCACTTTTATTCTAATTTTATTTCAATACCATGTACAATTCTATAATAATTCCATTAAAATTTAACAAATGATTCAAAATGCATCTCAACTTTAAATTTCCAAGACAAGTTAAAGAAGAGTGAGTCATCACTGTTAAGAAAAATTGTATCCATTCTCCAATTACCAGGCGCTATTATCATTGGTTTCGCTTGACGATGCGTAAAATGTTTTATCCAATAAAAACCGGGTGCAATTGGTAAATTGTCTACTCTCGGGAAATTTGAAGCCATCACAACTGATTCATACATATATTCATCTTCTCGAAGGGAACCGCATACAAATGATGGCGTACCTTTATCGTATCGTCGATCGGTGAAAGTAGTGTAAAGTTAGCATTGAAAACCGGGGTAGTTCGATTGAAACGTGTTACACGTCCATTTAAATCTTTTATGTGTTTTTCATTTAATTCATTTATAATAAATTGATCCAAATTTACGTCATACGTATTCTAAAATATTTACAATTTTTGTTAAAATAATTTATCCTTTAAATTTACAACAACGAATAATTACCGATTTAGTCAGATGTATCACGAAATTGGTTAAAATTAGCGTCCAAATTAATGGTTTTAACATGATGCCTGCGATGCGGTTACTAAAATGTCTAATTCTGTCGTCAAACTTTACAATATTTATAGTTTTTATTCGATTACGACAATAACAAAATTTAATTGTTTATTAGCAATCTACAATCAAAGCATTATCGTGATTCCGTGTTACTAAAAAACTAATTAAATCTATCTCAGATGGACTATGTGTGTATATTTACAAAACACGATTTTTTAAAATTAGTTAGTTGATGACACGATAATGTGACATTTAAATTGATGCAATTTTAAATCAGAATGCCCGAAAACTCCTTACGCCCTACAGTGTCCTTTTAAATGAACTATACACTTTTAAATTCAACCGCAGTATTCAAATGGACTTTTTGGTTTGAAAATCTGAACGAATTTTAAATGTTTTCATCTATTGTACTCGATGTAAATTTATCGACGTCACTTTATGTTTTTTTCTATTAAATTCAGTTACAGACGTGGCGTTGTCTGAATGGGCATGATGAAACAATAATGTAGCTTTCCTGTGATAGAAAAATGTGTAAATACCAAATTTTTAGTGTGTCGCACGCGAACTATAAATTCGAAAATCTTAAAAACGATATACATATTTTTTAAAATGAATTTTCATTTAAAAATGTTAAAAATGTTAAAATGTGCAAAAAATTATAATTGTACTTCTCCTCATTCTGTAAATTTATTCAAGTCAAATTAAATTTCAAATTACGTAAAATTGGGTAACAACATCAAGAATTAAAATAGAAATTATTTAAAAAAATTATATATCAAAATTTTTACAATATTGAAAAAATTAAATTTGTAGATATTTATAATTCTTAAATTTAAAAAAAATTAAAACGAAGACAAACAACAACAAAAAAAATTGTAAAATACTAAAAATACTTTAAAAGTTTTTAAATCTGTGAACTATTGGAAATGGAAATAATTAAAATTTGGGAAATACATTAATTTCACATATCGTATAATTTTCACTTGTTTAAAAAATATTAAATTCGAGTTCTTAAAATCTTACTAGAACAATTTAAAAATTCATTTTGAAAAGATCATTAAAAATTTGTAAATGGTAAAAAAATTAGTAAATTTTTTCACTATTTAAAATTTACAATATCATTGCTACAATTTAATTTTAATATTCTAAAGAACACTTAGAATTTATAAAAATTATATTGGTTCTAAACAAATCAATAATTTCAAGTTCTTGAATTGAAATCGAAATATTACTTATCTTCTTCAAATATTTCATCTAATCTATGCCACACAGTAATAAAACAATAATATTATTGAGTTTAAATTTTAATTAACTTAATTTTCTTAAAACTAACTATAAAATAAAATTTGAACCGTAGTTTTTCGTCAATTTTAAATTTGATGATAATCTGAACTATTCAAAATTTTCAAATTATGAGAAAATCGAGCAAATAAATTTTTTCGATTATTAAAAATGAAAATTTAAAACGTGTGAAATTTATAAAGTTTAAACTTATAGAACTCCTATTCTAAATTGGTTTTTTTTTTTAAATTTTATCAATTAATTTCTGAAAATAATAACATTTTATTACTTTAAAGCATAAATTAAAAATTTTAGAAGTCCCACTTAGAAATTTTTAGTATTATTTTTATTAAAATATTAAAAATTTTATAAATGTTAAATTTAAAACAAAATGATTTTTTAAATCATTTTAATTATTACAACTCTGTAAATGGAATTCTATAAATATTTAAATTGTTTAAAATAACTTTGAAGACCTTAGGTTTATATTCGAAAATAAATGTGCACGAAATTTAAATTCTAATTCGTCTATTTCGCTTAAAACTTTAAAAATGTTAAATTATTTAATATCTAGAAATACCGATAATTTTTAAGAACTTTAAATTTACAATATTCTGGAACTTTTCTCATTCTGTAAATGTATTTAAATCAAATTAAATTACAAATTATGTAAAATTTTGTAGCAATATTATACTTATATTAAAAATTAACATTCAAATAATTAAAAAATTACTTATGTAAAAATTCTTACAATATTGAAACAATTCAATTTATAGATATTTAAAATTTTAAAATTAATAAAAATTAAATTTAAAAATATTGAAGCGACAAAATAATATTTCATTATATTTTTTTAAATTTAGAAAATAATAAAAATTTCTTTTTAATCTATAAATTTTTCAAAACGGATATTAATTAGATTTGGGAAATACTTCAATTTCATAAATCTTCTAATTCTCACATCAGACTAATATTAGAAATTATTAAAAAAAAATGTATTTAAAAATTCTTAAAATATTGAAAAAAATTGATTTATAGATATTTATAATTCTAAAATTAGTAAAAATTAAATTTAGAAAAGTTGTAACGTTCCTCGCTTACTACTTGTTCATACAATTTAAATACTTGTACATTTTAATTACTCACTGTTTTAAAAAAAAATTATAAATACATATTTTTAAATGTTGAAACGATCATTAAATTATTGTAAATTGTAAGGAAATTTATAAATTTGACGGGTATTTAAAATTCTAAAATTTTGTTTCATAGTTAACCCAATATCATTTACAACGTTTCTACAAATTAATACGAGACTAAGTAAAATATGGGTAAATACTAAATTATAAGAACTTCAATTGATAATTCCCTTTTTTGAAAGTCAATTTTTCAATTCAATTCAAGAACTTGAAATTATTTATTATTTTAGAACCAATTTAATTTTGTAAATTTTAAAATTCTCTTACTTATTGAATTTCACTCCTATAAAGTGTTAAATTTTATTTGATAATATTTAAATAAAATATATAATCATCATACGAAATTCGTATAATCTTAAAATTAATTGTCTTAAATAAATACAAATTCTGTAAATTTTAAATTTAAAACAAAATCAATTGTCTTCAAACTTCTCAAAATTAATAAAATTTAAATGTTGAAGCGATGAAACGTTTTTAAATTTTTTAAAATCTGAAACAATCGTATCGTAACAATCGTAACAATTGTAAAAATAATTTTATTAATTAATTTAACTTCTTAATATGTACATTTTTAACTTGTAAAATTAAAAGAAATAACATTTAAATTTAAATATTATTAATTTGACAGCTATTTAGAATTTACATTTTTTTTGTATGATTCCGTATAAATTTATAACATTTGAGATTTCGTTTATTGTTCAATAAATTATAAAAATTTTGCTTTAAACTAAATCTTTTTAATAATTTACAAAATTTCGTTAAATTGTCAAGGTTTTATAGAATATGACAGCGTTTCTAAATAATTATATTGATTTGATTGCTTTATGGTGTAGATCTACCGAATTAACCGATTCGAATATTTGGAGAAGGTCCGATTTGCAATATCGATAAATTAAATTCTTAGATCTAGCATTATTTTGAAAACTTTAAAATTCTTTGGAATATTAAAAATAAATTAAATTTTACTCCATTAAAGCGTGTTGTAAAATTTTCGAAAAAAAATAATAATGGTAAGACTCCCAATGAGGAATTCAGAAAATTAATTAATTTTAAATATTTAAAAATTTGTAAATGTTAAATTTAAAACAACAGTTTCACACAACAATTCTGAGAGCTTATACAATTATTATTTAAAAAAATCTATAAATGGAATTCTAAATTGATATTCCTATACCTACGAAATTCCAAAAATCATAACAATATAAAAATATGCCTTAAAATATTAATAATTAAATAATAAGTATTTATAATTATTTTAAAAATAATATTTAATTTAAAAAAGTTTCCTCTAAAATGTCAGTAATCTAGATTTGTTGTGCTTATTTCAATAATACACGTTGGTAAGGTAAATTAATATTTCACATTAGATCGTATAACTTTTAGCATTTGCAGATTTCATTTTTAATGTTGTTTGATTAATGATTTATTTACGTTATTCATATGTGTACAATTTTTTCTGGGAAGGTTAAAAAAAATACTGGATTTCAGACATAATATAATTGTCTAGCCATCGGCTATTAGCAACGTGTTTTTGATTATTTTATCTAAAATCAATGGACATATATCCTTGCTATGATTCCCACAGTCCTTCTACATAATATATCATAACAACTATTATGTAATGTACAACCCAACTTTATAATACATCAATTTTATACATATTATATTAATGTATATGATTGACATGAGTAATAAAAGCTAACAGAAACCGATACAACTAAAAGGAAAGTTGAACGGAATACATCTCTAAGACACGAACTCAATTTTAACAAACTCATGTTTCAAAAAAATATATACGAGTATGTATAAATGTGTAAGAGCGTCGAATAAAAATAAACAGCTAAAGGGTAAATGTTGACATTGATTTGATAAATCGTTATTTATCTTAGCATGACAAAAATAAAAAATAAGTAATTTGAATTTACATCTTTTAATGTTAAATGATTATACATCGAAAGCATCTAAAAAGGAAAGAAATTCTAAAATGAGCATCTTTTTCTTTTTATGTAAAATTAATTGATGTCAATGATGCTATTTATATATCCATATACAAATTCTAAATGATAACGATGATGATGAATATATATACTTACGGAAATGATTATGTTTTTGACATTTGCTTGATGATATACCACTTGTGCTTGTATAATAATATATTGAATAGATCATACATGAATAAAACTACAAAAATTATTATTCTCCACCTACCACCCTATACGTATGTTGGGAGATATCATTCCAACAATCTCTTTTTTTGTACAAAATATAATTGCATCAGTTTTTCTACGTCACTCATCCTATAATTGGTTGATTTTGTTGATCAATTACATAACAACAGGTCGATTTTGTACATATGAACATATACATATATATATAGAACCAGTTTGTTATCTTATGAGTAATACATCCGATATAGGATATGATAGATAACATATTAATTGATTATTGTTATGGTGAAGATGTTCGTTCAATACACAGAAAAAAATTAATTCGAATTTTTTAATTAAAAAATAAAATAAAAACAAGTCCAAACTCCCTCGAATTATCTCACTTGAATAATTTAATTTAATTGAAATATAAAAAATGTCTGTACAGTAAAGTTAATTAATTTTCTAACATTAAATTTGTTCAAAGTCAGAGGTATTGTTTGTATATTCTATAAAGATCTACGGAATTTTGATTTTTTATTTCTTGTTCCGTAAAGGAAATTGTGAACACAACTCACAAAGTTAAGGTAAATTAATTTAGTTCGGTGACAAGGTTAGTAGAACGAGTCCACAGACAGCAATAATTTGTGTAAAAAATTAAATTTATTTCGCTAGATTTGTTGTACAGGCAAACAATTTAATTACATTTAAAATTACATAAAAATTTAACTTGCTCCAATTTAAATTTTTAAAATAATATTTATGTACATATCTGGTATATGAACAAACAATATAAAATTTCCTATCAAATCACAGCGAGCAAAAAATAAAATTTAATTAAAAATTGTAATTTTCATTTTTAAATCAATTATTTAAATTTTTCGTATTTTTGGTTGTGGTTTTGGGAAATACAGGCGTATCCCGCTTATATAGGATTACCTCATACTACGCTGTTCTAACGATATAACAACAATAGTACGCAATATATTGGGTTAATTCGCTTAACAAACATACATTTGCTGGTGTAAGGAAGGCCCACCAGTATAGTGATAAAACAATTTATTATTAAATTCAAAATGTTCGAAATAATTTTAAATCATTTAAATGAAATAGTGTTTACGGCCAGTTTGAAAAAGGTGGTTGGAATCTTAGGGTCATTATACTTTTTATCTTTTTTTATCAATTCCTCCATTTCATACCAATACCATACATTGAAATCGGTTGCCCATTCTATAGATTTTAACTATCAACTCTCAATTGGTCTCAGAATTGGCACGCAAAATGAGGTCAGATCACCAATTCTCTAGATGGCAGTTCTTGCACGTTTTCAGTTTAAATCCAATATTTTTGCAGAATTCAGATTAGGGGGCTGTAGAAATGTCAATGTTTTATATTTTGAATTGAGGATTTAAAAATTTACAAATTTGGAAAATAATTAATTTTTTAGAAGTTTTTCAAATTTAGGACTTCAAATTTTATTTTAGCTTGCAAATTTCAAAGTATAGAAATTTTGAATTAAGGCGCTCTAAAGGAATTTAAACCTTGGAGATTTTGGTTAATTTGAATTTTTTCGATTATTTAACTTAAAAGAATTTCCAGAAATTTAAAACTTGAAAATTTTAATATTTTGAGTTTTTCGAGTTTCGAAATTTCGTTTAAGGAATTCCGAAGTTTAAGAATTATGAATTTGACTTTGAAGATTTGGTGAATTTATAGATTATGTTTGATTTCATAAATTAAAATTTCGGCAAAGTATCAAAATTCCGAGGAAATTTTTTTTTTAATTCAACTGAAAATTTCTTATTCATTAATTAGAAATTTATCGTATTTGCTTTTTTAATACGTAAGGAAATTTCAAATTTAGATTCGAATTAATTAATGCTTTACTCCGAATCTTATGACGAATTCAAATTTGTAGGGTTAAGAAATTACGAAAATAGCTGTTTAGAATCTAGAATTAAAAAAGTTCTGAAACTTAAATATTAAAAACTTAAATATTATAGTTTAATCAATAATTTTAATATTAAGAATATGGAAATTTAAGATTTGGGAATTGAATGGCATAAAGAAAACGTATTAATGCCAAAGCATACAAAGTATTAATGGAATAGAAACCAATTAACAGCAGAATAATCATGGAAAGGAAAACCGCCCCAACTGAAGATGCAGATGATACAACAAAAGGTGAGTTTTATGAACAACTACAAGCCTCAATAGCAAGACCGCACAGGAATGACGCGAAACAACAATGGAGAGATACTCGTGGTCTTCTGCATTATAAATCAGCTGTTCATAGGCGGCAGTAGGTTTCCACACAAAAATCGAACATCGAAATTCCTCAACCAACAATAAATTCCTCATATCATTACAGGATGTCCCAGCAATGAGGGTCCCAGACGTCCACAGCGATCATCAACTGGTAATAGCACAATTCCAAATTAAGCGAGCCGCTTCAAAATTCACCAGCGATGATACATGGAGTAAAATTGAGGAGCATCGTCAGCTAAAGATACAAGCATGCCAACAAAACACGACACGTGAAGTAAAAAAAATGGCAAGGAATGATCAAAAGTAATATACAGAGTTTGTTCTCAAGGCTGCTGAAGAAGCAGCAGTAAACGAAAATATGCGGGCACTACACCAATATATAATACGAAAGGCCATGGGCAAATTTACCGACGTACTACCTATATAAGGGAAGATTCTGGTCAAGTCTTAACAACTGATGAAGCACAATTAAAGAGATGGAAAGAAGAAATTCAAAGAAAACAGCACAAACAACACCGAAAATCTTGAACTATCAACTGGCACCGATAACGAAACTGAAGAACAATAAGGCTGGGACAGGCAACTTAATCTTCGAAATAATCAAATTCACTATACGTCTGTGACTGCAAGTCAATTAACACCATTAATACAAGAAGTGCGGAATTCTGGTAGAAGACCACAGAAATGGAAAGAAAACTTGACAATTACGATACCCAACAAAGATGACTAAAAGTAATTCAGGAATTGGCGTGGTGTCTGCAATGAGTATCCTTGAAACAATCTCTCTCGTTTCAGACCAAGAAAAGGCTGCACAGATCACATCAACTCATTACGTATCATAGTAGAACAATCCAACTAATGGAATTCTCCATTATGCCTGCTCTCCATCGATTTCGAACGGCAGAGACTTTGTGAAATAGGCATCCCATAGAATATAGTTGAACTCATACAAGAAATGTATCGGGTTGCCGGAAATCAAGCTCACTTCAAAGGCAAAAAAAGTGAAATATACTACAACACTCAAGGAGTAAGACAAGGATGCGTACTCTCTTCCTGATAGTGTTAGACATAGTGTCAGGTGGAAATTAGATAACACGTTTCCCAATGGCAGCGAATGGAGATTGACACGTAAACTCAATGATCTATAGACTATGCAGGTGACATAGCATGTGAAATATGATTCGAATTCGTATACCTTGGTTGCACAATAGCAAAAACAGGTGGAACATAAGTAGACATAAGCAAACGCATAAACAAAGTCAGATATATATTCAACATGCTACATAAAATCTGGAATACTTCTGTCATATCACACAAACCAAGATACGACTGTTCAGCTCTTGTGTAAAGATACAGGTGTTCGCTATCAACTGTCTCAGAAAAATGCCGAGATACTTCTGGCCGTACAACATAACCAACACAGAACTGCTTAGGAAAACAGACCTGTTGGACATAGAAGACGAAAGTGGAGTTGGATCGGGCATACACCTTATAGGACACTAAGGAAACCAACCAACGATGTAACCAGAATATCACTGGACTGGAATTCGCAAGAGATATGGAAAATAGGCAAACCAGCAATGACATGGAGGAGAACTATGCTAGCCACTCTCGTTAGCACAGTAAGTAGCGTGCTTGCTTTGTAATCCGAGGGTCTCCGGTTCGATTCATATTGTGAATATATGTGTTTGTCCGGGTATTGCACCGTGGGCCCATTAGTGGCATTTTGAGTGCTGGGGTAATCCGCCCAATTTTAATTAAAAAATTAAGAAGAAGATTAAGAAAATTAAAGGGATAGCCCCCAATGGAGTGGGATGATCCAGCCTAGCAAATGCCGTCACATAGTAAAACAAACGATTATTTTTACTGTATGTATACTGAAGAAAGTCAATTTTTCATTGGTTTCACTATGTGAGTGCTTGGTTCGGTCAACAAAAATGTCAATTGAATCAAAAACTTCAAATAACAGCTTAGTTCGAGAATTAGTTTAAAATTAATCAAAAACCTTTTGACCCGTGTAAACTGGAAACTGTAGATAATGGAAAGCAAGAACAATTTATTAAAATTTTGATTTAACTCTAAAATATGTCGAGACAAGATTTAATTTTACGAGTAGTGAAGACAGTTTAAACCAAGAGAAAATAACCCAATCTAGCTGCCGATTCCTCTTAGTCTTGCAAAAATTAAAGCGTGGACTTACCAGGACTTACTTTACCAAAAAAAATTGATACATGTAGAAATTAAACGATGGTGGTAAGAAATAGATTCATTGACTGGTGGCGTCGGCCTGAGCCAAGCCTCCGTTAAGGGCCAACAATTTGTTTAATTCAATTTCTTCTTCTAAATTGGTACAACACAGCTATTGTTACCATTTTCAATTTTCTCTATTCAAATGGTATGTATGAGAGATGAACATATATATTGTGGTTAAGTGGTTAGAGTGATGGACTATGGTTTCATGGATCTAAGTTCGAATCTCTTTTCGGAACCACAACATTTTCTTATTTTCTTTTTTCACAAAATTCATTCTCTTCTGTAAAAATTTTCATATTGAACTAGAAACATGAAAATTTTAATTCAAGCTGGAAAGTTGAACAACAATTGATAGATATTTTTGTAAATTTGAGATCTTTTTTTGCACAGAATCTAGGATCTAACCTTGGCACACGAAACCAATAGCCATCACTCTAAACACAGTTTAAAATAAAAATGAATTTTACCCGCCTGGATTCGAACTTGAGTCCACAGAACTGACGTCCATCATCTAACCACTATACCACCGCCGCATGAACGTTTCGGTGCTACATCCATATTTTATATTAGCAATTTGAATAGAGAAATTTAATTAAAAATATTTGGATCGGAACTGAGACTTGAACTTGGGTCTACGAAACCAACGTTCATGTCCATAACTCTAACCACTCGACCACCGTCGCATGTTATTTTCGTTGCTACATTCGACTCTTATATTAGCAATTTGAGTAGAGAAATTAAATTAAAAATAGTTGGATCGAACCGAAATTTTAACTTGTGTCTACGAGTCTACATCTTTTTTTCGTTGCTACATTCGTTTCTTATGTTGGCAATTTGAATAGAGAAATTAAATTAAAAATATTAAAGCCGAAATTCGGTAATTTTGCAATCCCTAATTACAACGATCCAATAAAGCTATGTCTTGTAAAAGCTAATAAAAAGCTTATATATGTATAATTTAAAAGTTCTAATAACATAGGCTTACGAAGATTACATGTCCTTGAAATTGTATTCTTGAAAACATTAATTTTATTTTGAACATTTTCTTAAAAACATGGCCTCTAATTTAAAGGAGCTTTATAGTTTAATAACAGCAATTTTCCTTTAAAATTTTTGTCTCTGTTTTCTCCATTTTCTCATCTTTCTGACAACAACAATGTCAAAACAGTATACATAGTTAAGACACAGAACAGTTAGTAACAAATACTAAATGTATTCAAGATAATTCCAAATTAATTTTTAATTATAATTTAATTTATAAATTTTTGTGTTTTAGATACACATATAGCATAGATTTTCCTTGGTCCAAAAATACTGTGCATTATATAGAAAACGTGACGTCATATCACGCAACCTTGAATATTTGTTTTTCTTTTGTACGTACATACATATACTGTTTCTCATGTATTTCTTGACATTTTCATTTTCGTTTACCAAAATTGAGATAGAATTGTTTATTTTGCAGAATTTGTGAAAAATTCATTTTTCATTGGAACCATCAAAACGGTAAATAAAAAAAGGGTGATAACAATATTAATGTTGTGATATGCGTATATATATGGACTTGATAGAAATTTTATGATGGCGTGTATACGCCGGTGTTAAAAATAAACTGGAAAATTATATTTCCTTTCATCAATCTTAATTTATATATGTACGAGTATGTAGGTATGTATGAATGTGAATAAATTCACCCTCGAAGGAAATGTATATTTTTAATGAAAAACGAACCGTCATTGGTGATGATGATAATAATAAGCAAACCATATTTAGTTTTGTGCGTGATCTTTGAGTGATCACGAATGTTTGTATGTATATGGCGCGCCGTAATGGCATTTTATTTTCTTATATGTAAATCAAACATCGTGATATAAATCATCACCATAATGTACATAATTTAATTACCTATAGTACAGTTCCTTGCGCGCAACAAATTTTTTAAAATCGTAAAAATTCTTCATAAATTCATTATCGCCATAAAATAAATTCCATTATAATGTTTTATGTGTATTCGCCGCTTTTATCCTGTAGGGAAAATTTTATTTCAATAAAAATTTATTACGTCTTGTGAGATGATGTTTTTATAAAATCAGATAGTTGCGGTAATGTTTTTACTTATAGAAACTTAAAGTTTAGATTTTCAAGTTGTAAGATGAAAATCTCAAGGATAATATACGTTTTAAGGAGAAGCTATCTGATATTTTGTTTTGTTTTAATTAGATTATACAAGAGAAAAGATAATGTTCGTAAAAAAAATGTATCCTTGTCGTGTTATGTTTTTTAATCAAGCCATTGTTTGGGATGAAAAGGAGCTTGCTTGTTTCAATAAATTAGTTTGTATTTATAGAAATAATTTAACGATTTGATCCGCTGTAATAAAAAACACAATTCAACATTAAATTAATATCACTGGCGGTATAATTCTAAAGCTCTAAATATCTAATATGCTTAAGAAGAGAAGTGAAGGTTTCAATTAAAATTTCTCAACCATTTTTAACAAGTTTCTTGTCTGTGTATCAAGGGTTGAATAATGCCATCATTTGACTGGTTAAAAATATATTATGAAGATAGGGATTGCGTAATAGCTGAGTGTTCCTATTTAGGTGCATATGAATATCGAAAAAAAGCTCCATGTACCCAAGTATTCCTTTGAGATTGAAATAAAATTTATAATTTTGTGGAGTTCCAATATTATCGGTTTTAATAAAGGTTGCAAGGCTGTTCTGTTTTTTCTAAGGTCGCATGTTCTAGTACCTCATATTTTTTTTTTTTTTAAATGCCTTTAAATTGCCTTATTCTTGAATCTTTCTATAAAAAAAAAACTAACAAGGTATTATTCAAATCTTAAGCTAAAATTATTACATATTTTAAGTTTTAACCAATGTTAATACTTGTTATTAGTAGTGTTCACTATTTAATTAATTTAGATTACATTTATTTGTAAAACCTAAACATTTAATATATTTACAGGTTCATTGGGTTGTGTTTAGAGTAAAATTTCGAACTGAATTCTCTAATGGTTTCTTTAAAAGTTTTAATTCCAAAAACTTTATTGGCTAATGATAGTAATGACTGCTGAGGTTTTCTTCCCATCGACGAATGCATTTTGTAAAATTTTATTTTTATTTGATATGATTCTTCCACGTTAGCCTTCTATCCAGGTGCACGCCTATAAGTATTTCACCTTGGTTTGTTGAGGAATAATTATATAGCTTAATTCCATTGGTGCTTTTGTTTAGCGTGAATGTAACATAAGTTGATTTGTTTTCATTCACATTTGTGCGCCATCTCTTCAGCCAGTTATCAATTTTGTTTAGAGGATTCTGTAATTCCTATGAGGCAGATTACCTTGTTTGTTACAGGTAAGTCAGCTGTGGACAGCAGGTATAATATTGGTCCTAGTACTCTGCCTTGTGGGACATATGCGTTAATATCATTTAAACAAGTATAGTTGCATTATTTTATTTAACCATGTACTGCCTTTGAAGGAGATAGTTTCCCAAAACTGAGTGAAATTTCTTTGGTAGAAGTCCATTTAATTCTGTATATTAGCCCATCATACCAGGCAGCAGAACAATATTTCTGTTCCTCGAAGGCCCTTTTTGATTGCATTTAAAATTCTGTGTACTTATTCTGTGGTACCATGTTGATTTCGGAACCCAAATTGATAGTCTGGAATAATAAGCCGTTCTTCTAGTATCGCCCATTTGAAGCATGTTTCTATAAATGTCGCACACAAAAATCATCAATCGTTCTAAGGTCAGATATTGAATCTTTAGTTTCATGCAGAAACACTCTTAAAAAATGGTGTAAACGTTGAATAAAGCTCATTCGAATCTTATATCTGGCGGTTAACTTGGGTAATTCTTTAAATTTCTTCATCGCTGGTTATAAGTAACGAACTAATGTTGTTATTCATTTTATCCCCATTTGAATTTGAAATATTTCAAACGGTCCTTTGTCTTTGTTGTTAGTAGAGCAATTTTCGTTTTTACCACTCAATAGTGTACGTGCCATATGTGGACCAAAAATGATTAATTTCGTTGTACGGCCATGTCTGTGAATGTAAGTTTGTCAACTTTAATAGGATTTTTTAACCTATGCTAAAAAAAAATTAAAGTTTGACGGATAACTCCAGCACTCGATCCACAAATGGACCCACGATGCAATCCCCTCACAAACACACATACTTTGACAATACAAACATTTAGCCGTGATTTTTGATTACAACCGGGAATTGAACCCGAGACCCTCGATTACCAAAGCAAGGACAAGGAAAGTTCACATGCACAGATTTAGTTTCATTCAGTTTTCTATTTTTTTCATCTAATTGTTGACTAAATTTGTCGACTTTTGCAATTTGTTAGTAGCTTCTTCTACATTGTTTCCAACTGCCAAAATCGCGCAGTATGATCAGCATAAGTTGCTTCTACCATTGGTGGTATATCCCGAGTATACAGGAGATACAAGACAGGGCCATCCAGCTCAAATTTTCTTTACGTCCGAGTATTCATCTTCATATTTTTCACTCAAGTGTCTATATCGGTTATGTAGGATTTCAGAGTTTCATAGTATTGTTCGAGAACGTCCTGCTTTAGCTTGAACTCCAATCCTCTGTGCCAAACTCGATCAAATGCTTGCGCTACATCCAGGAAAAAGCTTGAACATGTTTATTTAGTTTCTAGTGTAGGTTTTATAATATCTGCGATTCTATGAACTTGTTCAATAGTCGATTGGTTTTCTCGGATTCCAAACTGAGATTTCTGTCCACCATTATGGGTTTCATTCTCTTCAGGAGCAAGTTTTCGAAAATCTTGGCTATGGTTGGGAGTATGGATATTGGTCTGAAGGACTTTTTATTGCTACATTGTTTGTTAGGTTTTAAGATCATGATTACCTCTGCCACCTTCCATTGCCTTGGAATGTATCGTAGTCTAAACACAGCATTGATTATATGGAGAAGTTTATGTATCGTTATATTTGGTAATTCTTTAATGATTTGTCCAGTTATGAGGTGGTACTCAGGAGATTGTTTCATGTTTAAATTTTAAATTTCCTCTTTTAGCTCTTGTAGAGATACACTTTGTATTTCAAATAAGTCAGCTTTTACCGCTTCGAGCCCAGCTTCCATCCTCATTTCTAATTGGAGTCGTCGAATTTGTTGGTCTCTTAAGTACTTTCGTTGCTTTTCATAAAAAATATTCGGTATGTTTTTGGGTAATAGTAAGTGCCGACAATTATGTATTTATTGATTCATTCTTAATTGTTCGTATCAGAGATTTCAACTTGTTACATAGGTTATTAAGGACGGTTTTATTTTAATTGGTTCGATTTATTTACCAAAACTTTCGAGCTTTACTTTTCTTTGCCACAAACATGTTCCTTATTGATGTTTCGTTCTAATAATCGACAATTTTTCTAATTGGTATTCTTACTCGACAGTCTCGTCATAATATAACGTGGTCCGAAGTAAGCTCTTCATTATTTTCCAACCTAATATAGTTATCTGATTTATACCGTTTGTTACATAAAAGTCTATAAGGTCCAGTGTTTGGTTTAAATCTGTTTGTCAGTAAGTTGATGAGCCACCAGATTGAAAGTTACATTTTAATTTTTTTCCCGCTTAAAACAACTATCTCCCTTGATGATAAATGATAAATTAACCTCCCGTAGTGTTAAAAGTTTGTACTAAGATTAGAAAGGAGATAAATTAAGCTGTTCAAATCAGTCAACGGTATTTCGATATGTGCAGTAGGGCTCTTGACTAAAATTTTCAATAATTTCAAACCTCTTCTACACTAAATCCAATTTCTCGAATCTCAGAGGTTGCTCATATGGAGAAAATATAGATTAAGGGATAAATTATCTGTTGAAATCAGTCAATAGTATTTCGAAATGAGCAGTAGGACTTTTGAGTGAAACTTTCCATAATTTACTAAAAATTCGAATTTGAATGTATGGACAAAACCGATCCTACGCTAAATTGAATTATTTGAATCTTAGAGGTTGGCTCATATGGAAACAATATAGATTGGAAAGAAGGTGCATTAGGCTGTTGAAACCAGTTAATGGTATTTCGATATGTACCGAAACATTTCGAAACTAGTGGTAACCTAAATAGATTTAAAATTTGACGTTTGCCCACATTCAAAAACCATAAATTAGTAAAACACCAATTACAGAAATTGAATAAATCTCATTGGAAAAATCATAAACTACTAAAATTTTAAGCAAACAGTCCAATCGTCCGCAAACAGAATACAATTTGCATTTTCGAAACAATCAACGGCATTGTTGATAAAGAGGCACACCAAATGATGCAACAAAATACTGGGAGTAGGTAACGTTTATGTTAACATACATTGTCCGATTAGATAAGTATGACCTTAGCCAATCTAATCGAATAAAGTTGCAATTAAGTTCACTAAGCTTATACAACAATATCTTGAATGAATTGTTAAATAACGCTATAGCAAAATTGATTAAGTTTAACTCCCGTAAAGATCCGTGGTTCACCAAGGATCTGAAACATCTTGATGTACTGATCAACAAATTTCAATGAAATATAAACGAACAGCCTTTGCTTATACTCAGTTCATGTCTCTACGTAAGCAGACAACATGTCTAAATCGAATTTTTGTACAACAATTACATAATTGATAAAGAAGACAATTTACGGAGTCATCCGAAAAAAAATTGGCAATTTGTCAAATTTAAAAATCATAATCACTGGCTTACCGGCCAAATCACCATTTACTTTGTCAAAATCTTTAGCGACACTAGTACACAACACATCAACCTGAATTTTTCATATACGAATTGTCAAGGTATAGTAACCGTTGGACCGTTGAAATATGTCTTGGCTTAGACTAATATTAAACAGAACCGGTAAGCGCAACCATAAAAAAGCTTGAGTAGGGACACTGGTAAATCATCCGAGCAAGGAATTGCAGATTGTTTATTCGGGACACTTGACTTTTGGCCATTCAAATCCATAAATGCCTGTAAGCCGTTATTGTGATTATTAAGTTTGAAAAATTGCCAAAATGTTTCGGATTGCAGAACTGAGTATAAGTAAGAACTGATCCTCTCCGCCTATATATCATAATATTTCATGGTGAACCACGAATCTTTACGGGAGTTACACTTAATCAATTTTGCTATAGCGTTATTTAACATTTCATTGAAGATATCAAATGACCATACAGTGATTTTCCAATCTACACCAGCTAAAAAGTTATTTACTCAGAAATTATCGTCTTTCGAATCATCAAACTTGACATAGTTTTTATTGAAATTAACTTTGCGCCTATTATAGAATAGGCTGCAAAACCCTCGCATGATTGAAGTTTAAACGATCGATTGCCAGTGTAAAAAATTAAATCCAAATAAGTGGCACGCCTGTTATGTATGTTGTTAATCTGATCAGCACTCAAATTTGCTATATAATCACATATTAAGGCGGAAGTATCGTCTGCTATGAAAAATGCAACATTCCATATAGGAAATCAGCTGTATGAAGCTTGCTGTTAGCCGTATAATGTCGTAATCGGATTCTAGAATGCGAAACTAGAAACTCTTGGATTACAAACAGATAAATTATTAAAATATTTAAAACCATTGATATTGTTGCAAGAAATTGGTAGCTTGCATATGTATGTATATTGTTAGTATATGACTGATTATTATTAACTTGTACATTACAAAAACTATGATTGACAATTCACGCACCAAAACTCCAGCAAGCCATAAAGGTTGCAGTAGTTTGTTGAAAGATTCCCAGGTCAACGCCAATCTTGAAAGAAATGAAATTAAGCCGAAACACCACCTGATTTGCGGGCACAAGTAATTGGCACTCAATATCATCTTCTGATAGTGATAGTTTGGAACACATACTATTAAGAAATATAAGCGACCACTTGCCGAAACTAGGGAATCATTTGTGTTAATGTGTATTTATGAATATTTTTATTTTATTTCATGAATTAGTCTGCTACAGGAATGTACACTCGCATAAATTTGTTAATAACTAATTTTTGTTAAAATCTTCACACCGATGATATATCTAGCTTATACAATTTAGCACCACCATAGATCACTACATTAGAGTAACGACAAATAGAAAACCCTAATTACTGCTTGTTAAACAAATTTCTTTGTTGAGAAACTATAGTTAATTGCAAATGATTGATTTGTTATGTAAATCAGATTTAAAATAAAAATATCTGTAATTTAAATAATTTATAAATATTTTTTAGTATTTTCAATTTAAAAAGATGGCTGAAACCTCCTTACATAAACATATTCATATAACTAGTTCTATTATGCGGTAATTTGAAAATTTCAGATATCCTCTTTTGGTGTATCAGAATTCAAGTCACGTATATAAAGTTGATATCTACAGATAGGTTGTTTTATTAACAAGGAATGGGCACTTTGTTAATTTTTAAGTAAAGATTGTAGTTAAAAATGTTACCCTACAATCGTTTAGGTGTTTTTATTTTTATTTTATAGCAAATCGATACCGAACATATGTATTTTGTGATAAAAAAAAAAAGTTTCTAGTATCCATTTTTGAAAAGAGTTCATCAATAACTTTCAAAATGGACAACAATTTTCCACTTCAAGTTATAAACATTATAATGGCTGGTACGCAACAACCTTTTCCAAATTAAATGAAACTTTTCTCAAAATTCTACTTACATATGAAATGAATAGACCATTTGTCGATTGTGTTTTGATATAAATTCGATTAACTTTTAATATTAGAATAAAGGTACTATTCCATGGACTGATTGACTGAGTTGACTGAAAAGATGATAGCAACAAAATTACATTAGAGTAACAAAGACAACAAATAAACGTTTTCTTTTTTTGCAAAATAATTTAACAGCGTAGTTTAGTATTAGACATTTCAAATTTGAAGTTTAAAAATTGTTTTTATAAAGGAAAAATTGACATTTACAAAATCACAACTTGGATTGAAATTGATATTTACAATTTTCTTCCACTCAAAAATAATTTTTATAGTGAAATTCTTTTCCATACACAAACTTTATAGTAAAATTCTCTTCCATGCGCAAATTTTAGGTATGTTGTTTGTTTGACTGCCATAAAAAGTATTCGATTTGATACTTTTTATGGCAGTTCACACTGCTAAAACTCAAATATTTTTTTACTGAGAAAATTTTTTGTTTCATTTGTACAACTACAAAATATAATTTCTTTTCTTTCTTTAAATTGACTGAGTCAGTCAATCAGTGCATGGAATAGTACCTTTAAGGTTCTATTCCATGGACTGATTGACTGACTCAGTCAATTTAAAGCAAGAAAAGAAATTATATTTTGTAGTTGTACAAATGAAACAAAAAAATTTTCTCAGTAAAAAAATATTTGAGTTTTAGCAGTGTGAACTGCCATAAAAAGTATCAAATCGAATACTTTTTATGGCAGTCAAACAAACAACATACCTAAAATTTGCGCATGGAAGAGAATTTTACTATAAAGTTTGTGTATGGAAAAGAATTTCACTATAAACATTATTTTTGAGTGGAAGAAAATTGTAAATATCAATTTCAATAATTTCAATCCAAGTTGTGATTTTGTAAATGTCAATTTCTTCTTTATAAAAACAATTTTGAAACTTCAAATATGGTATGTCTAATACCAAACTACGCTGTTAAATTATTTTGCAAAAAAAGAAAACGTTTATTTTTTGTCTTTGTTACTCTAATGTAATTTTGTTGCTATCATCTTTTCAGTCAACTCAGTCAATCAGTCCATGGAATAGTACCTTTAAAGAAACACTTTGCAATTAAAATGAAACATTTTTGTAAAACAAATGAAATAATTTATAAATGTTAGTTCATGCGGTAATTAACTTCAATATTTAATTCAAATTCAGACACAATTTAAAAAAATCATTTTATTTACTATAATTATAGGAAACTATTTATAAATCAATTCGTTAATTTAAAATGTCAAATAATTAATTTTTTAAATTAATTGAAAATAAGGTGAGTGCAGCAGGCCCAAGTAGCATTTTGCGATGTAATGTTTCTTGTGTCATTGGCGACTACTTCATTACATCGCTGTTATCTAAATTGCTTCCTAATTAGAAAAATTTTACACCATCATTTTTGACACAGTGTGAATTTTTGTGACTTGTCGACACATTATGCACTCAATTCCCAATTTTTTTAAAGCAAAGTCAGCGCCGGCATTGCGTTTAACATTGTGTCAATCTAAAAATACTGTCATGAACGTGCATACATATGTCAAACAATTCAAAGCACAACACGATTTTTATGATAAATTAATTTATTTATTAAAATAATGCCAAATATAATAGGATATCAAGCATTTAAAACAACAATATCGTTTTATCGAAAAATTAAAAAACATTAAATTACAGAAACATAAAGTTGAAAGCAAATTCACTACATCATGTGAATTAAACAATTTCGAACTAGTGAATAATCTCCTTGCTGCTCATATTCACGACCACATCTTGCTGACTTACATCATCTGTTACGAAATTATTCTCGATTTCGGAAGTTTCGTTTGGTATGTTCGGGATATTCTATTTTGTCACAGGTTGGTTTTCAAACATCTCGTTGAAATTTTTTCCGAAATCCGAATAACTACAATTTTCTGATGAGGTTGAGTTAAGATTAGCCCTCAATTTATCTAAAACTTGTATATACTTACGTGTTGAGGCCATCGCAAAATTGTATTACTCGTCCAGTTAGCTGGGACCGTAGAAAAAAAAACAGATTTTTCACAGCAGAATATTAAAAGAAACATTTTTCACACAAAATTAACACAATTCCTAATTAGGATTATTTGGAACGCAAATAACACACAAATCGCAAAAAGGATTTTTTTCAGACACAATTCCCAAATAGGAATTATTTTAGACGCAATTCGCAAATAGTATGTGAAGTGTTTTAATTTCATGATTTTAATATTTTTTAGCTTTACAACATAAGATATCTCGATTTGATCATTTTTAAGTATAGGAAGTATTTTATAATTATTTCCAACATTCCGTTTTCCAGAAATTGCATTTATATAATTAAAAAAAAATTATGATTAAATTAATTAATTAATATTTTAGGTAAACAATTGGGTTTTTCGATCTATAACAGCAATATTCTCTGACAAAATGTTATTTCCGATAAAATTCTAGTTTGGAATGCAGCAAAGTTCGTATTATAAAAATTGACATTATATATTTAAGTTATAAATTAAGTTCTTAATTACTAATACATATAATAGGTGGTTTACTTATAGTTATGATATTCATATTATTACAAAAAAGTATTCCCGATTTGTGTCAAAAAACTGTATCAATTAAACATGTGTTCACTCAAATACGTTATTGTGCATCGAATTGTTTCGAAACCGAGAATTAACTGCGTGCGAAAATGTGTCAATGAAGGCACAAATGTTGACACTGTGTATCGAAAATGTGTCCTTAAGTCGCAATAAATGAAACTGTGTCAAACACATTTCCCACTTGGCGTTGCACCACTTCCGAAACTGCGGTAACACACATTGGCAACGCTGTTTCGAAACCAATGTTTCTAACTAGCAACGAATATTGACACCACGACGTCACGTTAAAAAATTACATCATAATGCTACTTGGGGGGTTCCCCATATTAGACAATTCATTTTGATTTTGAATGAAATCCTAATAAATTAAGGAAATAAGAACACTTTATTACTCTAATAAATCTTGGACTTAAATTGACTTAAGTTTTGGACTTAAGTAAATTTTAATAATAATTATGGTGTTCTACTTTTAAAAATGTTGTGTTCTAAATAATTCGATCAACTTCAAGTTGAAGAACCAACACTCCACGAAGAAAACCTCAATCTGTTTCTGTAATTTCTTAACGCCTTCAGATTTTCAGCTCTTTTTTGTAGGATAGTAGGAAAGACTCTGTCATAACATTGGGGTTTGGTCGGAAGACTCTTTGCAATTGTAAAAATATTTAATATCGATTGAAAAAATGTTAATTTATAATGGAAAAATGGGTAATTCTAGTTGTTAAAAGGTCAATTTGAAAATGGTTGCATTTTATTTGGAAATAGTTTGATTAAATTTGTAAAAGCATATTTGGGGCTAAATGGCCAAACATTCAGTTCAGTTAACCTCCCCACAGTGAAAAAGTGTTTGGCAAAAGAACGATGGTTATGAAAACCCTATATATAATATATGTTTAGAACTTTCCACAAATGTTCTATTTCTTTTTCTTTTTTCTTTCGCTGGCGATGTAGATCCCATGGAGGGATTTGGCCGCCTCAACGATGTTCCTCTAAATAGTTCGATCCACTGCAAGAAAACACCAGGCACGATGACCGAGTGTTATCAGGTTCCCCTCGACGTCGTACATCCACCGAGCCATTTAAGCCTTGCTGATTTTATAATCCGATGATGTCAACTTCATCGAGATCATTTCTGATCTCTTGATTCATTCGATGCGATGTCGACAGAAACGGAATTTTGCTCACTGATCGGTGATCCTAGATATTCCACCCTTTAACTTTTTCATACTGTGTGTCTCCAGAAATAAAATCCCCTTGTGGCTGCCTTCTGGCAATCACCATGTATTTGGTCTTCGCTTCATTGATCTGAAGACCAATTTGTTGCGCTGTGATTTTCTATGGAAGGAGGACTTCTTTCAGGGAGATGACCCAGTATGCAAATATCATCAGCGTGCGCTAATAACTGGAATGATTTTAGAGTTTCCAAATATCCGATGTTATTAAATATCCGGATATCGAATACTTTCACTAGTAATTATCCGGATTATACTTAAACCATTTTGATGAAAACGAAAATTAAAATTTTTGTAACAATGATAAACTAAATAAAGTAATTCAGGTTTCTTCAAATTATTTGGTATAAAATTTCGTTTTTAAAAAGGCGTTCTTTAAGAAAATTAAAGCATCAAACGTCTCAAAATTAAGTTTAGTTTTTAATTTAGTTTTAAATTTTCCTGCTGTTGAAAAAACTATTTCTGTAGCAGTGGATTTAGGTTTAATTGTCAAAAGGCCATTGAATAATACGATTAAATTATTAGATTGCTTTTTAGAAGTTGCCAGTAATTGAAAGTGCTTTTAAAGTCCAACTTGAATTCTTGAGCCAGCAGATGTGGGATTTACGTAAGTAATTCACGATATGGTAAATTTAAGTTTTCTTCAGTTGTGTTCGTAATAATTTCCAATTTATTCTCATCAGCAACGACTCTTGATGACACATTAGTATATCAATTCAGAATTTCAGATATATTCTCTTCATTATTTATATTGCTAATGTAATAGCAGCTGATTTTGAGGTATATTCGAAATATTCACTATATTGGGAAATACTGCTAATTTCAAACAATATTATTAATGTTATGAGAGATTTGTCGCGACGTTCATCCGTTTTTTTAGTTGCCTCAGAAGAGCTTGGCTTAGTACTGTGTTAATTTCTTCCATTTTTAGGAATACAAATTTAAAGGCACGTTCGGCTGTTAGAAGTGTTGCAGAATTCTTGGTTAATTCTAAACTTCTAAAATAACCTGTAAAATACGCATTTTTTCTTCAGATATTGTCGGCATTCCCAATTCCTGCAGAGTTTGATTTACACAGTTTTTTTTAATAAAAACATATAACAAACAGCATAAAACAAAGGAAATGGTCAAACCAGTTAAATTCTAATTGGTTCATGTATATTTTTATTTTAGTTTTCTCAAAAATGTTCGGATGATCGAATATTTTAAAGAAATTTATCCGGATAACGGATTGCTTTAAAATAGACGGATAACCCGAATAATCGGATATCCGAATATCCGGAATGGAAACTCTAGATGATTTGTATTATAGGCAGCTGCGCTTCGCTATATTAAGCTGACGAATAACATATTCTAATGATAAGTTGAAGAAAATTTGTACTATCGGGTCCTCTTGCCGCACTCCAGATGTTATCTCGAAGGCATCCGAAATTTTACCTTCTATTTGCACCTGACATATTTATTGAGCCATCCATTAAAACCCGATACAAAAAAAACAATTTTGATAGTATGCCCAGATAGGACAAAACGTTCCATAACGTATTCCTCTTAATGCTGTCTGTCGTACACCTGCTGGAAGTCTACGAATAGACTGTACACAGGGATGTCCTTTTCATAGCATTTTGAAAGTTGATCCGTTGATCACCCGTTTGATCGGTTGTTGGTTTGTTCACGCGGAAACCACATCGATAATCACCTAAGATCCTCTCGGTGTATGCTTATAACATGGATAAAGCTTCTATGAATTGATTAAATTTATTTTTAAAAAAATACCTGTTTTGCAAGAGCATAACAAATTTTCCATCAATTTATTTAAAAAACAATTTTTTAATTTAAATGCAAATACCAAAAAATCTATGTACTGTATAATATATTTTTGAAACTTATTCTTCCCGTTATTACTCTTCTTATTTTTATTTACGTCAAGTCAAATCAAACTATACTTACACGTATACGAATACATTTTCACTGTAATTTATTGAAATTTATTCCAATATTCTCGATATTGGATTTTTTTTTGTGTTTTTATAAAATTATAAATTCGAACAACAACCAATAAGTACTGTATAGCTATGAATATCTTTAAGATTCGCGCGTAATACAATATATCAAAAAAAAGTAAACCCTTGAAGGTGTGTATGATGTACATATATGGGGCGAACGTCAGATATGTTGTTATTTTAAGACTAAGATACTTTATAGCATCTTGTGAAACCGTACAAAATAAAACGAATCAAATTGTTGGAAATCATATTTTTCATGTTGTGTGTACGTACGTACGTATATAGTTATAAATTAAGACCAATTATTATAGCAAAGCATGACTAGACATTTGTATATGTACACATCCTACATTTAATGTAAATTTAGATTTATCATAAATTTCATCATAATTTTGTTGGTTGCCTCTCGTTAAAAGAAGCACATACGTACATCACATTATTTTTCCGTTTTCCAACCATTCATTTTATTTTTTTACTATCGTAAATTTTTTCATCACCTCTATTATCATTATATCCATAATTTATATAATACATGATTGTGCATTGATGTGAAATCCTTATATTTATTTATAGTATTTGTCTAAAAATATATAAATAATAATAACAATAATAATATCTGAAACACTGATTTTAGGCGAAAGGAATTATATTATTATTCTTTTGTTTTCGAAATTTTACTTACCGAAGGATTTTCCAGTGGAGTGGAAAATTCATACAAAAATAACAATAAAAGGTATATGATAGGAAAGCAGATATAGAAAATGGAGGTTTGACAGATTTTCATTTTGAAAATGATGAAGGTTTGCTTAACAACTTAATAACACACAAAAGCTCACAAATAAGAACAAATAATGCTTTGTGTCACCCTCTCTCTCTCTCTCAAATAAATGAAAATTTCAAGCCTATCATCGTTCGAACGAAAAATACATTTCAACTGTCATGCGTCTATTAAATAAATAAAATATTCAGTTTCTTTTATGTAATATTTATAATAAAAGCTTTTCAATTCGAGTTGAGGCCATATTCTTAAAATTCTTAGCTTTTGTATAATTGTTTATTATTTGCATGTCGATTCTGACTGGCACATATGGCATACAATAAGGCTTGCCACCCGTCCTCTTTTCGTAAGAAATTCACTCCATCCTCTTCGAGGAGAAAAATGTCCTCCATGAGGAAAATAAATCATGGATGGACTGACTGTATTAATCAATCAGTTTTGAGATAATTTGAAGAATTGGAATTATATGATGGAATATCAATTATGGATTAAACTTGTAGACGCTTTCAGAGTAAAAATTAGAATTAGATGGATTTTATAATTTTTAAGATCATATCTATATGAATTTTAAGATAATTAAAAAAAATGGCGGTGGACAAAATATTCAAAATCCTTAGCGATAGTAAAAATGATATACACCTTGAGATTTTGCGCTGATGTGCTTCGTAAAATGTAGCTTTTAAAATTAAGACAGCTCATATGAGTAAAATATTTTTCAAAAATTAGCCAAATATCAATGTTTCCAGAGCTTCTACAATTTTTCTGTAGGCACCAATGGTTTTGGCTTTTATCCTAATTTCGTAAATATTACGCCGTTTAATTTGGGCAATAAAATATTCTCCGTTCGATTTTTCAGTATACGCACAGCTATCATTTATCTGAATGGTGGTGTCTATAAGTATACTGAAGGCTATCTTTCTTTCGACCCTCCCTCACAGGCAGCTGTGCATTTGGCGAAATGTAGCACTTTATTAGTTTAGACTTCAGAGGTCGTTGGTCTTATGACATTTACACTTCTATTCACTCCTACATTGGCTTAAGTTTGACGTTGATTGTGATATACGTATGCAAAATTTGTCATAAATCTGTCCTAAAAATGATTTTCTGAATTTTCTAGGGAAAATCCTAGGAAGCCAAAATGTCTTTAGGTTTAAGGTAACCGAGCAAAACATCTATTCGATATATTTATATATGAGGTTATTGCAAACATGTTTGTCCGAAACGTCAAAATCCACTACTTTTTCCCAAATATTTTTCGGACAGCTTAGACCCAATGACATCTTGAAATATACGTCATTAAGGTGTAAGCTTCCAAGGGGTTTCTCAAAAAACCTTGGAATTTATTTATACGACATATATGAGTTATAAAAAAGTCATATAATCGGGATTTAGAACAATCTTCACCCGTCTATATGGAATTGTGAATTTTGTTTTAAAAAAAATCAAAATTTTTTTTGAGAACAAATTTCGGTTAAAATCCACGTGAATGAATGTAGTTTCTTTAGTTGATGAAAGCATCGTCATATTTTGCATAAATAAGAAGATACAACATCACTTTTTCACTATTTTATTAAAATTTTATCACGTGCATCGAAGTCTAAACCGAACGGAAGT
The DNA here is from genome assembly GCA_951394425.1 of Tipula unca. NCBI lineage: Eukaryota > Metazoa > Arthropoda > Insecta > Diptera > Tipulidae > Tipula > Tipula unca. The sequence continues at coordinate 29,763,033 of OX596381.1, read as the reverse complement.
TAAAATCGCTTTATTTGAATAATATAATTTAGAAACAACACACGTCGCTACAATAAATTAGAAACTAGATTAGAAAATGTAAATAACTGAGCCTTTGAAAACTTAAGAATTTAAATTAAGTTTGATGAAAAGTGTCTTGAGTTCGGTTTTCAGCAGAATTTGATTTTCTAAAATTATAAATTAAAACGAGGTTAAATTAATGTTACGTTTAAGCCTTGTCAAACAAGGTTCGATGACTGAATTTTGAATAAAACAACCAATTTAAATTCTAGATAATACAAAATTTATTTATTTCCGAATTATTACACCAAACACTAATTTAATTAATTCACTAATTCCACTTTCATGTTTTCTTTTTTATTACTACTAGCACTATCACGATTAAAACACAACTTACTAACTCCTAAAATTTCTTCTCGTATTTATATATATCGCATTAACCTACTAGAATATCCCACATACTTCGAGAGTGTCTAGACTATTCCTGAATAGTATAGACATATCTAATTTACTACAGTTTACATTTACGGTAGTGTCTCTATTCAAATATAGATGTTGCCACGATCGTATCATTACCCTAAAAATCCACCTCCCCCCGCGCTAATCGCTCTAAGTCAGCATCTTCAGTTTTCCTCGCTATCCTGTGCATTAAAATGCATTCAAAATGGAGCAGTGCTCAAAAGCTCTCTGATTTTTATAGCGGTCGCACTAACTCAGTGATTTAGATTTTTTAAATTCAAATGAAAAACATTAATTGTGCTGTCGCCTCTGGATTTTTCAAAAGGTGGCAAGCCTGCATACAAATAGTAAATGAATTGAAGACGAAATATACGGAATAAGTTAAACGTATTCAAGTTATCTGCATTAAGGCTTAAAAAAATATTTCGTTTTGAATTTATTTGCCAGTCAGAATCAACATGCTGATTAAATATTTTAAAATTTTGTATTTTTTTTTATAATAAATGGGTTTTCAATTTGTTTTTTTAATTCAGAATTGGTCAAAATTCGAATTTAGTTTCTCAGAATTCCAATAGTTTGGATGCATTCACTATATCACAAGGTTGAAGATACAACTCGTTCGAGCATCACAGTATCATATTCATCAAACAAAACAACATTTAATATTCATCGAATCAAAAACATCACTAAATTTAAAAAAAAATATCCGTAGATGTCCTCGAAGAGTTTTCAGAATTGAAATAAATTATTAAATGTTTTAATTCATTACTTTTTAAAATAGCAATTATTTCTTAATTCTTGGAACCCACTCCAACAGACAAAGGGAGTATACCAACCAATTGTGAAAATGTTTATCCAATTGTTTGTACTATAAACAGAGATGGGGATTTACGCGTCATCTGTTAATTTTTACGTCGTCGAAAACGACATCAATGTAGACATCAAAATAATGGTGGTACGCACGAAATCAAATATTGGACAATTTAGAATTGCTCTTTATAAAAAATCCTACATCAACAGCCAACGAACAGGTATTTTTAGTTGCAATAAATATATTTACAACAAAAACAAATCGCTAGACAGTCCTCGTTCAGATCGATATCGGCAGTTTGTTTCTTGTTCGTTAGTTCTTTATCAGATTGATTAGATCGAAGTTTTCGATTGGCCAAAATCTACACTGATTTCTCAAAATGGTTTTAGTTTCATTAACTCATGTAATGTTCAACGCAAATGCGTTTACATTTTTAATTTCTCTGCAATTTTTTCGGACACAGCTTGCGATCTTGGTAATGGTTTAGAAAGGATTTAACGGATTAGAATTTGATTGACATCGCAAGTAATTTTTTCAAAATAATCAAGTGTGATGATTTAGCCAAAATTTGTCAATCAATATAACGCGTTCATTCCTCTTGGTTGTCAGTAAATATGCCTGACAACTCTAAAAATACGAAGGGGTGTTAAAAATTCTGATGTGCACATCACATGATTTATGATTTTATTACACAAACGTGTAATAGACCGAGGCTAATTTTTCGTTACTCACCAAATATTTTAGAATTTTCAAGAGGCAATTACTCACTGTCAATTGCGAATTTTATAGAGCTGTTAAAACTATAGTAATTGAGCATAATTTAAATTTCTAAAAAACCATTTGAATGTATAATTTACTTTAACCCAAATCGATTTATATTATCTTATTAAAATCTTAATCTTAATTTAATTTTTAAATATAAAAACGCTCTTCAAATTAATAATTTTTATAATTGATTAAAAAATTTGTACCATTATATTGCTTATAAAAATACGTTTCATTTGATATATCACACGAGATAATCCAAATAAAAATGTTAACCCATCATCCAGCATCTATGGTCCAAACGATTTTATCCAGAATTTCCTTTACTCTAATCTATTTCTAAAAAGTTCCACAAATTTTTTTTTCTATGCTAAATCTTATTCGTGGAGTTTTGTAAAATGGATTAGAGGATAGAAAAATTGGTAAAAAATCACCTGGACCACAAATGCTGGATGATGGGTAAAATTTTTTAACATGGATTATGTCATGTGATATATCAAATGAAACGTATTTTTATAAGCAATCTAATGGTATAGATTTTTTAAATTAAGATTAAAATTTTAACGAGATAATATTACTTGTCAACAACTGCGTAGATTACTACCTCGCCCATCCCTGACTATAAATAATGCACGTTAAAATTTAAAAATTCATTTACATTTATTTGCATAATTGCCATCTTCAGATATGCGGATGCCAATTATAATATGCTAGACGCTGGCATTCCAGAAGCATCGGGTTTTTTCGCTGGCTGTTAACGCTTAACTTTGAATGAAAATGGAAGTCCGATAAATTTTGATTTTTGTTTTAAAAACCATTTCAAAATTCGTTTATTGGTTTTATGAAACTATTCTTTTAACTCCATTCGTGGAACAAGTCTAAAATTTAAAAAAAAAATTAATTTAAACTGGTTTTAACTGCCATTAAAATCCGATTACACATTTAAAAATATTTAAGTTTAATTGATTAAATAGCAATAATTTTGTTTTTAAATTATTAAACTTTTGATTTTAGGATTACAATTTTTCAGAATGAAAAACTAAAAATTTATTGCCAATTTCAAATCTATAATTGGAATATGTAGAATCTCTCCATTTAAAGAAGTTTTATTTGAAATAATCGTATTTTAATTATTAAGACTCATAACTCATAAAATTCACAATTGAAATTTTTAAATTTACATTTACAAAAAACAATCCTATTTACAAAATTTATTGTAATATTTGTGGTCAACACTTATGGAATTTGCCAGCTAGAATATTTAATTATGGAAATTTTAGAATTTACTTTTAAAAATTAAAACTTGGAATTTGAGATTACTATTAAATAGAATCATAAACTTTAGAGTAAATTCGTATGCCTAATACAAAATATTATGCTTAATTCGAATTTTAGTTTAAAAATTAAAAATTTGACCAATTTTAAGAATTTTAAAAATCTTATAAATATTTTGAAAATAAAATTTTAAAAACGTTTCTGAAATTTTTACAGAGCTGAGTAAATTTTAAATCTAAAATTTGGAATATAACATCCCCCAAATTGTGTATTTTAAGAATTTTAATTCTAGAATCGTAAAAATTGTTAAATGTGGTGTTTTGAATCTTGAAAATTGTATTTACTTTTATTTTTATTTTTTCTTCGTCTGTTGGTAAATTTTAGCTTTTTTTAAGTTTGTTGGTCATTTGTGTTCCAAATTAAAAATATAAAATCAAAATTAGAAATGTAAAGTTTTCGAGTAAATTGCCTGGTTTGAAGGAATTAAATAAAGAATTTATAGGTTTCCCCACAAAAATAGAATTCTTCGAAAGGTATGATGGAGGAAAATCCATACAAATTTAATGTATACTTGCTTTAAAATTTCCTCTTTTTAACCATTTTGTCTGGTGGCGGCCAAATGTGTTGGCTTTTAAAGAATTGTTTGTGAATCTATTCACTCCAAAGGTGACGATTGACATATGCATTGGTTCAAAAATGGGTAATAAAACAAAGGGGCAATTTACATTTGATTTTCATCCCACTCGCCAGAGAGTCGACGAGCACGATGGTCAGTGGACAGATAGAGAGGTCTAATTGTTACAAACTCAGGAGGATGAGCTAGATCAAGTAGCTTAAACGGGATACGGAAAATGATCGCAGCTGTCTGTAATAAATTTGCACAATTTGGAATCGTTGCTGTTATAAATTTGCACCATTTGGAATTAAATTAACCACTCAACTTTGACATATAATAACTGATGCCATAAGCTCTTGATCAGATGTTTTATCACGCAAGAAATAATCTTTATGTCTCGATATACTGTACACAAATATCATAGCACGAGGTTAATCCAACTGTAAATCAGAGTCAAAATGGAAAACATTGGTGATGTAAACTATTCTTGTCATAAAGAGCATGCTGAGCTAGTCCTATGCGTTGGAGATGATCCTTGAAACGTTTATGGCCAGTAACTTTCACCGTTTGCAATCTTTGACCAGTTTAGACACAGTCAAAGGATTTGTAAGGGTATTAAGCATGGCTTTACTATCAGTGCACATAATAATATTCTTCCCTAAATCACTAAACTTAAACGCCTCAATCGCATTATGGCAATTAATTCAGCTTGAAAAATCGACTACTCGAGAATCTGAGGCCATATTTAGGACAATAGAATTCTGAACGAGAGCCATCCGCAAAAAAAAATATCGACTGTCTATAGAAATACTGATAGAGTCACGATTCTTTTGAAGGGAAAACGAAGGAGAATGAATTGGTGAAATTAAATTCAGGCAATAGCCTGACATTCACCATTTAAACCTCCAGAATGTGTGACTAAATCTTATTAAGAATCTGTGTATACCCCGTACGAGTCCCGAAGGCATTCCATGTCCCAATGTACCTCAGTTGAAATGCAGTAGAGCATGCTGTACCAAGAATGTAAAACTGCAATTCAGGCAAGCATAGAATAGTCACCATAGCAAGAAGAGAAGTAGACGACATAGCCCTACAGGCCACCATACAACTGATGTATAAGACAGTAAAGGTAAAGCCAGTGATTTGTAGATGAGCGACATTATTGTGGGGGTCAGACCCCACGAATTGCTAAAGGCCCTTCTGCATTGCCAAAAATTAGTAATGAGCTTAACAATGACACCTAGGTTTAGAACAATCAACGAAATACAGTGGGAACAGATGTATTAGCACTGTCTCTACGTCTGGTAAAGATCAGTAAAGAACTAAATCAGTCTTAGAGGGACTGACGTACAACCCCTTTTCAAGGTACCAAACTTCCACTATAATAAGGGCGTTCGGCGTCAGATCCGATAAGACGTTCAGGTATTTACCAGAAGCTTTCAACACGAGATAAACCCAGATCGCTGTAATTTAACAAGTACTACATCGATAACATTGACGAACACTGATGAGCCTTTCAGCTCAGTCTCAATTATCCGAGATAAAAGCATAGAATCGATGAATTTAATAATGGTTTGATTTGGAAGTGCTATAAAAAGATCGCGCAATATCCAGGAAGGTACCTACTAGAAACTCTGTATGCCATTAAGTGATCTTTCGATTCTAGTTACGAGTTCATGTGGAACAGTTTCGCAGGACTTGCCGGCTCTGTAGTGATCAGTCTACGGGCTTAGTTCCAATCCGAGGTACCGACAAAAATTTCGGAGGTTCGGAGGCAACCCGAATCCGTAATGTCTTACCCAAGAAAATGGACAGACAACAGTAGCTCAACAACTTCTCGCCTACAAACGACGAGTGATAGATCTTATCTGGTTAGGCAAATCTAGTAGTGAAACGAGATCAGAGAGGAATGAATCTGTAAGTTTCCTATAGTGATATGGTTTAACCGGTGTGGCCTTTTACAGTTAATATTAAAAGACATGCACCTATGATCATCGTTGAGCATATCATCCGTCACCCTCCAATTTAGAAACAAGCAAATATCAATTACTTCTTTACGAACCGAGTTGACAAACGTTTGCTAACAACCAAAATTGAGGATATTCAACTCAGAAGAGTAAATATAATTGAACAGTGCAGAGGATCTTAGGTAGTTTGTTTACAATATTCACCAGTTCCTCGAAAAGAGGGGGCGATTTGGAAAGGTCGGGTTGCTTAAAATCTCCATCATTGCACCAAGTATACTGGTGCTTTATAAATGTAACTAACTAAATTAGCTAGGACCGACGACCGTATAGTTCAAACAAAATCGTTCCACTAGATCTATAGAAAATATTTTTCAAAACTGTATACAACTGTATCACGTATTTTAGCACATTCAAATTTCTTGGTATTTTTTTTTTTTTTGCATGCACACCACATTTGAAATACACCCACTACAATTCCATATAATATGTACATTACGCAAATAAACTATAAAAATTTTAGCATTTAACTGAAGGGAAACACTCAAAAACTATATACTATTTACATATACATTTTCTATTTGAATACTTAAGTATAAAAGTTTAAAATTGGTTAAACAAACCAAACTTCAAAAGCTTCAGGCTATTTATACAAATAATATTCAAAATTTCAATTAAATTTGCGGCAATTCATATACATACGTTTGCGTTGGCTGAGTAAATTGAAACTACATTTTATTATTCTCCTATACACGAGTATGTGAATATGAAATTATGGTTTCATATTTCATTTCTGCTCTAATCAGCAGACAAATAAAAAATACAAAATACAAAAAGTTCAACTTAACTTTCTCCCAGGGGATACAATTATACTTATACACAAATTTTGCTATACACTTACATACTACTGCGGTATCACTCAAACACAAAAAGCACAAAAATAATTAAATATAAACTTTCATATTTTATGTGAAAATTCTTCCGATAAAAGAATATGTCCCAGAATGAAATAAGCTTTTAAGCCTCACAATTCGATTTTTTCTAAATTCTATAGCTTTGAAGGTCTAGTATAAAGGAAGTATGTAAGTATGTATGTATATAAAAGTTTTATTTTTTGTAAATCAACTAAGTTTTATATACCAAACAATAAAAATTTAAGCTCAGCTTTTTTCGCACTAAATAAACTTAGGGTTTTCGATTATTTAAAAATGTCATAAACAATAAATTTAAAGAAAAGAATTTATTTTATAAATCGAGCGAAAAATTATTTTGATTTTAAATTGAATTTCTATTTTTTTGTTGTTTGTTTGCGCTTGGAAATGGATTTTCCAAGCTATCGGAAAATAAGTTTGTTTATAGGGTACAAAACATACATTTATACCCTATGTTTGTTGGATTGGATGGTAATTAATCATGTGGGACCGCATACAACATATGTGATATAGTTTTGTATACCAAATCAGTATGAAAGGTAGCCATTGGAAGTGAAGGCTGAACACGAAAAACGAATCAAACTCAAAACACTCAGATATAGGATAAATGCGGTAAAGGTGCTCAACAGGTGGAAAACACCACACCTCATAAAATATTTTTATCAAAAATAAAACCTGGTATGCAAATATCGCTAAATCATTATGTTAACGGCTTATATACATACAAACACACAACCGCGCATTTTAAAATAAAAACGTATATTCACCGGTTGAAAGGATGTCAAGATATTTTGATAAAATAAATCCCCATTTGTTATATGCTTGTACATATAAGACATAATATTATAAGGACGAAGAAAATTATGTGAAAAATATTCGAACGAATTACATAACGATTACAGCAAAATATTAAATTTCATCGCATGAACGCTTCATTTCATTGAAATCTCGCGCAAGTGTCGCGGTTGGGCTAAAAACTGGTGGAAATATATCGATTATAGAATTGAATAATAATGAGATTTTTTTAAAACACAAACAGTACCCACGCAAAAAATTGATATCATTTTGTAATCTACTTATACATTTTTAATGTTTCCATTAGAACCGCTAACACAATTATACCATAAAAGCGTCATACTTCAGAATTATCGAAATTTATTGTTAGCATGACACTTTAAATCATCAATTTGAGAGATTAAAGTAAACATTTATTTTGTGGGTAGTATAGTCGCCCTCAATCTTTTTTAAAACTATCAAACAATAAATATATAACCGGCTATTAAACAGGGCTGGGCGTTTACGCGTCATTTATTATTTTCTGCATTGACGGGTAGACAACCCGTAGATATCGTCAACATCGTAGACAACGTCGATAATGTAGACAATTCTTACGGTGGTTTTGTCAATTAGTTCTGACCTGAGGTGACCAAATTTCTTTAGAAACAATGCATTATTGGTGATAGTTTTATAGAATGTCAAAATTTAACACACCCCACTCCATGGTAACACGAATTTTCAGGAAGGCTATGAGTGCCACCGAGTCATTAAAAAGCCAAATCGTTGAGATAACCAACACTTGTTCCATAAAATATATTCCAGACTGATGACAAAATGTTCACAAAATTAAGTAGATGTGTTTTCATGAATGACGAAACGTACATGAACTTGGTTTTGAAACATGGCCAGCAATTTGCAGTTGTGGATCCAGGTTTTTGTCATATTTTTCATAATGACGTATTTTGCCACTAATTCTTCAACACGATTCAGCAGTAAAGTTTTGGCCACTTAGATGAACGCTTTTACAAAATACTGGCGCATTCGATTTCAAATCGCTAAAATATCGTAGGTTGTTGCGTTTATATTAATTGTCGACGTTGACAAAAAACACTGCCAAGTAATTTACGTAATATTTTACGTGTCGACAACCGCATAGATTACATGGCGTAATTTACCACGCCCATCCCTGCTATTGAAGAGACTATCTGCTTTTCCGGTTCTAAGGTGGCTTTAACAGAAATATATTCTTCCAATAGTGGTCCGGATTTTCCAGAAAACCCAAGTCTTTTACTTTATTCCAAAATATAGTTAAAAGCAGGGGAGGCATTTTGGCCAGCTTACCTCAAATCTGTTCTATAAATAACGGTTAATGCAATACTATGGATCAACAAATGATATTACCTTATCCTTCGACGTATAAAAATCGGGTAATCCAAAACAAATCATTATAAATGGCAACAGTGTTTCATCGATTTGAGCCATTCTACCTTGTAAATGGATTTTTATATCAAGGCCTAAAACTTACCATCACCGATAATTCATCGTACACCTCATACAGAATAAGCGTTCCGATAGTAAATTTTGAAGCTGTTATGAAAGCTGATCCATGGCCAGAAAATAATCTAACTAAAGAGTTTGACTACAGCCAAAACAGAAGAAACTTTAAGCCATAAATATTCCTGTGTATTGTCTCTAAATTTGCTGAGGTTTAACGTTTTGTCATTTCAGCGAATCTATATAAGGTAGATGTTGCACCATGGTCCATACATCATCAACGATGGCAACCATAAATCGATGGAAGTTAGCTTAAACAAAACTGATTTTTTTGGTATCTCCGACAATTCGTGTTTCTCGCAACTATGTTATAGCACTTTGCCCATTGGTATCGACAGGTTTGTTCCTATTTCTATTAAAATTTTTAGTAGTAACAATCCCCCCATGGTTTGACACAGTCCTAATAAACCTAAAATAAAAATAAAAATTATATCGTAGATGGAGACGTTCAAAAGAGATATCGATAAAGTAACTTTCCATGGCACATAGTATGGCACATAAGAAATTTATTATGGCCCCAGATAATATGGCAGTTAACCCGAAAGCGTTTTGGAATTTTATTGACTACAAAAGGAAATCTCGTGGTTTTCCGTCGACAATGTCGTTCAATGATGCTACTGGCAATAATTCTGGGGAAATTGGCATCTTTTTGGCTCAAACAGTTTTACTGATACAGATATTAACTTATATTTAACTGACACTCTCTTATGGTATTATCATTAAATCGGTTGGTCTGTTCAAGAAAGGTTGCGGCTCAGAAGGCTTTCCTTGCCACTATAAAAAATAAATTTGCTAATGAACTGCCTTTGACTATGTCGATTTTATTTAATGATTCATTTGTAAGTGGTGTTTTGTCAGCTGTCTAGAAATCGATTGTACCGATCTGTAAATCAGGCAATAGGAACGACGTCTCTAATTATAGGGGTATTTGAATTTTGTCAGCCATTCACAAATTGTTTGACTCAATTATTACTAATGATATGTATTCCGCCCTGAAGTCACGTATAATTGATGAGCAACCTTTCTACGGTATCAATTTTGACGTCATTTATACGGGCTTCAGTAAGGTACTTGATTCAATTGATCATACTATTGTTCACCTAAAACGAGAATCAATTGGTACAGATGATGATTTCATCATATGGCTTGAATCGTACATAAATACCCCAATAACAGATGATAGGTTTACTAAGAAGATGCTTGGATTTGGTTATCGTGGTATAGGGCTCGTAAATACCCGAAAATATTAGTACCCGGGTATCGGGTAGTTATTAAGCCTAATACCTGGTACCCGGGTTACTCACTCGATTAAATAACGAGTTGTATTCCTTATTATAAGTAGATCGAGATGATTTGTAAATCCGAAGTCTATTCGATCTGATCTGGTGTTAAATATGGAATAGGTTTTAAATTTATTAGTCTGAAATGGCGGGTTCGCTAGATGTTACAGAGTCGCTCCCGTTCCCAAAACCGAGGCGCTCCCATTCCGAGAACTTCCGTTCCTATCATTGCTCTCTGCTGTACGGCTAATTATTCCAGCTCAGTTGGAAAGAGGGATATAAATTGCTTGTGCAGGTAGTATATTTTTGAACGGGGTATATAGTACCTAGATTGCCGCACATGCGTCGAATACACTCGGAGCATGATTCATCTGCGGGATCGGTCTAATGCATCTATAAATGGTTCAATACTTGTTTTCACGTACCATGATTATTTGATTTTCATTCGAAGTTGGAATGGTGGTATATGAAGTAAGAAACCTTTGGAATTCATTGCATGTCGTTTTTCTTCAAACACCTCTTCAGAAAATTGTTGAAGAAAATTATTTTGACTCGGATATAAACGTCTTAAAAACTGTTTAGCCAGGTCTTTCGTTGTAACTGCAGACTAACAATTTAAAAACTCGTTTGAGTATTCGAGTACTCAAAACATCGAGAGATTAGGTATTTTAAAAATTGAACCACTTGAAATTCGTCATCAGCACATGGGATCTATTTGTATTTCCGATTTACTTAAAGGCAACATTTTAAGTTCATGTTTGTTATCGAACTTGAAATTAAACGTCCCTGTTAGAGAAACAGACGTATCCTTGAAATTAGATTATCGTAGAACCGTCCATCAACGTCGAAAATTTACAGAGCAAAGTTTTAATTTGTCGAAATCTAAAATCTGACCATCATATATATTTTGTAATTTGGTTTTTAATCTGGATTTGTTTTGTAGTTATTACAAGAAGGTACAGCTGTATTTTAATTTAATTATAAATTCAAATTTGTACTGAAACCTATGATTTCTATAATTAATTTTATTCAACAAAACAAAAAAAAAGATTTGAGATAAAGGCACATAAGAAGTAGGCCGCTTGGCGGTACCCTGTTGTCAAACCAATTTGCTTATCATAAACAGGCCGATGAACATTGATGGCTCTATCGGTCTGGTGATATCGAGAATTTCGTTTATAATACTTCCGCAGCGAGTCAATAGAGAGAGCGTGTCGTAATCAAATTATAAACTGCTGACAGGCAGTTTGGGCAGCTATTGGCAAAATATATCTGTCAGACTGTAACATTTCAATTGTGTGAAGGTTGTACCAAGGAAAGACTCTTCGTATTTTGACTCTTCAAGAATTCTTAAAAATATAATCGTGAGAACTATTTATTTAATATCCATCAACCATATATAGAATTGTTAAAAAATGTTATGCAAAATATTCATAAACAATCTTAAGGTCAAATATAGAAACAATCATCAAGAATGAAATATAAATTTTAAATTCGTCATTAAAACTTTTACCCTCTATATATAGTTAATAAATTCGCGAAACTTCAAAAAAAATTTAAATCCAAGTATATTGTTTATTCATCCAAATTCCAACCAATTAAAATTTAAGGGCTCGTAAAACAGATTTTCATTGCCCACACACACACACACAAACAACCCATAACTTTTATTATTATTTAGCAAATACTGAGATCCTTTTAATTGGGTTAATTAAATTAACATTAATTTAGGTTATTTCCTCAATTAATTTTAACTAATGATACCACAATCGTGTTCGTGGAACGAGTTACACATAATACACATAAATGTAGGTGGAAGTTTTTAAACACGAGGGATTTAAAAAATGCTATACACAATTGTTGTCTAAAAATGCTACAATGCAGCAATATCGAATCATTTAAACAACGCAATTACTTCACATACGACTCTTACCGCATACACAATAACTAAATTATTTGATTTTTAAATGCACAAAAAATTACAAGGTGTACCGGTCAATCGATTTTATTCAACTGACAGACAACAAAACAAAACATAGAAATACAAATTTGGTTGCGTGCACGTTTAATTTAAAATATACGTATACTATACTAAAAAAAAAAGTGCTAGTAGTTGCTCAATTTGATTATTGAGAAATTTTATAATTTTGATGATATTTAACAGTTTATTTTGACAGACTTATTTATATTTTAATAAATTTTCATAAATTCTTAAATATTTGAACCGAATTAATATGAAAATATGCATTAATAATATAGAAAATAGTTGCGCAGTATTATTACATAATACTTTTTGTATTCACTGTATACAGTACAAAAAGTTTTGTTTTAGAAATGAGCTACTGTCAAGAAAATAATAAAATAATTGGCGGTTGTGGTGAAATTTCAAATTTTAAGACAAATTTTCTCTCATACTATGTGTTAACTGTATCTAAACCGATTACCTCTTGGTTCGTATCTAATTACGAATTATAATGTGAAAATCGATGGCTGCACAAGTGTTTTTCTGATATTTTCATTTACCTCGAGTTGATGACCTGTGCCCGACCCGAAAATAAAAACTATTTTCAATTTCAGCAGTAAGATTAAAATAAAAGTTATGTGATTAAGGGTTGGCATATTGATTGATCGATCCACCAATAAAATCGAAACACATATTCCGAAGACAAGTTTTGTTTGATTTCAGCCCATTTCGCTTTTGGTTGTTGTCGATGTAATTGCCAATTTGTTTATTTCAGGAAGAACGAGAGTAAACTATCAACAACTACTTTAGATTTCCGACGACTTAACAATGATTTACATTGAAATGATATTTGTTTTGTTGCACGTGAACGTTGGAGAAGTTTGTTAAGATATTTTTTTTTGAATTCGACTCATCCGTCATCATCAAAATTGCTTGCCATTAACCAGTAATGAAATTCCAATTTACACCTAATTTGCAGACTAAAATTTGGGCCTAAAATTCAGAATTTGGTTTGCTTGGCCACAAGGATTCTATAGTTGGTTTAAAATAGAAATATAGTTTTATGAGCTTTTATATGCGTATTAATTGGAATATCAAAAGGCTATTTGTTAAAAACTTGCACTATAATCAGAAAGCTTTTATTGACATAAGAGGTGTTGTTTAATTACTGTAAAAACATTTATGAGGTTCTCGATTAATTATTATTAATCTTCGAGGAGGTTCTCGATTGATTAAAATTGTTATTCGAGGAGGTTCTCGATTGATTATTATTAATGTTCGAGGAGATTATCGATTGATTAAAACTATTATTCGAGGATGTTCTTGAGGGATGACTTAAACTATTATTCGAGGAGGTTCTCGAATGATTAAAATTGTTATTCGAGGAGGTTTTCGATTGATTTTAATTATTATTCGAGGAGGTTTTCGATTGATTTTAATTATTATTCGAGAAGTTTCTCTGGGAATGTCTTAAACTACTATTCGAGGAGGTTCTCGATTGATTAAAATTGTTATTCGAGGAAGTTCTCGATTGATTATTATTAATGTTCGAAGAGGTTCTCGATTGATTTCAATTATTATTTGAGGAGATTCCCGAGGGATGACTTAAACTACTATTCGAGGAGGTTCTCGATTGATTAAAATTGTTATTCGAGGAGGTTCTTAATTGATTATTATTAAGGTTCGAGGAGGTTCTCGATTGATTTAAATTATTATTTGAAGAGGTTCGGAGACTTAAACTGACTTAAAGAGATGACGTAAACTACTATTCGAAGAGGTTCTCGATTGATTATTATTAATATTTAAGGAGGCTCCCGATGAAGTTAGATTATTATTCGAGGAGGTTCTCGATGGAAGACCTAAAGTACTATTCGAGAAGGTTTTGGTGAATTTAGATTATTATTCGAAGAGGTTCTCGATGGATGTCTTAAACTACTATTCGAGAAGGTTCTCGATTAATTGAAATTGTTATTAGCGGAGGTTCTCGATTGATTAAAATTATTATTCGATGAGGTTCTGGATTGATTAAAATTATTATTCGAGGAGGTTCTCGATTGATTTAAATTATAATTCGAGAAGTTTGTCGGGGGATGCCTTAAATTACTATTCGAGGAGGTTCTCGATTGATTGAAATTGTTATTCGAGGAGGTTTTCAATTGATTATAATTAATGTTCGAAGAGGTTCTCGATTTATTTAAATTATTATTCGAGGAGGTTCTCGAGGGATGACTCAAACACCTATTCGAGGAGGTTCTCGAGGGATGACTTAAACTACTATTCGAGGATGTTTTCAATTGATTATAATTAATGTTCGAAGAGGTTCTCGATGCATTTAAATTATTATTCGAGGAGGTTCTCGAGGGATGACTCAAACACCTATTCGAGGAGGTTCTCGAGGGATGACTTAAACTATACTATTCGAGGAGGTTCTCGATGGATTATTATTAATATTCGATGAGCTTCTCGATGTATTTAGATTATTATTGGAGGAGGTTCTCGATTGATTTAGATTATTATTCGAAGATGTTCTCGATGGATGTCCTAAACTACTATTCGAGGAGGTTGTCGATTGTTTGAAATTGTTATTCGAGTAGGTTCTCGATTGATTTCAATTATTATTTGAGTAAGTTCTAAGGTGATGACTTAAACTACTGTCGAGTGGGTTCTTGAATGATTAAAATTGTGATTCGAGGAGGTTCTTAATTGATTATTATTAATGTTCGAGGAGGTTCTCGATTGATTTAAATTATTATTTGAGGAGGTTCGGAGACTTAGACTGACTTAAAGGGATGACGTAAACTACTATTCGAGGAGGTTCTCGATGGAAGACCTAAAGTACTATTCGAGAAGGTTTTCGGTGGATTTAGATTATTATTCGAAGAGGTTCCCGATGGATGACTTAAACTACTATTCGAGTAGGTTATCGCTTGATTAAAATTGTTATTCGAGAAAGTTCTTGATTGATTTAAATTATTATTCAAGGATGACTTAAACTACTATTCGAGGAGGTTCTCGATTGATTTAAATTGATGTTTAATTAATTTAATGGGGTCGTAAAATGGGTAAACTGAATAGGTCTGTTCGGGGTGATGTTATTGTTAATATTATGGATGTCATGTTCGAAATGCGGTTGGTCATGGTGATTAGTGAGGAGTGGAATCGTGTGGACCACAGTTAAGTTTCCTGTTATTCAACGAGTCTCTGCTCGTTTCCCTGTGGATACTGTAATTCATCAGTCATATATTCTATGTAATTTATGGACACACCCTAAATAATTTGTCTGATCGTTTATGTTTGGGTTTAGTTTTCTCTGAAAGTTTTGTTGACCTTTATTATGGTAACCTTGCTGGTTTCGTCGAGGTGAGGTTCCGATTTATCTTCCAGCTGTGGATACTTTTTGGTTTCTGATTGGTTGGATATGATTTGTGTGCTCAAAATTGGATCAGTTGCCGCTTTGTTTGATTGGATAAGTGTTGAATCTTTGGGTATCAGGTACATTTGTTTGTTGATTAAGATAGGCATTGTTTGATTGATTCGGGTAGTTAATTGGAAAGCTATTGTTATAATTGCTGTTGTTGGTTGGGATGATATTTTGTGCAGAGTGCAGTTATTCGTAAATCATTCGTTTTTTAGGTGTTGCAATTTTCCAGTGTATCATCGGGTTTTTTGCAATACATGCAGAAATTTGGAGGTTGGTAATGCTCTTTGAGTGTTGGATTTTTGATATTGGAGCGGCATTATTTGGCCTTGTGTCTTGTTCTTTCACATAGTTGACATCTCCTTTGTTCCATTTCCTGGTTTGCTAGTTCTGCTTTTTGGTATTTGTTGTAACCAAGTTGACGTTCAATTCGGCCAGCCAACATTGTTAGGTGTGTTTTAGAGCAACATTCTGTAAACCATGAATAAAAGCTTCGTGTTCCAATGTGGCTAATAGGGGTTTCGCTTTATAGGGCCTAGCTTTGGATGCAGCTTTCAAATTCTCTGCAGCGTTCAAATTTGTTTTGTTTGGCCATCTCGACTGTGTAGGTAGGCAGAAATTTACGATTTAATGTGCTATACAATTCTTTAAAGCTATATAGTAACCTAGATGTCACAGTAACCGGGGGTCGCGACTTTCAACTGACTCTTGAATCAGAGGCATGTTTTTTTTAAATTTGTATATCGCGATAAGTTGGGATTGTTAAATGACGAAATATTTTGTTATTCCGAGTTGAACATTTGGGGATATGTTATATGTGTAATACTGACTATTTCGTAGTTTGGAGTTTAACGTTTGCGGCAGATTTCTGTTAATCAAACAGGCACAATTCGTGTCAGACTCATTTAAACCATTTTGATCAGTTTATTATTTTCTCGGTGTTTTTAACTAAATGACTTGAATGGTTCAAACACAATCCATTACAGAATTTATATTGTTTGTATTATAATCGAATCCTTATTGATCAAAACGTTTTGAACTTCAACGAGCTTAAGTTTGATTAAAATACATTTTCAAAATATTTATATCACTTCAGATTAACGATGGTTTCATAATAAACAATATAATACGGTTTCGTAAATTGCAGAATCATAAAAAAAGAGTTATGACAAACACATTTGTTGAACGTACAATAGAATGGCTCAGATATTTAATTAAAAAAACGTTAAACATAAAATCCAATAAACTATTAAACAATGCCAAGATAACTAACTGCGGTAAACCCCCATCAGTATTTGGGTCATCCGCATTTTGTAAAACAGCAGCATAATACATTTTTTTTTATGTTTTATGCTAGCATTATAATTTAATCTGTTTTGCTGCACAATAAAAAAACAGTTTAGTATATAGCATAGAGCTTTGTTTGAGTATATATACAGTCTCTTGTCGAATTCATGTTAAATTAAATTACAATTTTATATAATCCTTAGTTATCAAATTACAAAAACAATTATTTTTTTCAATAGTACTACTCTACTCGCATTCGTGTTATCTTTGTAAAATACGTTTTTTTTTTGCTTTCTGATATCAATCGAATTTATCTTAATTATTTTCTGCTGAATGATGGGATTTGGTTCAGTACATAGAATATCTATTGTTTAATTGACTGGATAAAAAAAAGTCCTTGAATGTAAAGATCTATTACATAGCATTTTTTATGACGTTTGAGAAACAAGTTTGTGCGAGAAGTACGTATATGAAGATTGTGTTTCCATGATAAAGTCGAACTGCTTGTACTTGAAAAATGTGTTTATTCCATTTTATTTGTTTGTGCGCACGGTATAAGATGCATTTATCGGGATTCGTCAATTTATTGATACCCGCAGATGGTGATGGTGGTGGTGGTGGTTGATTTGAAATTTAATATTTCGATATTAGTATATCATCAACCCACGACAATTAATACCACATAAATAAAACAATTGAAATTTCAAATATCCTATGGCTTTCTCGTACCATTAAGTATAATCACAAAAGCTTTCGATTTTTCGTCTAAAAATAACATATTTATTTATTTTTAATGCTTTTCTCATTCTATACTTTATTAAAGATGCTGTGTTTGTTTGTGTGTACACAAATAATAATAACTTCAACGAAACGATAAACCAAAATCTTTGTAATCTTCACTTCCTTTTTTTCCACAACAAGCACATCTTGAGTAAATTTACTTACTTCGTTTATATGCGAGTACACATCAAAGCTTATATAATAAAACATAATTTAGCGCGTCTAATTTAATAATGTATATATACATAAGTTCATTTATGGTTCAAATATCAGAAAGGTCTTGGGCGCCTATAAATTACAGTATCTACATTTTTTTTACTTACCAGGCAAAAAAAATCAACCTTTTACAACAACGGTACTTTAACATTAATTATATTGAATTAAAATAAAAGACTTTATAAATTATAAATAATTAAAATTTAATAGGACATTGAATACTTTTACAGCTTTACATTAATTAAAAATATTTATTTTCGCTAATAAAATTAAATTACCTTTGTTTTAAGGGAAATTAAATTTACCTGCGTGCGATTTTTTTTTTTACCAGTTGATATTTTGAGAGCGATAATTAAAAAACTTTTATGATTTTCATCATATTAAATTTGAAAATTTTGTACAAATAAAAAAATTTAACATGATTAATTAAAAATAATTTTGTTTTTGTCTAGGTTTATAGGTTATAAAATAAAGTGAAATGATTTTAATTTTTTTATATTTGGGTGAGACTAATTAATTACAATTTTATACTGTACTCGAGTCACTTTTAAGCTAAAACACTTTAAAATACTTACTCCAATGTGTTAGAGGAAAATATTTTTATCTCGTAGAATAAATAAACAAAAATTGCCAAATATTAATGAAATAGGTTTCTAGAAAAATAAAAGATTATTGTTTCTAAGAAACACCCTCGTCTTATAATTTTAAATAAAACAGAAGAAAACGGATCAAAACAATTTATTATGAATTTATGTATGATATATGGTTGGTAGAATCATTTAAATAATTCATGGTACTGGAAAACCATGGAAGCGAACTATTTTTTCTTAAGATTTCTGTAAAGAGTCTAAATTTAAAATGTGGTTATGAAATTTTTGCAAATCATGACATTATTAGAAATTTTGGTATATCGACTTATTTTTTTGGTCGAATTTTAAAGTATCGGCTGAGTAAAAATTAGAATATTTCAAAATTATTCAGTTTCATAAATTCTAATTAATTCAAAATTTCAACATAAAAGCGAAATTTGAAATTTCTGCATTTCTTGAAATTTTATAAAATTAAATCTATTTAAAACAATTAGATCTGCGCTATTATTACACAGTACACAATAAAAATGTGGTATTTTAAAGTTTACACAATAAAAATGTGGTATTTTAAAAATTTTGGAAAATTTATTTAAAATTAAAACATTTAAGTTTATGGAATTTGTTATAATTAATTTTAAATTGCAACCTTAACCTGCAATCCAATGTTCTTCTGTTCAGGTATTTTTATCAAATAATTTACCAATTTTTGAAATTAATTAGATTCTGTATATAACTATTTCAATAAATAAACTATCAAATTTATTCTGAACGTTCTTGAAATTATTTAATTTCTGCCAATTTTGAAATTTAAAAAAAATAAAAAATTTAATTCACTTGTATATCCTTAAATTGTTAAATTCTAAATATTCGATAAAGGATTTTAAGAATTTTGGATGAGTCAAAATTAAATTATTTTAAACTTGTAGTTCTAATTTGCATAATCTTTCCATTTTTAATGTTTTTAAAATTAAGAATACTCTGTCATCTTGAAATTTGTTAAATTAAACCTCAAATTTAGTTTAAATTACAGAAGCGGCTGCTCTTAATCCTTAATTTTTAAATTTTAAATAAAATATTTTAATTTGATTTTATTTCGAGACATATTAACTTGACATATTTTAAATATTAATTAATTTATTTATTTTCCTATCCAGTTTCAGTTAAATTCTTATTTGAATTTTATAAACCAAATAATTTTTGGATGATTGAAAGTTAGAATAATTAATTCAATTATAATTATTGTTTCAAATTATGATATTTCTGAAAATCTTAAAATCAAATGAAATTAATTCTTAAACATGATCCTTAATTTGCTGAAGTTTCATAAATTAATTTTTAAAATTAATTAAATGTTAAAATTTTTATGTTAATCGAAATCGTTGCAATCTACCATTTTTCTTAAATTTAACCTTCATTCATAATTTGCAGAAGTTTCATATTTTAATTTTTCATAATTTAACTTTTAAATTGTAATTTTTAAATAGTTTGATGAGTCGATGTTAAATTTTAAAATTCTACCATTAACTGTAGAAATAAAATCGTTGCATCTTAATGTTTTCCTTGATCTAAAAATGTTTATAAATTCCGGTTTAAATATTTTTTAAATGTGTTTTTAAGGGTTAAGAAATTTTAAAAATTAATCAAATATACGTGTAACAAACACAGATTTATAACAACAAGCGATTTTTCTACTTAGATAATTTTTTCGTAAGCTTTTGCAATTTTTTAATGTTTTGTATAGACCGGAAAATTTTGATATTTTAATTACTAATGTTTTAAGAAATTTAAACTTGTTTCATAAAATTTTGATATTTTTTTTTGATTAATTCTAAATTTAATCCTTAAATTGGATTCTATTTGATTTTTGTATCTGGAACTGAATCAAAATTCGGTTCTAAAATTTTAATAAATCCTGAAAGTTTAACAAATACGTTGAATGAATGCTAATTATTTTCAACACTTTTCAAAGCTTCTGAATGTTATATCGCGGAACGTTTACCCAAAGCATTTTTTCAAAATTTGAATTTTTTAAATTCGAATAAAAATTGTTTTAAATTAAAATCAAATTTAATTTGTACTTAGGTTTTAAATTTATTTGAAACTAAAACGGTTTATAAATTTTTAGTTTTTTCATTTAGTTAAATTATAGAAAAATTAATTTATTTTAAATTTCAAATAAAAATATTAAAATTTGATAAAATTAAATCCCAAGTTTAATTTAAATTACAGAAGCGGCTGCTCTTAATTTTTAATTTCTAAATTTTAAATAAAATAAGTCTTAACTTTTTTGTCGGATTTTAAAATTTTTCGAGACATATTAATTTGACATATCCAGAGTTTTAGTTAAATTCCTATTTGAAATTTTATAAACCAAATAATTTTTGGATGACTAAAAGTTAGAATAACTAATTTAATAATAATAAATGCTTCAAATTATGATATTTCTGGAAATCTTAAAATCAAAAGAAATAATTTCTTAAACATCATCCTTAATTTGCTGAAGTTTCATAAATTAATCTTTAAATAGTTTAATGAGTCAAAATGAAATGTTAAAAATTTTAAGTTAACGGAAATCGTTGTAATTTAATATTTTTCTTGATTTGAATTCCATTCTTAATATTTTTAAAATATGTTTTTAAATTTAAACTTTATTCTTAATTTGCTTAAGTTTTATATTTTAATTTTTCATAATTAAACTTTTAAATTGTAATTTTTAAATAGTTTGATGAGTCCATGTTAAATTTTAAAATTCTGAAGTTAATGGAAATGAAAAATTCCGGTTAAAATATTTTTGAAATCTGTTTTTAATTTTAAAAAATTGTTTAATGTTTTGTATAGACCGGAAAATTTCGAAATTGTAATTACTAATGTTTTAAGAAATGAAAGGCGTATTGTTATAATTAAATTTTATAATTTAACCGAAACACTGGGATATTTACATACAAATTCTGAAATTTTATTAAATTTTTAAAATTTTGTATTTCAAAATTCTGAATAAAATAAATTTTGAAATTTTCAATCCCTAAATTAAACGAATTTTATCAGTCTGATTTTTTAATTTGGAAGTCAAAATAGAACCTGGAACGTTTTTACCGTTTTTAAAATTGTAATAAATTCTGAACGTTTTTAATTTTTATTAACAAGGAATTCTACCAGATAACTTTTGATAACTTTTGTTTTGAATTGGAAGTTTTACCAAATTTTAAAGTTAAACCGAGCATTAATGCGTTTTGTGCTAAATTTTTATTAAATTTCAACTTAAAACTGTAATTCAAATGCTTTCCGGATCTAGCTAGATTTTATTGATTTGTTTTTAAAAATATTTAAATTTTTAATTTATTGCTTAATCCTGGAGTTTGAACTATTAGATTACAATTGGTATTTTATTTAAGTTTGGACATTTTGTTAACACAAATTTATTCAACTTATTTGCTATGTTTCCTAAATTACCTTTCCAAATTCTCAATTCTATTGAGTGTAAAGTATTTTCATTCTTAATTTACTTAAACTTATGCAATTTCTTCATATTCATGAGTCTGACAGAATTTGGCCAATCCACTAAGTTCCTAAATGTTTAATCAAATTAATTTTTTATGCGAAAATGTTTAAAGCCCGATTTTAGATATTTTGGATTAGTCAAAATAATATTTTTTTTTAAATTATTAATTTTCATTAAATTTTAAATTTTTTTTTAAATTTATTGATTCTTAAGTTAAGTTATTAATTCTTAATTTTCTGACTGGAATGGCTTATACGTATAGCGGCAGGCTTTTCAAATTTCTAATGTTAATATTTTAAGAAATATCGCCGGCATATTACAGTAATTTTATTAAATTTTGTAATTTAACCTAAAATTTAATTAAATTAAAAAAAAAATCAATCCTAACTTGCTTCAAATTATGATTGTTCTACAATATTTCGACTAAGTTCTGGTTTCTTTCTCCAATTAATGAAATGCATTTTGAAGTCTGAAAGTATTTCAAATTACAAAATCTTTCCATTCTTGATTTGCTCCAAATTATGATATTTCTGCAAATATTGACATCAGATGGTATTAATTCTTAAACTTCATTCTTAATTTGCTTAAGTTTCATAAATTAATTTTTAAATTGCGTGAATTGTAATTAAAATTTTGAAATTTTTTAATTTGACCTAAACACTGGAATATTTTTAAAAATTCTGAAATATACAATTTCTTAATACTTTGTATTTCTAAACTCTGAATAAAATTAAACTTGAAATGTTCAATGCCAAATATCAAACGAAATTTTTCAGTAGGATTTTTAATTTTTGGATAGGTCAAAATTCAATTCAACCTGACTTAATAGCATTTTCTAGCTTTTCTGTATATTTTGAAATGGAAGTTTTACCAAATTTAGAAAGTTCAAACGAGTATTAATGCGTTTTGAAATTTTATTATATTCTGTGATTTGGCCGTTATATTCTAAAATTTTATCAAATTTTAAAAATGTTCAATCAACTTGTTCAATATCTTGAAAATTGATGAATCTAAGTTGTACACATACTTAAAACAAATTATAAAGCTTTCTAAATTCCTAAATTAATTTAGTTATCCAACTCTAACTTCCTAAACTCTTTAAAAAATTTTTGAAGCTTCACAGAATTAAATCTCTAACTTCATGTTTAAAATTTTCTAAAGTTCTAAATTTTTAATCAAATTAATTTTTTATGTGAAAATTTTGATAGCACAATTTTAAAAATTTAGGATTAGTCAAAATAATGTTTTTTATAAATTTTTAATTTTCATCAAATTTTAATTAATTATAAATTTCAACCTTAACTGCAAACTGATATTTCTTAAATTTGAAATTCATATCAAAATTCAGTTTTAAAATTTTAAGTAATTCTTAAAATTTAACAAACACTTTTACAAAAAATTTTATAACCTGGTTTTTCGAATTCAAGTTTTTCTAAATTTTCTGACTGGAATGGATTATATCGGAAGGCTTTTTAAATTTAATGAAAGCTTAATAAAGTTTTGCAATTTTATAAAAATGTGTAATTTGACCGAAATAACGGCATGATCTAAAATTTAATTAAAATTAAAAAAAAAATTCAATCTTAACTTGTTTCAAATTATGATGAGTACTACAGAATCTTGTATATTCGTACAAAAGTCAAATTCTACAGCTGCTTAAATTCTTTAATTAGTTAGGTATTCTAATTCTCAGTCCCAAAACTCTGCACAAAATTATTTTTAATTTATTTTTTTTGAAACCAAGAATTTCATTAAATTTTTATTAAATTTCTACATAAAAATTCAAATCCTAAATTGTTAATTCTGCGGTAACCTTGAAATTTGAACTAGGTTAACAATACGTCAAAATTTTATTAACTTTAGGAATTTTATTAAATTCTGTAAATCGGCTATAAGCATTCCGAAGCCTGAATTTGTTGTTAATTTGCTTAAACTTTTTAACTCTAAGCACCTAAATCTTTAATAATATTAATTTTTAAATTGTGCATTTTAAAAGAAAGATTTTAGAAATTTTGGGTGAGTCAACATTAGAATAAAATTATAAGTACTTATGTTTCGTCGACTCAATTTGCCTAAAAATTTTAATTTTAAAAATGTTGATTTGAAATTTTAATTAATTCTTAAAGTTAATCATGTAAATACTTTTAACAATAATAATAAAGCTTTTCTGAATTTTCTTAATGAAATGGGTTATAACGGAAGGCGTTTCAAATTTTAAATTTTATTAAAAATTTTAATTTAATTTAGTTTAATTCCTAAATTTGGGGCAATATTAATTTTTAAATAATATTGAATTTAATAAATTATTTTAAAACATTTGGATTTGAACTTTCTCAAATTCAGTCATAAAATTATTTAAAATCTGAATTAATCTTGCATTTACCTTGAATTTTGAACAAGATTTTCTATATTTTTAGTAGTAAAAATTTATTTACAAATTTTATTAAATTCGGTAAATCGACTAACCGATGTCTTTCTCCAATTATCTTCACGATATTAAATTCTAAAGCGTTGAAAATTTTGAAATTTCATGAAATTAAATCAGGAACTTCATTCAATTTATAAAATTCCCTAACTAGTTAAATTAGGTAAGATCCTAAATTCAGGGTAAAATTAATTTTCAAATTCCATCCAAATCATATTTAAAAATTGGATTTTAAACATTTTGGATGACCTAAAATTAAAATAAGTCAATTTTATAAGTTTTCTCATTTTTTGTAACGTTGAATTTGGATGTTTTTCGGATCTGGAATTTTTACCAATGTCTCATTTGAAATTTTAATAAATTCCAAATTATGTATCATTTCTGACGTAATATTGTAATTTGAACAAGTTTTGATTTTATTTTCAAACAATTCAATAAATCGGTCATGAAATCGGGAATACTAAATTTGATTTGTGTTGTTGGCGATAGTCTGAGGTACGTTAAAATTTTCCTACATAGGGCGAAAAAATATCCCCGAAATCTAAAATTCTTGTTTATTATTCCACGTGCCCGTATATACAAAATAAACTTCACACAATAACACGTGATAAAATATATCCTACAACAAATATATTATCATATATTTTCAACACCTCCGCGTCAAAAATTGGTTTTGAAATTATCTAGAGTCTATAGGAAAAACATGACACGCACATCTCTGACTCGAAGCTGATTTTTTTTTTAAATTTTATCTTAAACTTGGGATTTATGAAACTGATACATAAAAATAAAATTCTAAAAAATAATTTTAGGTAAAAGGCGTTTTGTAGATATTCAGAACACACATACTTATACATGATATATAAGTACATATAGAAGATTTTGTTGAATAACATGAAAATTGGCTTAGCGCTTTAAAGCTCCAATGTTCAGTCATGCAAATCATAGATAATGTTATAGTTCAGTTTGTGCATCAGCTACAACAAAAAATTATACAAGCACGTTTATTCCGCTAGAACTGAACTATTTAAAATGCTAACAAGAAACAACAATAAAACGTTAATTCTGTTTACCATTTGATAATAATTTTAAAGGTATACTCCCTGCACACACAACACTGTGTGCTTTTTATATTTACTTCAGAAAATAAATTTTTTTTAATTCTAAGTAATTTAAATTTTAATTTTGGGGTTACGGAGAGTGAAGTACTAACGCTGAACTTTTGATGGACCAAAAAAACGGTTTCGCTTAAGCATTTTACAATGGTCTGGTACGAGGTACATGGTTTTGTTTTATTATACCAAGCACAAACATATCGATTGGTCCGTTGAGCTTTTATCCGAATTTAATTTTTTTTTAAGCATGAAATTATTTTTATATAAATTTTTATGGTTCTGTTGAATTTATTCGTCAAACAGAAAACAAAATAAAATTATAAATTTTTTTTTAAGCTTTTATGTTACTTTTGGGGATAGGGACATTTCTTGCCTTTAAGCATCCGTAGGCTTTATTGTTAAAATTTTCATTCCGTCGACACCTACACACAAAATTATTTTTGAATAAACATTATTTTGCACTAGCGATAATATACCGATTCTTATAGATTTTCTTTTAGCTATACGAGTATCAATGTAGACTCGATAATGGGAAAGCTTTCAAGGTGTCGCATACATTTTAATTGATTTTTACATTATTTATGCGAGTCAGTTTTTAGCGGTATTTTTTGGGCGTATCGATATCATGGAATAATTTTCGTTGACAACAAATCGAAATGAGCCTTCAATAAACTCTCTCAAATTATAAGTAAAAAATAATTGGGTGTTAAACCTAAATGAAAAAAATTTCGGATTCACTTTACTTTTCACATTTGAACTTTTACTGAATACATGTAAATCGATTAAGGTGTTTTTCTAAGTAGGTTTTAAGCTACTCATAAACACAAACAAACTAAATAATTTTCATACAAAACCATAAAATACAATGCAAATACAGCTTTATTAGGTGATTGAACTATGATGTTCAAAAAATTCGCGTAACACTCGAGTTATTCATAAAAATTAAAAACGATGCTTTTAGTGAAGCTCAAATAAGGAGAAGAATTTAATATTAATACCTACGCCGTGGGATTAAAACTAAGTGTTTAAAATGACCATCAGGCAACACTATTTTCGTATAGGACAAGCTAAAGTTTTGAAAATCATCCCAGAGTCTGGATTGATCATTATAAAAAATTGTAAATGGTTTACGTTGTATTTGACGCTATATCGTTTTACTATATATCCCCTTGCTGAATTTCGCATCAGAAAAATCCTGTGAAAACTTCTTAACAAAACTAGCCATCGAAATGCAACCAACATCTGATTTATGAAAGATTAGGACCAAAGATAATAAATTCCTAAAAAAGCGATACTATAAACGAAAACCAACTTATTACCCATATGAACCAGAACTCCCCGTTGTAAGCCCTGTAATCAACAGCACCATATACCATGCTTACATTTCGATACATTCTGGTTGAACTGGTTGATCGGAATTTTACTTTTCTTGCTAATATTGATATTCTCTTGGGTGCGGCTGTTTTCTTTAAATGTTCACAACCAATTACAAGATCATTGAGTAACGAACTTGCACTGCAATCATCGATATTGGCCTAGATAATAACTGGACCGATATTGAAATAATTGTATCGTCAAGGGGCCATTACAATCGCATGCGAAAACAGAAAATTTCACATACAATTTGTCACCGTTTCTAGAAGAAGTGATGACAAAACTATTCTTCATAGCGAGAACATTTGATTTCCTTGGGAGATCAGAAACAGTACGTTTTAAGATGTTATTCCAAAAAATGTATACACATACGAAAGATTGGGATGAAACAACTACCGGTGAACTACTAACTATTTGGAATCGACTGATAGAAGATAACATTCCCATTCTTGCGCTATTAAAATTCCACGTTACCTGCAATTACATGCGAAAGCTCATTTCAACCAAATACATGAATTTTGTAACGCATTCGAACTAGCATTTGGTGCAGTAGCATATTTGGGAATTGTGAGGAACACATATTGCTGGAACCATTTGAGGAGCGTTGTGAGGAAATGATCTATATAGTTAATAATGCATAATGATCGTCATTACAACAGTCCCGTAGATTTAAGTATAAAAGCAGAACATAAGTGTCACATAAACGCTCATCGCAAATCATTTCCAGGCGAAATCAACTGTCTACATTCCAATAAACCGATAGTGTAATCCAGCAAACTATTAATTTTATCGCCATATACAGAGGTATCGGGCAAGGCCAATCTAGCAGCCTGGGTATGTAGAAAAAGGATTAAACGTGATCGTTAAAAATTGTCCGCAATTGGTTTTTGTTTACTTAAGGCGATGCATTATACAAATCACCGATATTGACGTAAACACATTTGCAAGCTTTGGGGCTGCTCTGCGTGGATTAAGCGTATCTAATTATTCGAATACAGCGGATTTTTCGGTTGTCACTTGCGAAAACACATCGAATGCTCTCTTAAAAGTTTATATTTAAATGTAAGAGGATGCGAAGCTGTTAGAGACTAGCAATTCAGTTAAACCGTATGACAATAAATAATTCGGCGTAAGTGAAATATGTCCTAAATCTGTCCTAAAAAGCGACAAAAACCATTTCCAAACTAACACCACAATGACATACATACCGCGATCTCATTGGTTCTAAGTTATCCGAAAATTAATTCAGTTTATAAAAATGTAGGAGATTAGGAGGTTTAGGGCAACAATTTGGATAAGTCATTCAATCGACATATATGAGATCATATACTAAACTTGGTTTCGCGCCGCAGGTCCTCCGACTACAAATTGAAATTTTTACCGGCCTATACTGAAAATTGGCGAAGGACGAGCTTATTAGAGTTGCAAATATAAAAACGTAATCCAGAATTTTGAAAAGAGCGATTAACAAAATTTTCAAAATACCGCTTGGAGGCGAGTATAATTAAAGAATATTTATTGCACCGAACGATCGAAATGGTTTAAATTTTAAACTTTGTTATTTCCATTAAATTCTTAAAATTCTTAAAATTCTTAAAATTCTTAACATTCTTAAAATTCTTAAAATTTTTAAAATTCTAACATTCTTAAAATTCTTAAAATTCTCAAAATGTTCTTAAAATTCTTAAAAATCTTAAAATTCTTAAAATACTCAAAATCTTCTTAAAATTCTTTAAAATCTTAAAATTCGTAAAATTCATTAAATTCTTTAAATTCTTAAAATTTTTAAAGTTCTTAAAATTCTTAAAATTTTTAAAATTCTTAAAATTCTTAAAATTCCTAAAATTCTTAAAAATCTTAAAATTCTTAAAATTCTTAAAATTCTCAAAATCTTAAAATACTTAAAAATCTTAAAATTCTTAAAATTCTTAAAATTCATAAAATTCTTAAATTTCTTAAAATTCTTAAAATTCTTAAAATTCTTAAAATTCATAAAATTCTTAAATTTCTTAAAATTCTTAAAATTCTTAAAATTCTTAAAATTCTTAAAATTCTTAAAATTCTTAAAAGTCTTTAAATGTTTAAAAAAAAAAAAATTACATATATACATATATTTCTACTACACACAAACTTAAATAAAGCATTCCTGAACGAATCCCTCGAAATGTGGAAGTCAAAAATCCCAAACATTGAAAATCACGAGTGCTGGAGAGTCGATTATTAAAAATGTTTCGCATTGACTCATACTAGATTCGGGAACATACAAAGGCGTTCGAAAAGTTCGTACAGTCAATGCGAGAATTTAGTAGAAAGTATCCCGTGCAAAAATTGTGAATGCTATATCTCGTCGATGATCTTATCGTTGTAGTTTTAATAAATTGTTTGGTACTGTGGCAGAATATAATCAGTTATTTGTAAAGATGGTAGACATCAGAGTGCATATACAAAACGAATTGCTTCTGAACACTTTCAATTCGCTAGGAGTGACTGCGATACGATGGTGACAATACCGTAGATGCGTATTCTAATGTAGACCAAACAAAGGAAACATACAATGCAGTTAGACGAAAGAAAACGTTATACCTAGATCGGACGTGAACTCTACTCTATCAACTGCATCGTTGTATAAACGGTATTGATGCAAAATAGACGAGTGGATGCGATAAAATGATAGAGTCTTACACTTGCTTATGTTCAGACCCAATCGGCTGTTAATTACCCAACTATACAAAACCTATTTAAGTCTCCCTGGAGCCTCATGCAGTCTTATATGTTTCTGACCAACAATAAAAATAACAACGGGCCAATATGCTCATTAAATTGAAAATCCATTACCATGGATTCAAAGAGCTTAGGTATAACGGAGAGGATGGCGATACCACAATGATAACACACCTGGTTTCTTCTGCCCGCCTTAAAAATGGGTGAATACAGCTAATTTTTCAAGGATCAGGAAAAAAATCTCTGGGTAAGCTCTCATAAAACATAAAAAAATCGGCAAAATCCCGTCGTGACCAGCACCTTTGTCGACGTCAAGCTGGAACAAGCAACTTTAACTTCTCGCTACCTCTCTTAACTTTCTCTCACTTCCATTTAGAACGCACGTTTCCAGCACCCTTATTGAATTCGCCAAACTTCTTCAACATTGTTTTCACTATTGCCGAATATTTTTGGATAGCTCGAAACCGGTGGACAGCTCCTTTAAGATAGCATTGATTTGATTAGTTTCGTACCAACTTAGAATAGTGCGAACTAGCAATATCGCTATTGGAATTCTGTGCAGGTTTAGTATAAACAATTTCTTGCCAACCCCAAATTCTGTTTACAAACATATCTCACTTGAAGTGAAGCTCATCAACCAAAACGCATCCACTAAATTTTGACATAACTTAATCATAGAGCAGTCTGCATTATAGGGAATACAAATCTACCGAATTTTTAATTTACCGGAATGGTTTAACAACTTGCTGGTCTGTTTATCTACCTCGAACAAAGACATCTCAGGTTTTAAAAACTTGATCCCTCTAGCTCAATTTTTTCTTTAATGGCTAATTTCAAACGCTGTTTCATGGGTAAAATGGTATTTTCAACATTGACATATTCTGCTTCATAATATTGAATTTTCATCTCCAGTCTGTCTATACAGACCAATAATAGTTTTCAATATATCCGACTTATTTGTTTTATAAATCATCTTTACTTCCGCTTTCATTGTAATCTGCCTCCCTTTCACGCAAAACTATATCTCAGATTTTAATAGTTTGTCAATTGCTAATTTTTTGAGTGGACAATTCGTCAACTTTAAGACACTTTATAATGAAAATTCAGCTGAATATAGTCAGGTATGGGCGAGGTAGTTTACGCCGTTTTTGTCTATGTCGTGGAAATAAAATGGCCAAAAGGTTTAATTAAAGAAAGTGTATGGCACTAAACGTTCGGATTGGTCTTAATATCAAATTTTGTTATAACGGATAAAGCCAAGCACATGATGAGTTAAATGGTCCCCATGAGATTCTACACAACTTCTGATGTGATTTAATCAGGCCAAAACTTAGATTCTATAGACTGGCTTATCACAGGCAGTTCATCGCAAACAATTTACCGTTACCATTTCAAAACACGGTAAACAATAGCAAAGCAGCGCCATTTATCACGATAATGTTCTGATATATGGACTTCTAGATGAGGCTGTAGCATGATCGATTAGGATAAATCTCAACATATTGGATGGAAATTCGATTTTGAATTTATTTTTGAATAAGGTTCTGGATGGCCAATTTTGATGAAACTAAGCGTGTTTAAGGGCGCAATGGTATTATAAAATTATTTTAGAATGAAGTTCTGGCTTACCTATACTGAAATTTAACTGAGCTATTTTTCAACCGTTTCTGATGACATCCGGCATGTTGGATTGAAATGGGATTATAAATTGATTTTTAGATAAAGTTCTAGAATATTACTAATTGTGATGAATAAAAAATTATTTTTGTATCATATTGTGGAATATGGCCAACTGGAATGAAATTGGGCTATTTCTGTAAAAGTAAAGTTAAAACTTATCTCAATAATCAGGTTAGAATTTTGATTTCAACCGAACATGTTGAATTACATCATAATCGGTTATCGAATAATCTCAAATACATTTTTAAATGCTGTTTCTATCGAACAGATAAAGTTTCGACATAATCGGTCGAGAAATGGACTAGCTTTATACTAGTTGGCCATATTCAAGAATTGTATTCAAAAAATATATAATCTCACTTTTTTCAAATCAAAAATCTCTTGAAAATACTATTTCTATACAACATGTCAAGTTTCACTATAGTCGATCAAGGAATAGCCTAAATAGTTCCATTCCAGTTGGTCATTTTCCATACCTTTAAAATATATATCCAACATGTCGAGTTCCATCATAGTCAAGAAATATCTTTGTTCCGTGGTCCAGTTTCCATCCAACATGTCAAATTTGATAATAATTAATTATCGCGCTGCATTGCGATCACGAATCGCAATGAATTGCTTGCGATGAATTCCTGTCAATCGTTATCGCATTGAATTCATTGTGACGAATTTCTTATAATGAATTTCATACAATAAATTGTTCGCGATATACGTTATCGACGTTGTCTCGGGTTGTCGACACGTCGAACGAGAAAATAATACATGACGCGTAAACGCTCATCCCTGAATATAGCGCTTCTACCAGCAATTTAATGGGAAATGCTAATATTATTTCAATCATAATTTTGTAATCATCTTCAGATAATTGAACATAAATATTAGGTTCGATTGGGCTTTATTCTTATCCAAGTATGTTAATATAGTTCTTATTTTTAATTTACAGAAAATCCGACTGGCAAGTTCTGGTTGTCTGAACGATTTGGCTTTTCTATAATTCGGTAGCTCTTATAGCATTTTTGTGGTATTAAATTTTATGGCACGATTTTAGTCAGAGATGCCAGTATTATTTTTAATGGAAGTTATAACCTTCTTGTAAATATTTTTATCATAGTTGTTCCACGTTTCTGTTTTTTGTGAGCTAATCATTCTAAGCTGAGACCTTCTTTATACCATTTTATAACGGTATCGGTGTTTTGAGGAAATTGAATGATTTTACAATGAACAAACCTGACGCCGTATGTAAGCTTTCAGAAATTCTATAAACTTATTACCATCCGTACCGCATCGATCCTAAAGAAATTTGTTCACCGTAGTTTAGAAAAAATTTAAAAACTCGCTCGAGGCATTGTCTACATTATTGCCGTTGTCTAATAATCTCTATAATTTCAATCACATGTGTGTAACAATGTAATTAAATTTATAAAATTAATTGAGCCAACTACCAAATTTTTATTTGACATACCAAGCGCTCACCTAGTATTTCTCACGAATAATTGGCTAGCGCTGATGCAAGACAATTTTTCGTGTGTTTTACTATGTGAACGCTTGGCACGGTCGACTAAAATTTGGTATCGAGAAATTTTAATATTTTTTTTTTTTGTAAATTTATAATTATAGTTGAAATTATTCAGACTTACACGTTTTTTAATTAAATGGTTTAAAACTGTTAATACTGTTTTGTTTTTTTAAACCTTTATCCCCAATTTAGGAGCATAGTTCGTCTACTAGGTGGGACCATCTAACTCTATTGGCTGCTACTGTTTTAATTTCCTTCCATGATTTGCCGAGATGATTCGCTTCCGCTTGCATCGTTCGTTTCTACGTTACAGGTGGACGTCCAACCTTCCTTTTCCCTTGAGGGTTCCGTTCTAAGGACATGCGTGTTACGTCACTTGCTGTTTTTCTTAGTGTATATCCGATCCATCTCCACTTACGTTTCCTTATTTCACTTTCCATATTTACCTGATTAGTTACTCTATGGAGTTCCGCATTTGATATGGTATTGGGCCAGAAGCACTTTAGTATTCTTCTTAGATATTTGTTGACAAATACTTGTAGTTTGTTCGTAATCTGCCGATTTTACTTCCACGTTTCGCAGCCATATAGGAGTACTGATTTTACACACGAGTTGAACATTCGTATCTTGGTGTTACGAGAGAGGACAGATGCATTCCAGATTGTGTAACATGTTGTATGTCGTTCTGGCTTTGTTTATGCGCTTGTTAATGTCTTCATCGGTTCCGCCTGTTTCTGTTAGTGTACAACCTAAGTATACGAATTCCTTTACATCTTCTATATTTTGTTGGTTGACGCTTATTGGTGTGGTTATCGTAGTATTTATCCTCATCGTCTTGGTTTTCGTAATGTTTATTTTTAGACCAACTTCTTTCGCTAAGTCCGATAGCTGTTCTATTTTCTGCTGCATGTCCGTGTATTTATGTGTTAGTAGGCATATATCATCAGCGTAATCCAAATCGTTAAGTTTTCCTGTTAGTCCCCATTGGATGCCATTGGGCGATTTGTGGTCCATTTTCCGCATGAGACTATCTAATACTACTAGGAACAGTAGTGGGGAGAGTACGCATCCCTGTCTTACTCCATTGCTATTGTAATATGCATCACTTTGTTTGCTCTTGTATTGAACTCGGTTACCTGCATCATGGTACATCTCTTGTACGAGTTCGATATTCTTATTTGGAATTCCCATTTCACAAAGTGTCTTCCATATTTAGTTTCTATGTATTGTATCGATTGCACGCTCAAAGTCCACGAAGAGGAGGTATAGTGGGGAGTTCCATTCATTGGACTGTTCAATGATGATGCTTTGTATCGGGATCGTTTAGTCTTTCGATGTTGAATTTTCGTCTGTTCGTCTTAGTGCATCTCATAGCTATACAGGCTTGATCTTGAACTGTGAAATTACCATGTGATGGTCGCTGTGAATGTCTGCACCTCTCATTACTCGGACGTCTTGTAATGATGTGAGAAATTTCTTGCTGATCATTACATGGTCTATTTGGT
Source organism: Tipula unca (assembly GCA_951394425.1). Lineage (NCBI taxonomy): Eukaryota > Metazoa > Arthropoda > Insecta > Diptera > Tipulidae > Tipula > Tipula unca. The sequence continues at coordinate 29,728,511 of OX596381.1, read as the reverse complement.
TTCTTGTTCTGCCATCAGGTGATGTCCATGTATACTTGTGTATATTCTTTGTGTGGAAATTTAGTGCCTCCTATGAATAGCTGGTTTGTGACACAGAAGTCGATGAGTCTTTTCTCCATTATTGTTTCGTACAGAGTTCAGTGCTTCTTTACCCATGACGGTTGTCAGGTCAGTATTGTCAGTGCCAATTTTGGCGTTAAAATCTCCTTGAACAATTTTCACGTCATTGTGGAATGTAGTTGTTCGTAGAACTCATCTTTTCTTGCTTCATCTGCATCTTCTGTTGCGGCATAGCATTGGATGATGGTTGTGTTTCTTATTTTTGAGCGGAATCTTACCACAATTATTCTACTATTGACTGGTATCCATTCCATTAATGTTTTCTTTGATTTCGCTGTTGTTAATATGCCGATGCCTTGTTGTGGTGTATCATCTCGTCCAGAGAATATCAGGTAGTTGCCTTCGCTTGTGTTAATTTCGCCACTGTTTTTCCATCTAACTTCACTAAGTCCTAGAATTTTGATGTTGTAACGTTTCATTTCCTTCTCTACTTGTGCCAGCCTTGATGTTTCCGTTAGAGTTCTGATGTTCCAATTTCCAATTCGTGTCCGTGTACGATAGCCAAGGGTCGGTAGTTTCGATTGTGTTTTGCGGTTTGTGTTGTTTCTTCTAGTGTTCGTTTCTGTAATCATTTTTAATTCAGATTAATGAATGATTGGTCCATTGAATCCTAGCCAGTTTCCAGGGCTGATGGATAAGGCGTACTGGCCTACCAGGGCCTTTTTTTCCTTTTCTTCTGTGATGTTCCCAAGCGGTCACCCATTCACCCATTCAAGTAGTACTCACAATGTTGCTTGACTTCTGTGATGAAATCGCCTACCGCTGAACTGTCTCTGCCCCCCCCCCCCCCCCCCCCCGGCCTGTATATCATTTTAATTGTTGTCAAAGAATTCAGCCAGATATAAAAGTCTCGTATCATTGCTTTAAACCAAATCAACAAAGCATTAGTCCAATTTTGTCCAATTTTCTAGTTCTGCACACAATATCCGTATCATATTACACAACATTTATGAAATATTTCAATCAATTTAACCTTTTGTATACAATTTCAAAAGTCATTATTAAAATGACACTTAGCCAACAATAAATCAATCAAATTTTTTTATTTTTTATCATAAAACGTTTGCGTATAGATAGATAGAGCCAATCGAATAATAATAAAAAAAAAAAATGATTCGATTGGTAAAATATGTTATACCTTTTTAAAAGCTAATTCACCATAAATTAATTGCACATGATAAAAAAAAAAATCGTTTAATAGAAAAGTCAATAGACATACAGAACAAATTTATCAAAATATTAGAAAAATGTTTATTAGTTTGCATCAATAAATTTATCACCATCGATTTGTCAATCAAAAATTGTGTGTAATGTGTATGTGAAGCAGTAGCTTTAGCCTATAACGTATATGCCGCATATGTCGATCTATCATCATAATTTTTTTTGTGCTGTTCGCTTCGTTTTTTATTCAAGTTGAATTTAACGATAGTTATCTAGATAAAATTGAATTGTTTGACTTTTATATTGACGATACAGCAATCAAATTAATTGGTTGCGCGAGTTCATTTATATAGGCTTTGTCGTCGAGATTTCGCGATATCAAATTGCGGAAAGTATATATACTCGTATATTATACGAATTATATATAAAGCTCTAAAAAGCTTTTAAGTATATATATACGCATGTATGTGTGTATATACGAGTATACAAAAAATTAATTAAATTTTTTGTTTTTCATGAATCCATTACAGCTACCCGGTAGTGGTGGAAAGGAGTTTCATTTTAAACATAGGACTTTACCACATGCAAGGTCACGACGAAGTATTACACACACAAGGGTGTTAAAAAAGGAACCATTGGTAAGTGCTTTTTCATTTTGTTTATCATATACAAATTTAATATTTTTGTGTGCGGTTATTATGTTTTATGAGTTACGTATATACGAGTACATATCGTTTGTTATGGCTAGAAAACCAAAATATTTTATGGAATAAAATAAATAAAATATTTGTGGTTGATTTTTTGCCTCATTAAAAATGAGAAGATGGTTTTATTAGATTTAAAAATATTCATTTTTACGTTTTGACAAAAAAATTTTTTAATCTCCTATTTATAACTTTGACCGTCCCGTTCCATAATATGTCTTCTATATGGACTTGACATAGATAGGTAGATATAAATATTTTTTTTTTTTGGAATGATAAGGATATCTCAATTTTCTCTATTTTTATAATGGCTATAAATAATGAATGAAACATTAGATGCGAAAATGAATGGTGGCCCTGTATGGCCATGTATATACATATACATACGTATATATACTATCCAAAGTTAAATTAAATTTTGAATTACCCATCAACAAAAATTACAAAATAAAAATAAAAACTTTTACAGACATATACGTATACGTTTACTTTTCATAACGTTGAACAATAATTGTAAAAACATTTTTATTATTATTATTGAAGAGCGCATATAAAATGTGTTTGAGTGAAGCTAAAGTGGAATATAAATAAGCTTATCACATATGGTTGAAATAAAAAAAGTTTATTTAGCTTTTAAAATCCGCATAATAGACGAACAATTTTTTATTTATTTACTTTTATCTAACTTTGATTGAGCAACTTTATGTCTTTCATATATCATTATTTATACCAACGGATTTTTATTTATTGCACATACACATCACGCACGCGTGTTTGTGTTATTTCCATTTTTCCAAGAAATTTAATTTTTCACACCACCCCTCCCAGCCCTATATTCACAAAAATATATATTCCCAGAACAGAATCCATATCTCTGTATGCATAGATTTACATTTTTATTTTAGTGATTTATGTAACCAAAATATTGGCACAATTTTTATACAAATCTATTAATACATTGCGCATCACCGTCACGAATTCTTTTGATACTGTTAAAGTTAGGCGATAATTTCCAGCCGAAAGTTATACAAATTGGTAATGGAGATTACAATTTTCATATGACAGTGGATAAAAAAAATAATATAGCCGATATAAAGCCGAAAGTTCTCAGCCGATGGTTTCCAGCCGATAGTTTCCAGTCGATATATGTCGATAAAGAAGACTTTTAATTATTGGATAAAAATAATACGATAAATTGACGAATTCAAAAATGTGCGGGTGTAAGTGCATCAGCTGAAAGGACACATAAAGGTCTTGAATTTAAAATTGACTCGATCTCCGCTAGCAATGTAGTCATCTCCTCGTATGTTAGAATGTTCTGTCCAATAACATGGTGGATTTTACGGCCGCTTCCCATATTCCTCCGAAATGTGGAGCACTTGGTGGATTGAAGTGCCAATTAACTCTAATTTTAGAGAGGTAATTGGTTATAAAATTATTGTTGGCTTTAATAAATTCATGAAATTGCAAAAGCTAGTTGTTGGCACCAACGAAATTAGTGCCATTGTCGCTGAAGACATCATACTGCAAGCTTCTCTGCGAGCGGTAAATCTTTTAAAGGCACCTAAAAATGTGTCTGTACTTAAGTCACCCACAAGTTATATATGTACTGCTTTTGTGCTAAGGCAAACAAAGATACATATATAGCCTTTGATTCGACGCTGTCTCCGAGCTCGCTTTATGTAAATTTTCATAGGCCCAGCATAATCGATTCCAACTTTCAGGAAGGGTCTGGTTTGATCTACTCTGACTGGAGGCCATTAACTGCTCTTGTAGCGTTCGTTTATTTCTGACGCAAGTTACACATTTATGTACCACTTTCCGGAGTATTGTGCTGATAAGAAATGATTGTCCAGCATGGTGGTATTGATGATGCAAATTTTGAATTATGATGTTGGCAATGTAAAACTTAGGTAAAATGACTGGATGCTTACTATCAAACGACGTCAAAGAGTGTTTTATTCTACCTCCAACCCTAATGATTCCTTCGTTGTCGAGAAACGGTCACAGGAGCTTCAGCTTACTGGATTTTGACACAAGATCTCGACGCTTCATGCTACATAACTCAGCTACTTTGATCATTGAATTCAACTGTTGCATGTTTTCCCGTTCTAGCTTCGAACATTAATAATAAACCGTTTCATGATGGCAAGTGTCTTCATGAACTTGAACCAACTAGAGAACCTTGTTGCCATTTCCTCGATAAAGGTGGATACAGTTACGACGTTCGATACATATAGATTTCGTGAAATAATTGTGAGTTCCTGTGTTGGCCAATACTCCGATGCTTGCGACAATCATTTTGGTCCATTCCACCACATTGTAAAATCAGCTAAGTTCTTTGGTAACATTCCTCGAGACGCAGCGTGAGGGATGCGATGAAAGCTAATCCAAAACAATTTTAGAGTCTGACCAAGCATATACTCTAGTTATGTTTATCTCTAGGGCCTCTATAATAGTTTTCATAAGATTTGTTAATAGTGCTGCGGCACACAGCTCCAGCCTTGGTATAGTGGTTTTGCTAAGCGGTGCAACTTTGGTCTTAGCTGAAATTAAAGAAACCTTTATTATATTGTTACCGATTACACATCTACAATACACTGCAGCAGCGTAGGGCTTTTCAGATGCATCTGAAAAACCATGAATCTCAATTGATTTGGTTTGGTTGATTTCAGCCAACGTGGAATCTTAATTCTCTGTGGATGTGGCAGCTCGGTAGCTGTATTTGTAGCTTCCGACAGTATTTGTCGTTTGGTTGCTATAATCTCATTTTCAAATGTTAAATGAAAATAGAAGCTGTCATCGTATGGATTCCACTGAAGACCTAACAGCTTAATCGATTTAACATTCTCTTCAATTTCCTTAAGCAATACTTCGCGTTGCTCTTCAGGAACGTCTTCAAGTAATTGTTGATTGTTAGGGGTCCACGTACGCACCGGAAACCCAGCTTCAGCCAATAATTGTGCAATTGTAGACCTAAGAATTCTCGCTTCCTTGATTGTGTCTGCACCAGTCATAAGATCATCCCTACGTAAATGTCATCCTTTATCCGTTTGGCTACTTCAGGAAACTTAAAGCTGCTCTCTTCTGCTATTTGTTTTAAAGGTCTAGTTGCCTTGTATGCTTTTATTTCATCAGATGGGCTACTTCTCCATAAAATCATCTGATACCTCTGGTCTTCTGGTGCTACTAGGACCTGCCTAAATATCTTTTCAATATCTTCAGTAAACACTACGTGATCTTTGCGGAATCTTACTATAGTATTTGGTATAAACTATTTTGTACAACGGGACCAACCCGTCCAGAGGCATCGAAAACTACTCTCAACTTTGTCGTTGTACTCGAGGCTTTCATCACGCCGTGGTGAGGAAGAAAACAGTGGTTGGACTCATTCTTGTTTACCGCTTCCTCCATGTGGCCTAGGGCTATGAACTATTCCATGTAATTGCAGTAGAGTTGATAAAACAAGGGATTTCTAAGTCCTTTTCTTTCTATTGCTTTCAATCTTTGGAATGCCATTGTATAGGACTTCCCAAGCCATGTTGGAGATGCTTTAAACGGCAATCGGACAACAAACTTTCCATCGCTTTTCCTCGTGGTTGTTTGAACGAAGTAGTGCTCACATTCTTCTTCCTCTGACGTAAGCTGTCTCTGTTGTGGCAACTCTTCTAGTTCCCATCGCTTCCTGGATTTATGTTTTTATAAAAATATTGTTTGTTGGATAGTGAAATGAACGGTGTGGGCACTAAATAAATGGAGTGGCTATTGACCACCTTGCCCAATATGATGGTCCGCGCCTGATTGTCGTTGAGACTATGTACATTTTACCCTATATCTATACCCTTTCGCAAATAAGTGGAAAATGTCAAAACTATTTCAGTCCCTTGAACAAGAAAACCACACTAAATACTTATCCCCCTCGAGGAATAATTATTTAGTATCGTTTACTTACTTATTAAGCTGTGTACCTCTTCGAGGTTGAGAGTAGGCGACTATTCATTGGTCACATCTAAAGGGTCCAATAAAAATCGACTAAACGGCGAAACACAGAACATGAAGACGTGTAGATAGAGGGCGGTGGGAAAAATGGTAATCGATAGATTACCCAGTCAACCAGTTACGATGCATAAGCAAGCACGTACTGATGACGAGGCTGTTAATGAAAGGGTTGCCTCACAGCGCAACTCCACAGGGGAAAATGCTACTAAGTCTGTCGCATTATAAAAGCCAATAAAGTTCTGGAGAATAAAATAAAACTGATTTCAAAATTAAATTTTGCTGAGGGAGCAAAACTGCAAGACTGGCTTAGAGGTAGCTGGCCTTAAGGGTCGGCTATCAGAACGTTCGGAAATACTAATAGTGGAAATACTATTATCCGAGAAAAAAGTATCGTACAGAAAACTTTGAAGAGTGCGCTAATTCAAACGACGGTTCTAGTATCGATCAAAAATGCCAGCTTTGATGTTCATCGGCGGGAGTCTGATTGAAATCGAAATTAAACGAGTTAATAGGCGGTAGCCATTAAATAACATCGCTATCAGAAAAGCATCTACCCAGAGTTTAGGATGTTGAAAGAACAGAAAAGATTGTGGACATAAAAGAAGCTATGTATATAGTAAAACAAAGCTCTGAGTGTATGTAAAGATCGAGGATATGAACCATTATGTCATGACTGGGCCAAAAGATGGAAAGATGGTCAATCGGGGTGTTGCATTCGGCTAGAAATACCTTAGTCAGGAATCGTAGATTATATTATTATACTTTGTCAAAGTTACAAGGTGCTATAAACGCCATACGTTTAGATATATTACGAAATATTGTAAAGAACAAGATTGTATATGCAGTCATTGCTCGAGAGTGGTCACGATCAAAAGATCTGCCCAAGAAAAATTGAAGACGCTAAATACACTCGTTGTAAAAACGCAAATAGGGCATTTGATCACTAGTCATGAGCAAATTATGTCCATTATATAAAATGGCCTTGAACCTAATGGTAAAAAAACTGTTTATGACAGATAAAGACAAAAGACTTGTTGATTGAAGATTGCCCAACTGAATTTGACATTGTCAAATTGGACATAAAGTCAGGCATTGTATTGATAAACTAAAATAGACATATCATCTCTGCATACGAGCGAGGTTAAAGGTAAAATATGTGGTTCAGCAACATCCACAAGATTGAAGAAGTTCTTAAGATTTAGATAGAAGTTCTTAAGATTTCACAGTAATGCCGGTTGCATTGCAGAAATAGGTTTCGGAGAAAAATGTAAATAAGCTTGACAAACTTATGAATGGTCTAAAAATATATCCGATTATAATAACTAGTGAATTCAATAATAAGTCTAAACTTTGGCACACTACGGCCACAAATGAGAGAGGAGCTTTCGTTGAAGTATTTATAGCACGAAGTGGCCTCTTTGTTATTTGCATAGTAACGCAATGGCAACAAGCACAAAAACTGATAATCACTCGTCAAGGAAATTTGCTGGGATTACCATCTATTAAATAGACCTCGCAAACCTTGGTGAAACACCTGAATATATCAAAACAGAAATGATGTCGATAGAATTGAACAAGTAAATATAATCAAGCTCATTCACCATAGTATGTGGCGTTAAACATGTAAAAATTGCACAAAGTATAACAAAGAGACATTAATCCCGAAACCTGGGAGGGCCAGAAACTAAACTAATTTATGTAGCACATCGTATTTTAAAAGTATCAGTGGCAAAAGCCAAAAGAGCTAAGATCAGTTTATAACGGAGTACGGCAATGCAGAAAGGTGTAGCTGATAATATAATATAAGTACATTGTACCAGATACGCCAAATATGAGCTACTTTAGTGATGAAGAGGCCACTTTGGCGATAATCTCTATTAAAATTAACAATTAAGAACCCGAAAGGCCTAAATAAAATCTAAGTAGCAGTGATGCAACGTGCTTGGCCTATATACGGCCCAGTATCACGAATTCTACGAATACTGGGCAAAGTAGTTTTTGCCAAAGCTTGGACGAATGGTAAAGTGGTCATTATTAGGAAAGGTGAGGATATATATCAGACCGATCTCAAGGCTTATAGGCGGCTTATGTTGCCTATTTTAGATAAATTACATGAACATACTCTAGAAAATTGGCAAATGTAACGATAAACAGTTTGGCTTTTAAGAAAATAGAACGGCAATAGTTACAAGACGGAGTTGTCCTCCGCCAAGTTATGATCCAATTAAAGAGATCACTTGATATTAGAAGACCACCATGGACTTCAGTAAATGGCCAAAATATTAAGATGAAAGAGTAGCAAAAGATACCTGGAGCTTCAAGCAAAATACTCCGTCTACTATACGGCTGACAGAATGAAATGTCACCACCGGCGGAACACTAGTTAGTGCTCAAAGTGGTATCTTGCTCGGAATAACCAAGGCGGATAACTGATATAGTTCCCGTCGTCACTGGCATGATTCAAATTGACATACTTTTCAATAAAATACTAGTCAAGAATAGCCAATAAGAATAAAGCAAAGTGTGAGCTACGGGAACGTGCAGGTTTCTATAGGTAATGGGATACGGCCGAACCACTTGAGCTTGGTCAAGAGGCAAACAAGGAAGATGTTTATAGCTAAATGGCAGGATAGGTGGATAAACTCAGTAGATGTTCGAATAACTAACGGTTATTTACCAAATATTGAAGGAAGACTAGAGGAAAATATATCTTTAAGCGCTCTTAACCTACGCGTTGATATAAGAGTTATTTAGCCAGCAAGTAAACTTTCTTTAATGATGCCAGACAACCTCAACTCTTTTATGAAATAAGGTAGACAGGCATAAAACGACTTCGGTCTCGAAGCATTATTATAATTTAACAGAGTGAGCAATAAATAAGTAAATAAAAAATTAAATAAGTCCAAGGAAACAAGGAAACCTGGCCAAGCATACCGATTAGTAAATAATTAAAAGCGATGTAAGACGTTGTAGAGATGGTTACTCCCGACCTTAAATATTTCCTCAGGTGGAAACTAAAAACAATTTTTTTTAAATTAAAATCAGTCGCAACGAGATCAATCCTCTTTACTTTATCAGTGAGAAAACGATTGGAAGCCGACCTGTAAAAATAACGAAATGCGCCCTAGCACATTAGGTCAAATATGTAAACTAACTGAGAAAGTCATTCTTAAAAGCTCGACTGAAAAGATCAATTTAAACAATTTAATCAATTATATTTAATTAATAAATCAAACTACTTTTCTGCGATACCTTTACCACTCGCCCGCATCAATCAAACTGCAGAGGTTCATATATTATTTTCGGGATACACTGCCCTCAATTAAATTGAACACAAAGCAATGTATGCGACATTATTTTCTCAATGCATCTCTGGTAGTAAGTTATCAACACGAATTATGCCAGTTGGAGAGCGATAGTAAAAAATGGAAATATTCTCAAAATCTCAGGATTTTTAAAATTCCGGTTTTATTAAATTAATTAAAAAAACGTCTATTTGATAAACCGAATTGTTGAAATCATGATTTTGAAAACCATTATTCTACAAATTAGTTTTATAAAAGAGGTCAATAGTCTAACTAAAACCTAGAAGTCGTCGAAACATTTCAAACGCTTTTACAAGAACGTATTAAGATAATGAAAATTTTATGAGCCGCTTTTAATTCGCAATTTCAATTTAATGTACATATGTGTATACATATACACGCGGCACATGATAAATTTCCAAAAAGCTCAATGAAAACAAACAACCATTATTTATATATAACCGCAAAGCTTTTAAACTTATGTATTCCCAGTTCGCCTGTGAGAATAATATAAGTTGAAAATTAAAATCTGCATTACGATATTTATGTTTGGTATGCATACATACATACATACATAATTTTGAACTTTAGTATTTTCTTTTATATCTTCAATAATACATAATGTGTATTTAAGTAAATTTATATATATGGAAAGCCAAAACACCATAAGAAATAAAAGCTTTCGTTGCTAAAGTTGCCAGTTTAATCCTTCAAAAAATAAATAAATTCCCCGAACGAAACGGAAAACTTTTGAATTTATTTTTTTGGTGCACATACATATACATACATATATGTTATGTACATATTTATTTATTTCCAAAAAAATAAATAAGAATAAAAGGAAGATATTAAATTGAAATATATATATATATATATAAGAAGTAAATAAGAATTCGTGTATGTATTTGTTTGTATAATGTATGTACACGAGCGCAAAAGAAATAAAACTCAAAAAGGAAAAAAGCTCTCGTATTTTATTTTTTGGGAAAGTTAAATAAATGGAAGGATACAAAAAAAAATGTTTCTGTATATAGTCTCGTGTAGATATATACTTAAAAATTTGCTTAAAAACGAAGTCTTATTTTTGATGTAAGTATGTAGTACAACTATACCCAAACAAGAATATGAAAGGATAGGTATATACCCATACATTCGAGAGGGGTGACGAACATATATTAGATTATAGCCAGGTACAAATTATATTTATATTAAGTGCATACATCATTGTTGGTATATATCACACGAATAAATCAAATTGTTTTTATATTTCTGCCAGATGTTGAACATATATATGGCTTCCAACCCAATCCTCTCCAACATTTATTTAAATATACATTTTAAAAAATTTTCTAACTTAAATCTATATAATATTTTACTTTAGTGTTTCTCATAAAAAAAAATTGATTTCAATATTATCTCAATTACCATCTTAACTTCTTTAAAGTACCTATCTATTTTGCATAATACAATAAAAATGATTGGAAATAACAAAACAAACAAAAAAGAAGCAACATACAGATTTGCTATTTACAAAAATATTTGAATTTCCAATAAGATTACCGATAATTTTTTCGTTTTTCACTTTCTTATACAAAGTAGGTAAACAGTATATATAGCCATAATCATCAAAATTTTACAATCTCGCGATTTGAACGGAATTGTCTGTATTTTGATTATGCCTTCTATTTATTAATGATTTTTAGTAATCTGCGCCAACAATTTCGTTTTGTTAAAACTAGTTATCTGCACTTAAAAATTCACAAATTGCGTCTTGCTTATTAATAAAACTAACTATCTGCAGATATGTATATAATTTTTACGATTTATTAGTTTTCAATGTTTAAATCGATATACATATATAAGAATATACTTTTGTGCAATATAGTCGGGTGTTGGCAACAACAGAGCACCCCTATATTTTTATTCTGCTATTGTTGACAAATCGAAAAGCTAGATGTAAGCACAAATATCAAAATGGGATTGTAAAATGAATTTGTATATTTGAACATAAATATTTGCTGATTCAAGGTCAAACAAACAAAGCACAATAAAGCTCTAGTAGTGTTGTGTGGCGTATGGAACATACATACTTACATAAATAAAACATATATTTCTGGCAAATGTTGATCTTATATCGCGTCCATAAATAGCGTAACGCGTTAATATAGGGAAAATGTGTGCGGATAATGAAAACATACATAAAATGTTATTTGTATTCAAGTATGTACACGAATTATTGTTTATTATTACAGTTAAAAAATAGTCTTGAACGAAATGGTTATTTTAATGCGAGATGAAAATATCGTACTCGTATGAACGTTAGAAATAGACATATTGTTGAAATTTTATTTTTGTTGTATTTCTCATACACAGTTTTGAAATTCAGTTGATAAATGATATTCCTTAATCCTCCTAAACCCCGATTTATTTTAATAGGAAAAAATATTAATCCATAACTCTTCAATTTTTTGATGTGATTCTTTAAGCTCTCGATTAATTACACACCCATAACTCTATATAACAAGACTGGAGGGATTTCGAAATAATTATAGTTTTTGGCAAATTATATATTTTTGGGGGGGAATTTTTAAACTCTATTTATATATTCTGAAAATTTAAACTGCGCTTAGTCCCGAAATTTTTGCACTTTTCAGAAATTGATAAATTTGCGAGATTCTTAATTCAAAATCGTCCAGTTTGTCCATTTCTTACGAAATTCGTATTTTTTCATACATTTCTTCTAGAAAATGGGGAACACAAAACCCTAATAAAAAATATCAGCCCATGTGGGGCCACGACATTAATGTAATTTTCATATCATTAATCATATTTGAAAATGAAATATCCAAGATAAAAATCAGTTGTGCGCCCAGAAAATGAAACACACAATGGCCTAGTAAATAATATCAAGCCATTTAATATGATTCCAAAAGCTGCCCACTTCTGACGAAATTCGCATTTTTTCATACATTTCTTGACATTTGAATATGAAATATTCAAGATAAAACTCTGTTGTGCTACCAGAACATGGAACACTCAATGGTTTCATAAATAATGTGAGCCCATGTGAGATCACAGCCTATTAAATTAAAAATTATTCCAAAAACTGCCCACTTCTGACCAAATTCTACTTTTTTCGTATATTTGATCACACTTGGCCGATTCTGGCAAATACTAGACATAATAGGAAATTGTGTAAATATATTGTAAAATATATTAAAATCCGTCGTGTTTCTTAAAGAATGATATGCGCACAAATTTTTTTTCTAAGGGTACAAAATGGCACAATCAAATCTAAACATAAAAAATATAAAAAATTTGGTAAGAATCTAAAATATCACATACAAAAACTGCGAAAGCTTTATTTCGTCGATAACCTAACCGTTGCACTTTTAATAAATTACAATGATCCAGGTAAGAAGTACATGCAAAACTGCTTTCGATCACTCTCAATTCGCTTCGAGTCACTGTTATAAGATGGTGACCATACCGTAGATGTGTATTCTAAACTAGACCATACCAAGGAGTCATAGAGTCGTTGGGCCACAGAAATCTTTACAATCCCGCTTAATGAAGCCTACAAGTGAAGCCATCCGGTACGCCCTCTACTATAGAGTGATAGATTTTAACAAAAGCCTCAGCACAATCTGTATAAATAACGTCGAGTTGCTGTCTGAGGTGTAAACTCTTAAATAAATTACCACAAAACGAAACCAGGTTAGTAAATGTTGACCGGCCGGGATAAAATACGAATAGCTCGTTTCTCTACTCGTCTTGAAAATTGGATAAAGAGGAACTTTTCCAAGGGTCAGGAAATAAACCTTTTCAATAACCTCTTGGCAGAACCAGTACCTTTATCGACAGCAAGTTGGAACATGCAATCTCGAACCTTTATTAAGATTAATGAAACCCCGCAGATTACGAGACTTGACAGTGTTCGCACATTGGTGCACGAACTATCAAACAATTTGCATATTTCTGAGGGATGACAAGCGAGGGAGCTCTGGGGAGTCATGGACGACGCAAAACCAACTACTTTTATCTTACTTTTCATAAAATTCCAGAGCTATATAGGACTAGATGTCAGTTTCTCCTCGATTCGCACTATACAAAAACCTGTTCAAACTTTTAAACTCTTTCCGGACTTTACCAAAATCATTATTAGAAACGTGTCTTTTAATACAATAGCTGAGAATGAAATTGTCAGGCAGATAAAATTCATCCACAATGATAAGTTGTTTGTTGGGCCGTACTATAAAAAGCATCACAGCTAGATCAATGATGATAATGTTGTATTAACCCTAGTCGGATCCGTAGAGAGTGTATACGAGGACGATAAAGCGACTAACTTAAGCGAAATACCGCCAAGCCCAAAGGGCTAGCAAAACATATTTAATTCGATTCTCGATTGAATTTAACGTTGCTCCAAATTATAAGTTCACATCATAGAGCGGTAGTCCAGAAACAAAAACGGTTGAGAAAAAGAACGAACATTACTAAATTGAAAGGCTTACAACTATAATTAACAAGTTATGAATTATGATTCAATTTAGATTTAATGTTGTCTTTAGTAATTTTTGCGCTACCATGAAAATCACCAGTTTCGTTATTAACAAAATTAATTCAATTTCGCAAACTTAGCCGTAAATTTCAGAGAAAAATCTGTAAATCACGAAATCAAGAAATGTTAAGGTTGGCTTAGCACGTCATTTCACAAAGCTGGTGAGATGTCAAAATACCGCTTGCTTCATGTAAACTGCTTCTTCAGGAGGAAGTTATGCAAGATACAAACGACAGATGGTTTAATGCCAAATCGTGCATAATACCCAGGCAGATCTGGCTTGACCAAACCAGATCCGGCCAATTGATAGCGTTTCGGCGACCCCATATTGGTTTAGTCCTGGAGGTATAACGGGACATTTTCTCATAAGCAAACTCGCGGGTAGACTATAGGCATCCCCGCAAATGATATCTGCGGGAGCTGTCATGACGAGGAGGTTTAATTCTTTAATTCTGAATTGCGTACAAATTAAATCATTGAATTTTGAAAATTTTGATTTTCCAGAATTATTAATTTTTGATGTGTCGAATTGAGACTGAATTTTAATAGTCTGTACTGAATTTTAAGATTTTTAAAATTTTTATTGAAAAGTACAAAATATCTAACAAAAATTAATTTCAATTGAAATTTCGTGTAAAATTTTAATTATCCAATCAAATCGTACCAATCTATATTCGAAATTTCAATGTAAAATATTAAACTTTTATATAATTACAAATTTTGACTTTAATGACGTCTTCAAAATTTAAAAGTTTAACTATTTCCAAGTGTTTTTCTGAATGTTTTAGAAATCAACATTTTCGTTAATTTTTGAAAGGTTATTAAATTGTGTGGAAACACCTAAACTTTTCTAATTATGGCTACTCTATTGAATATATTGATCCGACTTAAAATTTCGTATTCAGAATAAAAAATTTACGAAATTCGACTTTTGAAAAGTTCATAATTCAATTTGATATTCCGAATTCTGAATTTTAAAAATTTTAACTGTATAGTACGGAAATAACAAAATTCGAATTTTTCAGAAACGTACGTGTTTTTAAAATCGTAAAAATTCAAAAATTTATTTGTCCCTAATTCAGAAATATTAGTTTAAATTTAACTAACTCAAAATTTAAACACGAAACTTTTCTCGAGAATTATGGATATTTTTAGTTTTTAAATCGTATAAATCTGAACTCGAAATTTCAATACTAATTATCGAACAATGAAATAATTTTTTTAAATTTTAAATTTCAATGTAGTTTAGCGAAATTTAAATTCCGATTGCTAGATTTTAATACCAATACATATTTAATATGGAATCATATAAATTTTAAATATTTAGAAATTTTAATTTTTAAAAGTTTAAAATACCAAATTTAATGTTTCATTTCATTGTTTGTTGTAGAATTTAATTTCGAAAAAACTAATTTTTCTGGATCTGAATTCGAATTTTTAATTCTATCGACCGTTAAAATTATTTTTAAAATTTGACATGGTTTAACAAAATTTTAATTTAAATGTATTCGAACCAACATTTCGGATTTACATTTAAAAATAATTTTATTTCAAAATTAAAAATCCCGTTCGTTAAATTCAGAACTGTAAGGGCTCATTGGGTCAGGCTGGAATCCCCAAAAAATTTTAAAACTTCTCTGGAATCCCCAAATTTTTTTTCAAATTTCTTAATTTTACTTTAAAATTCTTTACGAAAAAATTTTCACAAAAAAAATATTAAGATAAAATTTAAAATTCGATTTGTTCAGTTTTTAAAGTTTGAATATTATTAATGTTATTTGTGTTAGAGCATTTCCCCAATTTTTACAATATTCAAAAATCGCAAATCGCTAATAGAAAGTTAACTAGAATGTGGAGTATTTTCCAAATTTTGAATTATCCATTCGAAGTTTAGATGATTTTTCGAATTTCGGAATAAATTTTTAAAACCAATAATTTTTAGAAAATTTCCGAAATAAATAAATTTTCAAAAATATATCAAAATTTAGAAATATCCTAAACCTTCATTTTAAATAGCAGAACAATTCTCAAACTCTTCAAAATACCCAAAAATTTATCATTTTAAAAAAATGTGTTGTGATTATTTGAATTTTACAATATTTGTCCAAATTCTTTCAGAATCTATTCATTTTGTAAAATGTATTAAATTTTATAACATTTTTCAGAATTTTATAACACTTTTACGTTACATTTTTTTTTTTTTTTTTTTTTTTTTTTTTTTTTTTTTTTTTTTTTTTTTTTTTTTTCATTTATTTATATTACGACTGAGTCTTGTACCCATTTAGTAATTTACATTGCATAATACAGTATTTTGAATAGTCGGCGTAATCAAGTGATTATCCCTATTTTAGTGTAACTCCTCCCTCAGATTTTTCGCCACAGTAAGTCTACTGACCTCCTGGTCGCGATAAGTCCAGTGGTTTGGTTCTTTTCAGTCTTCTTGTTGAAGATGTAGTCAGCATACAGCGTATGTCCAGATTTTGATGCTGGTGCAGACGTTGTAGGTGTTTTGTTGCATGATGCTTAATTTCATCCGCGACAAGCTCAATCTTGAGATCTCGATGGAGGTTGTCGTTTCGAATGTACCACGGTGCATTAACAATACATCGTAGGATTTTATTTTGAACTGTTTGTATGATTTTGATATTTGTCTTCTTCGCACATCCCCAGAGTTGGCTACCATATGTCCATACAGGCTTCAGAATTTGTTTGTACAACATCAGTTTGTTATGGATCGCTAGTTCAGATTGTCTCCCTAGGAGCCAGTGCATTTTTCTAAATTTTATGTTTAGTTCTTCTCTCTTCTTTTTTATGTGTTCCTTCCATCTAAGCTTAGCATCTAAAGTCATACCAAGATATTTGGCAGTGTTTGCATGGGGTACTACTATTGAGTTTATCATTATTGGTATATGGTTAACTTTTTGATTTGTAAAGTTCACTTGGATTGATTTTGCTTCATTTAATTTAATTCGCCATTTCTTTGTCCAAATACATATCAGGTTAGTAGCCCTCTGTAATTTACTAGTGGAGTCATTGATGTTCTTTGCTGTTGCAAGTATTGCCGTGTCATCGGCAAAAGTCGCCATTGTTTCTTCTGTAATTGGTATATCTCTAGTATATAGGAGATATAGGATTGGCCCAAGAACACTCCCTTGTGGTACTCCGGCTGTTATTCTTTTTAGTTGGGAGTACTCATTCTCATACTTTACTCGGAAGTGCCTCTCTGATATGTATGATTTTAAAATTTGAAAAAATTGCTCCGGAAGATCTCGATGAAGTTTGAATTCTAGCCCCTGGTGCCATACTTTGTCAAATGCTTGCGCTACATCAAGGAATAGAGTTGAGCATATTTGTTTGCTTTCTAGTGATTTCTCGATTACATCAGTAATTCGATGTACTTGTTCTATCGTAGAATGTTTTTCCCTAAATCCAAACTGATGTGAAGGGATAAGATTCCTTTCTTCGATAATTGGTTTTAGTCTTTTAAGAAGAACTTTTTCAAATAGTTTCGATAATGTTGGTAGCAGAGAAATTGGCCTATATGAAGCTTTATCATGCGGAGGTTTGTTCGGTTTAAGTATCATAATTACTTCTGCAACTTTCCATTGCCTTGGTACATATCTTAGTCGAAATGCTGCATTAATTATATGCACTAGTTTCCTCAACGCTTTCTCCGGTAACAGTTTTATTATCTGACCTGTTATAAGATCATATCCTGGAGCCTTATACGCATTCAGTTTATTCTTGATTTCCCATTTTAGTTCTTTCAATGTTACAGGTGTAATATTTACTTCATCCTGTTTATTTATTGGTGTAATATTTTCCTCTTCCGTTTGTTTTGGATAAGGTTGGAATGTTTCTTCAAGGTGATTTGCAAACAAATCTGCTTTTTGTTTAGCATTTCGAGCCCAATTTTCATTATTTTTAATTGGAGGAATCTGAAGTTTAGGTCTTTTAATATTCTTAGTTGCTTTCCATAATGAATAATCAGTATCTTTTTGCCCAGTTAGAGTGCTGAGGTATTTATTAACTGATTGATTTTTAATGTCTTTTATAAGGTATTTTAATTTGTTACACAAATGATTAAATACTCTTTTATTTTCAGCATTTCGATGTTTTTGCCAATTCTTCCGTGCTTTTCTTTTATTTTTAAGAAGTTCTCTCACTTCCTCTGGATAGCTAGCATTGCGCTTCATTTCCTGCCTATTATTTGGAGTGCTTTCCCACGCAGCATATTGGATATTATGGATGAGCTTATCTAATTCGTCTTCTATTTGGACTGGTCCCTGAATTGGGTTCTGCAGACTAATTCTTTCTGTTAACTGTGTTTGGAAGAGACCCCAATTGGTTTTGAAGCTCGTTAATTTCGGGTTGCTCTCTTTCAAAATAATTGTTTGGCTAAGTATCATAATAATAACTTTACGTTACATGATTCAAAATTTAGTTAATTTTTAAAATTTTGAACAATTTCTTTAATTTTTAGTTGATTTTATATTTTCAAAGTTTTATTAGAGAAAACCATTTTTATCAAGGTTACTATATGCCAAACCTAATCACTTCCCAAGTTTGTTGAACAGGTCGCGTAAGGAAACGAAATATGCTTTCAAAATGAATTAAAAAATTTCCAAACTCAAGATGTACCGTACGTATGATCCAGATGTGGTTGATCTCTTGGTGATTTGTATATCACCAAATTGTGTAATTGTGAATTTTCGGTTTTGAAAATTAAAAAAATCTTAATTAAATTTTTTAATTCAAAAAATTTCGAAACCAAATTTCGCATATATCACTCTGAAGATAAAAATTAAACTTCGAATTATTAAATGTTTAAAATTTGATTGTTCAGAAAATACTTCAATTTGTAGTGGACATTTTTTTAATTTCTAAACTAAAAATGGAGAGCCTTGAGGATCAGACCAAGAGAAACAAAAAAAAAACAAGTCCCCGGATCCGGAGAACCCATAGTCTGGCACTGGTTCTTACCAACTTCTAAAATTGTACATGGTAAGGTTGTTCATCCAAAGAAGAGTTCCCCATCTCGTAAATCAATTTATTATCCTGCCGATTAAAAATTATATTTACATGAATAAATTTTGCACAAAGCTGGCTCACCTTGAGTCGTACGGAAAAAGCTCATGCCCGAAAAATAAATCGACTTAAAATTTGCCAAGAGCCTCAATCGTTCCAGGGAGTCAAGTTAAACATACAGTCCGTTTCAAAACTATATCACCACTTGATTTTTCAATATTTTTAAATAATTAAACTAAAAAATATTGCACAATAAATACAAGACTTTGAAGTACGCTAAATTCAAAAAAAATGTTCACTTCGATCAGTTCCGTCAAATTAATTCAGGATTTTCAATATTGACTATGTTTCAAAGAAGATTTTTTTTTTCTGATTTAAGTCTAATAAATTAACACAATTAGGTGATATTAAAATAAAACATATTTAAAAAAATGATGTGGGAAGAGGCAATCTCAAAGCTTTTATCAAAGCCTTGACTGTTCAAACGAATTAAGAATGGAGAATCCAAAAGTAAATTCTATGAAACTACCTATATGCCGGATCAATACATTGCTACTAGATGAAATTTGAATCAAATTTTAAAGTTCGACAGTTCCGCGATCTATAAAATTTAAAAATTCCAATTTTTTAAAATCAAATTTCGATGTTAATTCGTTAAATTTTGAACATTTATTTAATTAAAAAAAAATTTATATGATAAAATTTGTAAGATTGAAATGCCGTGAAATTCAGTGATCATTCTATCGGTTCGATTTCTAATAGAAAAACACATCGTGTTAAAGTTCAAATAAAATAAGGCTTTGTTGATCATCTTAAAGGACCCGAGGAGCTCAGGTGAGAGAAGGAATCAAATAATTGCCTAGGCTACATGCACTGCAAAAATTGTTTGTTGCTTGGTTGGAACGTCTTCAAATAATTTAATTATGTAAAACATACTCTTTTGTGTTCGAAAATATCTGGCCAGTTTTCTGGTAGTCAACCAATCTTAGTTGAGTTATTTGTTAGAGATACAGAAATTAGAACTAGCAATGTCGTCTGTTAAGGGTAAGAAGCCTTGTATAAAAGAGAAGTGTGATTGTTTTAAGATGAAAGAAAATTATTTATAGCTAATCCAATCGTATCATATTATAATGCTAGGCATCAAATTCAAATAAGATGAAGGTTTCATGACTACATCCGCACTTTAACAGGTATATATTGCGTACATATGCGTATATCCCAGAAACACTGTCAGTTTTATAATTTTTGTTATTTTCTATAGAAAAAAAATTTAATTAACGGATTTCCAGTTAAAATCAAACAACAACAACAACCAACCCCGACAATTTCTATATTTTATATAAATTCAATATCTTAATTCAATTTAGTATCTTCTCATTTCTGCACAATTTCGTTCAAATGCTATATATACGCTCTATTCGATTTTTTAATGCTTGATGTGTTTACGTAGGATTTTCAAACTCTTCTTATCTTTTTTTTTGATTTAGTATTTTTTCAAGAAACAAAGCACAGCAAAACGAACAAAAAAAGCTAAGCTAAGCACACACACACACACACAACATAAGAAAGCACGATGAATAATCTAATTTATTTGTAAGAATTTGATTTATTTTGAATTTTGATTAATAATATATCATACATACACTCGTGTCGATCTCATATGACGAACGATATCTTTTCGAAGAAACGCTTTCCATAAATTCCAAAAAAAAACAAATAAATAATGGATTGGTACCAAAGTGTACGTTCCAATAAATCCAAGACTGAAGTAGTTTATGTATTTGAATAAATTCATCTTATTTGGTTTGATACTGAACTAATTACACATAATAGAAGTTCAAATATTTATACTATGTACATAAGGTTATATACATAACATATGTGAAATATAACAGATGCATATATGTTGTTTAATGGAGTGATTACATTGTGTATATGTGCGGTGGTTTCAATTATTTTATTATTCATGAGACACAATTTATAAAAATATAAATGAAAATTCTGTTAATTTTATTTATTTTTCATGGGTGCCGAAAGCTATATTATAAAGCTGCCGAATTATTATTTTTGAACCATTCTGGGAATTCTCTCATATATAACAGTATATTATTGTATATGGCTTGTGGTACATACAGACATGTACTCGTACGATTATAAAATTCGAGATTACTGGATTATTTTGTTTGGTTGAAGTCACAATTTTATATGTTATTTTTAGGCATCTATACTAACAACATGTATTATATTCCCTGTAGGTAAACCTACATCAATCGAAGTGTTAACAACGATTTTCGTACATATAAATTGTATGTCTGTCAATATCACTTTATATATATATAGGAGACTATTCATATCTCAAAATTTGAGGGAAGTAGTTTGTGTCTCAAATTTTCCACGCCCACAGCCGATTAACAACCATCCCATTCTATTACTATTTTAGGTTAAATTCAAGCTACTTGAGTAGAAGAAAACAAACTTTTTTCTCAGAGATCGGTGTTCTATTTTACTTCATAGACAATTTTACTCAGAAGGCCCCGCGAACACGTTGATGTATATATATATATATATATATATATATATATATATATATATATATATATATATATATATATATATATATATATATATATATATATATATATATATATATATATATATATATATATATATATATATATATATATATATATATATATATATATATATATATATATATATATATATATATATATATATGTATATGTATATGTATATATATACAAGAGATACCATTTGGAGAGCTAGTAAATATTTGTTGTCGAGTTTATCTTGGCAACCAACAGAAAGATGCAAAAAAAACCAAAGTTAACGAATAAAGACCTATCTCGATCTATAGTGAGCTATAGTTGAAATTGTTTGGATGCTTTTCTGTATTCGTGAAATATGAATTTTTAGAAGGTAGGCTCAATGTGCCGCCTTGCTACAAATAAATGGGATTTAGCAATATCACCAATTCGGATGGGAAAGTCCACGTTCATGTGGAATTAGTGTTCCAGTTCTCCATCAGTTGGTATTGTTGCTCTCTCATAAAGCCCGTGGAAGAGTTTTTGATATAGCGGTGAACTCTATAATGTCAATTTTCCTTAAAATACCGGCCATTCCATTCAGACTTATGATTTTGCACTGAACCGACTTTTGGGTTTCGGACCTGATTCAGTCCCCACTCCGCTACCAGTACAAATGGCAAACTACTGGCTTGGGGACCAGACTTTGGAAAAAGACGAGATTGTTGGTCAACAATTAGCATGTTCAATTTTGGAACTTTGCAAGAACCGATAAAAACAACAATTGAATCATTACACCGCAATGGTGGAGGTCCACCAATGAAATATTATCCTCTAAAACTATATCAGCGATCAGAACAATGATCCACTATATAACCCATAAACAAAAATGTTATCCAATTCCAAGCTAGCTCCCAGGTTGCTTGTTAAGCTCTTGTTTGGCTCTTCAAGAGTTTCTATATCCGAATGACTTGAAGAGGAAATTTAAGTTGCTTGTTATACGGTTACACTAGTTGATGTAGTCAATGAGAAAACAGCAAAGAGCAAAAGATATGATTTGATAAATATTTCACATAGTCATATGGTCGTAATTTATCGTAGTGCTATAAATTAAACTTATATCAGTCATTATAGTGCAGACAATAAATTTCAATACCACTTCCTCGTTTGCAAGATCGTTTGACTATGATGTGGAAGTATTTTTCCTATATATAGGTTTTCATCGTGGCCCCTGTGGTCGGGGGGCACTCACATGTCTCGTAAATCTAATTGCACGAACATGTTTCCTAAGAATACCACCACAGTATCTTTTGCTTGTCGTAGGAGGCGACTAAACGGTTGGATCGCTGGGCTGACGACCCGCATCCGTAAAAAAATCAACTGTTTATAAAATCAACAAAAAGAAAAATGGATACCGCCAAAACAACACCGGACCCCCGCTCAAGTACCCGGATACGAGATTTAGGATCGGCACGTGGAACGTGCAATCACTTAGAAAACCAGGAGCGTTGGAGGGTCTAATCACGTGCATGAAAGAGTATCGGCTGGAACTTCAAGAAACTCGCTGGCCTCAAAGTGGAGACCATGTGTCCCAGGGCTATACGTTGTTCTACAGTGGAGATGACCTCGGAAATCTTGGAGCTGGATTTCTTCTTGGGCCGCAGGTAAAGAAGGCTGTTTTGGATTTTCAAGCAGTCAATAACCGATTGTGTATGCTTCGCCTGCGCATGAAGTTAGCCAACCTGTCGATAATTTGTGTACATGCGCCGAAGCACAGAAGTCAGCCAGCCCCAAGATAAAGACTCATTTTACAATGACTTAGACGATCTGATGGGATCTATACCCGAACACGATGTTAGAATGGTAATTGGGGACTTTAATGCTAGAGCTGGCAGAAATCAGGCCGACTTGTGTGAAAACATAGGTCCGTACTCCCGACACGAAACTGCGACCGATAATGGTGAGAGAATGATGTACTTTGCAATTGCTCATGATCTTAGAGTAGCAAGCACATTCTTCCCTCACAAACAGATACACCTAGAGACATGGACACATCCTCGCAAAACATCCCGGAGCCAAATTGACCACGTATTTCAAAAGGGCGAGCTCGGGTTGTGCAGGATGTGAGAACTTATCGGTCAGCAACCAAATACGTAGGCAGCGTTCATTATTTGGTCACTGCAAAGCTACGGTGGAAGTTTTCGTACAGGTCGGGGAACACAGCGAAACGGATGGAACGTTTCGACTGTGAAGGTCTGATAAATGAAGATCAAAAGAAACGATATCAGGATCTTGTCAGCGACAACATTGAGGGAGCTAATTACCAGTCTGACTGCGTGAACTCTGTCTGGGAGGTACTGAAAACTTCGGTTGTCAGTGCTGCTCAACAGACTTTAGGTATAGTGAAAGTCAGACCCAAGAATGATTGGTTTGATGACGAGTGTCGTCTTGCAGTTGAGCAACAAAATATAGCCCATAATGAAGTGCAACAACGTCTCACAATCGCAAGGAAAAACAAGGCAGCTCTTGCAAGAAGGGCAGCTAAGCGGATTTGTAGACGGAAGAAGCGAGAATGGTACAACAACTCAGCAATGAGCGTAGTTCACGTAATTTCTTTAAAGGAATTACTGGATTGCACCATACTTTCAGGCCTTCGTCAACCGCCATTCGGGACCGGGATGGAAACCTCTGTGTCAATATCGACGCAGTACTTGACGCATGGAGTGGACACTTTACTGAGCTGCTTGATGTTCATCATGCGTCACAGCCTGTTGTTGAGCCCCCTCTAATACAGTCTGCGGAGATTTGCACTGAGGAGCCATTACATGAGGAATTCACTAAGGCCATGCAGAGAATGAAACGAAACCGCTCACCTGGAGTGGACTGCATTAATTCGGAGCTCTTGATATTCGGAGGGGATACTTTGTGGAACTGTCTTTTCGACCTTATTCGATTAGTATGGCGAACCGAAGTTATGCCTGATGAATGGAAAGTGGCCGCGATATGCCCCATCTTCAAGAACGGAGACCGCTTGAAGTGTGAGAATTATCGCGGTATAGCTCTCCTTTGCACAGCATACAAGTTACTGTCATACATTTTATTGGATAGAATCACTCCTCTGGCGGAGGGCTTGGTTGGTGACTATCAGGGAGGATTTCGTCCGAATCGATCAGTCACTGATCAGGTCTTTTCGCTGCGGATGATTCTATCTAAATATTATGAGACATCCATCTCCGTACATCAGGTTTTCCTGGATTTCCGGCAGGCCTACGACTCGATCAATCGAGAGAGTTTGTGGTCTGCCCTGGAATACCTAGGAATGCCAACAAAATTGGTACGACTGTGTAGGATGACAGTGACGCAGTCTCAATGCTGTGTTAAAGTTGAGAACAGGCTATCGACAATTTTTGCAGTTAACTCGGGTGTTCGGCAGGGAGATGCTCTGTCCCCGATACTCTTTAATCTGATGTTGGAATACATCTTTCGTAAAACTGAAACACCTCAGCGCAACATCTTATATCGCCAGTCCAATCAAGTGCTTGCATATGCAGATGACATATGCGTGATTGGACTGAATAGCAACGGAGTGAAAGAAATACTTGATCCGCTTGTAGAGTTTTCAGCTTCTGTTGGACTGCAGATCAATGAGTCCAAAACGAAATACCTGATCTCTGGTTTTAGAGACAATGGCACACCAGATTTTAGTAGTGGCCACCACACGTTTGAGGGAGTGAGGAGGTTCAAATATTTGGGCTCTCTTATCACTCACGATAACAGTGTGGGTGAGGATATTAAAGTGCGGCTGGCAGCTGGCAGTCGTTCTTTGTATCCTCTAAGGCCGCACTGCTAAAATCTAAACACTTATCAAGTGCCGTGAAGCTGAAGCTTTACAAAGCGTTGATCAGGCCCGTTGTTATGTTTGGATGTGAAAGTTGGGCGCTGACGGATGAGTACGAGAGATGGCTCCTTACATTTAAGAGAAGAATCATGCGTGTGATTTACGGCCCTAAACGCGAAATAGATGGCACATACCGAGCTCTGTACAATTTCGAGATCAGAGATCTGATGAAGATCCCCGATATTGTACATGAAGTTAGATCTCAGCGAGTACGCTGGCTCGGTCACGTTCTGCGTGCTGATCCGGAACGAATTGTGCAGCGATCTCTGAAAGGAGAGCCACCATATGGTAGGCGCAGAGGTCGTTGCAGGCGACGATGGCTCCACGATGTAGAGAACGACTTGGCCTCTTCAGATTGTCTAAGACAGTATGAAGACCAAGCTCAGGATCGAAACCGTTGGAGCCAGATTGTTGATTCAGTAAGGGGCCAGTAATGGCCTTTAACACTGTTATTATTATAGGTTTTCATAAGCAAACATCACACTGTGTGAGTTGTGCCTTTTAGTAAAGTAACTCATTCCAATTTGCGTCAGCCACATTAATCCTGATATAAATAGATGAAGGGACATAATTTGCAAACAGCAACTGGCAAGATACGGTATAGGCATTGTGATCTCGTATCAACAAAATTAGTTATATAAATATTCTTCGATCGTATATTATCTTGCCGTAGGTTTAACATAGATTCATGGCAACTGAGTGTTAGGATACACTTTGTGCCCGCTGAAATTTTGATGTATTGGCAATCTTTATTAAAGAGAATTGAAACAGGTTTGTTTCCTTCTTCTGAGCAAAGACGTATTCATTCCCTAGAAAATCCCGTTCATAATTACCATCAGTGAATGAAGCGGGAAGGCTTCCAATATCGGATTTCCATTCAAACATAAGAGCAATTCCATGCTCTTGAGCAATTTCATGATATAAGGGCCCGTTCGAATAACTATCTGGCCCTATAGGCAACCAGTTCCAAAATAAAAAACTGTGACAAACCTACAAGTTGGCTTAAAAGCTTAAACTGAAGAGGCACACTGATTGACATATAATTATTACGTTTCTTGATTTGAGAAAATCATGAATCCAAATTTATATATTTTTTCTTTTATCAAGCTATTTTCTGCTATAATACAGAATTTATAGAGCAGTGATAAATGCAGAAAATAAATTATCATATTGGAATTAAATATAATAAAAGTCATCAAGAAATTTTTCTTAATGTAAGCAAACAGTATAAAACAAGTATATATTTTATTCAATAAAGAAACCGTTTTCTTTGCGATAGTAAGTTCATTTTTTGGTGAATAAACTATGGTCACATAGCCACAGATGATCAAACACGCTTATTTAAAAACCTACAACAATTACGCTGGAAAAGAAGTGTCGTTTAGATGATGCTTAAATCACATACCATTTAATTGAGTATAATCAGATGAATGCTACAAAAGTCGGTTGACTTTCAAAATTTTCATTTATGACGTTTTTTTATTAGGCCATAGTGTTCTTAATTTTCTGGCCGCACAACAGATGTTTAGCTTGGATATTTCATATTCAAACATTAACTGTCAAACTGTCAGATAGTAAGGCTGATTAAACTCTGCATGTTCAACTTGCGATAAACCAATTGAGAAAAAGCAATCTGTTTTCGAGTGTTCAAATTGTGGTAAATGCTGCCTACCTCCCTGCAAGAAATTTTACATAATCACCGTAGAGTAGTTAAACTCAATTTTCTAACCACGCAAATGAAACAGTGTTTAATGTTTTAAAATTTCAAAAGTCTTGATACAAATTGGAATAATATTGCAAATAAACAGAAGGATCGGATGACTTTGAATACTATATAGATAGATATTCGGAGTTATGATCATCAATAAAAAGCCACAAAGCAAAAATATGGCCAAATGATTAAATCGAGTATTGCAAAAAATAATACTCGACTGCTTTGGCAAAATCTTCGATCTATAAATTTTAACAAAGGTTATAGCGCTAAAGAAAAATTTCGGCAGGATGATAATGGTGAAATTGTTACCAATATACAGGCCTTAAAATTTTAGCCTTGTCCCTGTGGAAGAGACTGAAGTTAATAATTACATTGGAATATTGAAAGCAATCAGCAGCGAGAAAGAAAAAATGTACAAGGAATTACGAATATGTCAGAAGTGGGCAATTTTTAATGTGAAAGGCAGTGGCCCCAAACGGCCTTATAATGTTTTACTAGCCCATTGTGTTCTCCATTTTCTGGACGCACAACAGATTTTTATATTGGATATTTCATATTCAGATATCAAAAAATGAATGAAAAATTATGAATTGGGTCAGAAGCTGGCAATTTTTGAAATCATTTCTAATTTAATTGGCCGTGATCTCACTTGGGGTCCATTTCCTGGCCGCACAACAGATTTTTATCCTGGATACTTTTTACATACAAATATGTAAAAATCTGCAAGAAAGAACGAATAGCGTCAGAAAAGGGCAATTTTAAATGTAATTGGTCGTGGCCCCATATTTTTTATTAGGCCATTGTGTTCCCCCATTTTCTTCTAATGTATATGAATACGTACGAATTTCGTAAGAATTAGACAAACTGGAAGATTTTGAATAAAGAATCTCGCAAATTTAACAATTTGTTAAAACGGCAAAAGTTTCGGGATTAAGCAGTTAAAATTTTTTAAATATATAAATAGAGTTGGAAAATTGCCCCCCAAAAATGTATGAGTGGCCAAAAACTATAATTATTTCGAAATCCCTCCAGTTAAAAATGGAATTTTGTTACAAAAATTATCCTAGCTCGGCTTGTTGTATAGAGTTATGGGTGTGTAATTAATCGAGAGCTTATAGAATCACATCTAATAATTGAAGATGATTTCCGGAAAAACCCAACTTTTATCAAGGAACTAATTGGAACGCGTTTGTGCGTACTCTACATTAGCTATAGAATCGGCCTGAAATTTGATATATTCTGAATTATCTAATGGGTCATTATAGCCAATATGGAGTATACACATACTGGACCAAAATGTGTATTATGGTTTGTTTCCGTAAAAGCTGTTTTCTTTAAATTGCTTTATAAACTTTGGTTCCATGTAAATAAATTAATCGACAAATTAGTTCCGTACCTTATATGTTTACATCCATGTATATCTGGTACAAGCACGGTAGGGTACAATAACCTCTCTAAACGTTTAAAAAAAATGTAAATGAATTATTCATATCGTTAATTGTTTTAATTCTCTAAATAAAACGATGTTGCCTAACACAGCGATTCTGATAAAAAAAAACTCATTAAATATTCCAAAATTTTAAATGGCGATAGCTTTTAAGCTGCATATAAAAATAAAACATTTAAATTTGAGTATATAAAGGTTTGTGACTCGCATTTCAAACCCACATCATGTTGTGTAGTACAAATTTGTGTATTCAGATAAATTCGAATATATAGTTTTCGCCCTTGAAACTTTTCTTGCTATAACATTCATAATAATTTTGTACACCATAAACTATTATGTGTATATAGGGGATGGGTGCAATAAAATAATCGAAATATGCAAACTAGGTCGCCAGACTAGTGTTTATGGGCTAAATCTAAACAAGACGCCGCACAATTGGATTGAATTTTTTTTTTTTTTAAATTTCTCCATGTACGGATACATATGCAGCTTGAAACAACTCAATGTATACAAAATTATTTTGCATAAAACATCAAGTAGTAATTTTTAGCTTTGCCATTATACATACACTATTGTCAGTGTTCTATAAATATAAATCAAACTAAAAAGCTTCACGCTTATAATCACATATACTCATATATTCACAAACAATAAACTTTTATGATAACTTAAAAAGCTTAAGTGTTTTATATTACTCGTTTATAATTTATATGGGATGAAATGCTGGGTAGATCTAGGTATGTATGTTAGACTCGTATGTATTTTATGATTATTACGTATAATATGTTAAAGATTTATAGCATAATTTATTTCGTTGAAAGGATGTGTGTGCGTTAAAGGATCGAAAATTATTATGTGTATTATGCCTTTATATACATATGAATATATATGTATATACATAATCTAAAATCGTACATAGCAAACGATTTGGTCAAATCTATATATAGAAAGTTTAATTTTTTTTTTTTGGCAGCACCAATCGTGTATATGTCGCATAGCTAGGGTTGCCATATAGGTTAAATCAAAAAAGAGAACATGAGGGGGTAGGGGTCTCAAAATTTAAAAAGCCTACGGAATTCGGTCACTTCATTTTTGGGGTTAAACAGGAAAAAATTAAAAATTAAATTATTTTATTCAAGTATTATAACCATGGATGGATAACATTTTTCAAATTCAAATCAATTATTTTTGTAATTACACCGTTATTTTGGTCAAAAAATTGAATCAGGATCGGAAACATTTTAGTTGCCCCATGATTGCTTCCGTCGGTTGAAACCGATAAAAATGATATTTTGGATAATGATCGCAGTATATTTTCGACACAATATGGTGCAATAACGTTATTAGCGATGCATTTTGTTTTGGTTCTGCCTGATGAAATTCGCTTAGCAATTTCAGAATCATCAAAAAGCTTTTTAAATAGTTTGTTAGTACATTCTGTTGAGTTAAAACTGAAATGATGTTTCACTGTGTGGAGTGCTAGGGTTCCTTCAACCGCTGATACTTTGTTATCAATACGGGAAAATTTTTTGAAAAAAAATCACTTACTGATTTTGACGTTTCCACGTTTTCCCCCGCTCGAAGAGCTTCGATATGTTTACGCGCATGGATATGTTGTTCCAAGTCATATTTTCCTTTATTAGCGATGTTTACAATGCTTTTGCAAATTGAACAAAATGCCTCGGATTTTGAATTTGTTGTTGGCTTATAACAATTGTATTTTTGTTGCAGCTCATTTGCTATTAAAATAATAATAAAGCTTTATCAAAACAAAACTTAATGACAATAAATAAATTAAGGTATGTACTGTGGTGAGGCTATGGTTTATTTGATCTCAAAATAAATTTAAATTAATAAATCTGAATAAATCTAACCACTGGAGAACACGAACGAACACACTATAACTGCAATGTTAAGTAAATGACGTTGAGTAAAAAACGTACTAGACGTACATAAACA
The DNA here is from genome assembly GCA_951394425.1 of Tipula unca. Lineage (NCBI taxonomy): Eukaryota > Metazoa > Arthropoda > Insecta > Diptera > Tipulidae > Tipula > Tipula unca. The sequence continues at coordinate 29,698,072 of OX596381.1, read as the reverse complement.
CAAAAACGACGTTGAGTAAAAAACCAACTAGAATATAAGGACATAAACACAATGAATTGAAATTTAACAACAAAAGTTGTTTGTTGAGGACAACCAAAATAGATCGAAAATATGACGAACTTTGTTCTGAAACTTCTGTTAATCGGTGTTTCTATAGTTTTCGTATAGATTTATAAAATATATAAAAAAGAGGACAAATCAAACATATTCCAAAAAAGATAGAGAACAAAAAAATCTTGTTGAAAAAGAGTACATGTTCTCTTTAAAAGAGATCTGTTGGCAACCCTACGCATAGCGTATATGTTTTTGGTTATAATATGTTACATACAACATAAACATATTTAATTAAGTTGTGTATGTATATATTGACATAATAAATTTTATGTCTTACATATATGTACATATTTGGAATGTATTCAAAAAAAGCTTTGATGTATACACTTATACGAGTAAGTACTTTGTTTTATATAGCTACTCGCGTATGTATGTACAAAGTAAAATATTTTAGTTCAGTTGTTGTACATACTTGTCGCTGTTGAGTTACAATGTATGTTGTAAAAATTATGTTTTTTTATATTGTAGTAAGCTTTATAGAAAATATGTCAGCTATTTTTTTAAGAATGTTTAACGTATACGTATATATACATATATAGAGAGAAAGAAGCTATTTATGAAGTTAATTTTATTGTTAGAAACCGACATGGCAACAAAATTAATCGTAAACATTAAATAGACTAAATATAGAAAGCTCGTACATAAATGTTCTCAAGAGATTGGTTGGCTGGGTTATCAATGAATTGATAATAAGTCTATCTGCTGGCCCTGATACGTTTTCATGTAAATCGGATAAATATTTTTCAAGTTAACATATTGTAACCAGGGATGGGGTTTACATTTCCATAATTTATCTCTAGAAATTTAGAATTTCAATGTAATCTCAATTACATCTACTGTTTCTCGCAGTTGTGATATTATTTCATAGCCCACGAGGAGACATAATTAAAAATTAAAATTAAATTATTATTTATCAATTTCTAACAGCGCTTTGAACGACCAGTGTGAAGTTTTTGACATTACACGATAAAGTGGAGGATGAAACTCCCATGGAATTATTATTTAAAAAATTGATATTTCTGTTACTGAATTCATTAAAAATGAAATAAAAATGCCAACGATAAATTGGATAATTTAGATTCTAAAAACACGGCGACAAAAAGTACCCAAAAGATAAACAAATATTTATCGAAGTTAGATTGTAAATCTGATATTTCGGAAAGACAATAAATCATTCTTCCCAAAGCTGTTCGTGTTATTCTATAAAATCGGTTGGGCTCCGATGTCAGATTTTCCAAAACAATTATGTCGGAACTATTAGTCTAGAAATGCATCTACGTACTTTGCCGAATAACAACAATTTTTGGGATTTCGCCATAAAGTGACTATATACTAATACAGCCGTTCCACACGAAATCAGACACCCATCCGGAGGCAAGGTGTCCAATTTTTTTTGAAAGTCGGGAAGATGGTAGATCTAGATAAAAAAATAAATATTATTTGAGTATAAACTCAACGACGCGCTGTGATGTGGTTGTTACCATTGGGAACAAAGCAATGACAATCGTGAGTCTTCTGATGGCTTTTACTGAATCAAATTTTTTTGCTAGTGATCGTGCCACTATGTTGTATTCTTGATTTGTACAAAATTTAAAAGTAATGTTTGATTCATTTTTTGTAGGCTGGCTTTCGTGGCATTTTGTTTCGATTTTTAACTTCCTCTGATATAGAAATGATTAAAAATCTGTAAAAATATATAATCGTACCAAAAATGTACGGTGAGTAATGTATTAATTACTAAAAGTTAATTAATAAATATTTTATTAATAAAATAGCGGAAGGACGCCATTTTATGTATAATCAATATTTATCGACCAACTCTTTAATGTATACGGTTGTTAACAGCTTTAAATTACATAAAGTATGGTTCTATAAAAAAAATATTTCTGTTGGGTATAACTTGTACAAAAGCTCGATAGAAGGTCAAATTTTCAAACAAATTTCTCTGACAAGAAATCTTATGTCAGTTCAAAAATATTCAAAAAGGAAAGTATGCAGTTCCTTAACGTAAAATGTGAATATACGCTTCTTCAAACTTTTTCACGATTGTTACCAATCGACTCTATATTAATCCTATAATTGATTTTATTTGCTTATTATAATTTCTTACCTATAATTTATTTATTTAAAGAGTGTTGGTAAATGAGGTTAAGAGAGGCATCAAAATAATTATGAATAGTGTACCTGGACTACGTTTATTTTGGCCAGAATAAAGGCCTGGTATGATGGATGCCTATTCCAAAATGGGTTGAGCGCTGCAAAATTAACTCGAATGAATCCAATTCATGGTATATCTAGTTCAGCTACCGGAGTTGGAAGAATTAACCAGACCGAAGTTAGTCTGATGAGTGCCATCCGAGCCATTCCTCCAGCTCCTCTGCCTTAAGAGAAACACCGTATTACAAGATCTAAGTCCAAGGCAGCCTGTCATTTAAATTGAGCAGAACCAACATCGGCGATATCTTATACATCATTACCAAGAACAGAATTAAACAGCGGCGTTACCAATACATGAAATGCAAATTATACATACACGACGCAATTGGGGTCACCTTCAAACGAAATGCCACGAAAGCCAGAAAAATTGGACACTTTGTCTCCGTAAATGTCTTTTTTTTGTCTGATTTCGCGTGGAATGGCGGAATATCGATTTGATGAATCCAAATGTTTCGGTAAAGGGATGGAAAATTATCCGACACAGACGGCAGGCTACTTGAGAGAATCTTCTTTAAGATTATCTCAGGGCCGTAATGCTTTTACTATTTATTTTCTTTTGCTGGTGTTAAATATGGCATATATGCATGTAATAAAACAGATTAATTTGCAACATAGCTAGTCAGCTTCATTTAAATGGAAGTTGCTTGCTACATCGCATACAGATCTATGCTTAATCTTTATGATGGTTCTGTTTCTGGACTCAACACCTTTAATGAGAGAAATATTTCTAAAAATTCTGCCGCGAAATCCAGAGCGTGCATTTATATTTCAAATAATGTTAACGCTTCTATCATTGAAGAGTGTAGCTCGGCTGATCTCACAGCTGCACGAACTATGTACTATTGATTGTTTTAACTCCCATACTAAACTGGTGATTTCATCAGTTTATTTGCCCTAAGATTCCATAACACCTCCTCCTTCTGAGGAATTTACATACCTTGTAACTTGGTATATGAATAAAAATATTCCTCTATTAATGGGGAAGTACGAATCGTTAACAACAGGGGTTCTGCTCTGTTTAATTATATAAATTCCTCGGATCTTGATATTCTCAATATGTTGGGTGTCAGTCAACATTTGTTAACTCAGCTCGTATAGTGAAGTGATTGACATCAGTTTGTGATCCATGTCCATTACTGAGTTAATTTTAAAGAGGAGAGTGACGAATAACATTCTCACCTCTGATCATATGTGTTTTTCTTTTAATTTCAGACCGTCGCTTAAACCTTACCGTAATAGGAAGTTAACCGATTGCGATTCATTCTCTCTTGAACTTGGTTCCATACTTGAATCACGTATAAGGAAATTTGTTCAACTGTGGATATCGAGTTGCAGGCTTCTGCACTGTCGAAAGCAATTTCAACTGCATTCGAGATTTTGTGTCTACTTATCATTAATCATTAAACTCGGAACAAACCTTTTTGGTGTTCTGATCTTAAAAGGTTAAGAAAAGGGGAGGCTGAAGAATAAAGCCAGGAGGTGTAAACTTCTGGCTGCCTGGGGCAACTTCCTAGGCCCACAAAAGGTGTTTAAAAAAGCGTTAAGATCTGCATAAAGGCCATCTTGGATTCTGTGAGGAAATTAATAGCTTACCTGCTGTAGCTAGATTAAACAAAACCTTGAGTAGAAATAATACGTGTAGACTCGATTCATTTCGACTACCCAATGGTGAGCCTACTTCCTCTAATAATTAAATGTTAAAGGTGAACTAATTATTTCTATTCATTTTCCGGGTGGTAGCACTCTAAATTCCAACAATATTGTCGAAACCGCTAAAGCTATTGTTGAAACTCCTAATTGGAATTCAGCTTGCAGATTAATAAACCATGATGAGTTGGAATATATTCTCCATCGCACATTATAAATATGCCGGTCCTGATGGTATTTGTCCTACTGTATTACAGCATGGATTTCACCTTATAAGGGAACATCTACTGTATCTGTTCCAGGCTTGCATTGCTTTCGACAATCTTGGAGCAAGAGTAAAGTTATTTTTATTCCGAAAATTTGCCTGTCATCAACGTTTCTGAAATCTTTAAAGCGAATTGTTGATAGATTATTCAGAGATCATGATTTAACTACCGCTCCGCTCAGTAACATGCAACATGCTTACAGGGTTGACAAATCCTGCGAAACTGCGCTGCATGAACTTGTTACGAGGATTGAAAGATCGCTTAGTATTAAGGAGTTTCTTGTGGGTACTTTTCCTGGATATTGCAGGAGCCTTCGATAGTACATGATTCAATATGATTACTATTACCTGTAGCAAATGTGGTATCGAATCTACCATTGTCAAATGGATTAAATTTATGCTTAAATCTAGCATCGTTATCTCCGTGCTAGATGAAACCTCGGTTTCAGTAAAAGTTGCCAGGGGTTGTCTAGTCACTAGATGCATTCTCTGTGCCATCTCTTTTTGGGTATAAGATTAATAGCTCAGCCTACCTCAAACACCTTGGTATTATTTAGAAGAAGAGCTTTTGGAAATTCTTTGGGCTTGTCACTCAAAACGCATTTTTTTTTAAATATGTGCAAATCACTGGTTCTACCAATGTTAACCTATGCAACTGTGGTTTAGTTGCCAGTAGTTAACTTTAAATCATCACTTGCCAAATTCAACAGTTTGCAAAATATCGTATGTAGGGTTGTTACTGGAGTCATGTCTTCGGCTCCGCTTTTAGCTATGGAGACTATTTTATCTCTGCCCCAGCTACAGCCGTTCATTCTTCGCACAGTTTGCTCAACGGCGTTTCGCTTGAAATGTGTTGGGGCGTTCGCTCCTATATTGGGACATAGGTTAATTCATAGTGTTTTTAAACCAGCTATGCCAGAAATTGACATGTTCAATGACAGGCTGTTGCCTGAATTTAATTTTTACAAACCATTCGAGGTGGTTTACCCTTCGAGAGATATGTGGGTCGGATATCACTAGCATATTTTTCAGATGGTTCGCTTTATGAACATGGTGCTGGCTTCGGGATCTGCTGCCATCGCTGAGTCTGAGAACCTCTGGCAGTTTGGGTACTTACTGTACTATTTCTCAAGCGGCTTCAATAGCGGTTACTCGCTGTGCCATTATAACTATTAATTGCGCGGTTAATGGAGTAGATATTATTTTCCGTACTGACAGCAAATCTGTCCTCAACTCCTTAAATAATTCTTTGACCAACTCAAAACTGGTGAAGGATTGTAAGAATTTGTTGAATGTTCTCTGCCGTCATAACAAAGTTACGTTCTTGTGGGTACCTGCGCTTTCTGACATTGAAGAGAATTAGTAAAAAATTGGCTCATGTCCATATTTCATTGAACCTGAACCAGCTGCTCCGTTGCCTCTTTACATTGGTAAACAAATAATCAAAAATGCTGCTCTTCTTCACTGAAAGCAAGCGTGGTCGCCCACCCCCACCTGCCGTAAGGCGAATTACTTTGTTAGTGAGCCCAACGCGAAGCTGACTAATTACGCTCTTTCATTAAAAAAGGACAACTTAAGAATACTAGTATCGATTCTTACTGGCCATGGCCGTTTCAAGGGTCATCTCCATTACATAGGACTAGCCAGCAATGCCGAATGCGATGAATGCCTTGAAGATGTTGTTAATAGCATACACTTCCAGTGTTTAATTCCAGGACAATTCCGGTGCATCTACTATCTTCTCTGCCTTGGTTCAAACCTCCCCAATTTCCTAAGGATGCAGAACGCGTGTGCGTGATTTGATAGAATCCAAGGTTTGCACCATGGACCCTTTGTGGCATTGAGTGCAGAACCATAACGGGTTCCAGCTAAATTTAACTTTTCGGCAAAGTACGAAATAATAATTTTTTGAAACTTTGTCATTTGAGCCCCACTCTGTTTTATAGAACGATACGAACAGATTTGGAAAGTGAAGCAATGTTTTGGCCTGATTAAGCAAGTTCACACTACTCTTAAGACTTAATAAATTCGTACGAGATAACTGTTATATCAAAGTATCTAGGCCGATCTAGATTAGCTCATGATATTCATTCCGGGAACTGTCTTGAGGAGGATGATGACTGCTTTTCTGTTCTATTCGGTTTCAGCTATTCAACTTCAGCTCTTTAAATTTAGTGAGTTTCCCACTTTGCCTTGGTCAAAACCTATTCGGTTTGCGAAGGAAGCAGTGCGATTTGGTTTGAATCATTCTTTAATTACTTATCTTATAAATCGCTAAACTATATCGTAGTTTGTTGACATTGTCTTAATTGTCGATGTTCTCAATCAATATTGCCAAGTAACGTACGTAATATTTTACAAGTCGACGCAACCTGGCGTAGTCTATCTCGCTCATCCCTAAAGGTCACAGACGAATTGAGATGCCTAAAAATCAAAACAAACTGAAAAAAACATATTTATTTTGTTAATTTGAAATAAAACAACGCCCTAATTATTAGTGCTTATATTAAAAATCAACACAATTTTTTTCATGACAGCCTTTGATGGCAAAAGAAGCACTTAACAGAAGTTAAAAGCGTTTGAAGATAATAAAAATACCAAGGATGTACATAATACGTAAGCTTCCAAGTGTTATGTGTTCTCAACGTATCGACCATCATTCGTTCAAAAATATTACCATACCATATATATTCTGAAATTGGTCTTCAATCGATACAATGACAAACTTGAAATTATGCTAAAACCAAAACAATTACGAGAAGAATTACGAGATCAAGGTTGAATGATAAAAATACACCAACAATTTGGCTTAGTCTATTGCTTCTACTCTTATCATCAAGTGACAATAATAAATCCCAAAAAATTATTATTGGTAGCGGTGGTCTTGATTCTACTCTGCGCACTTGCTGAACCTTTAAAACGAATTTTTATTTCTGGTCTGTGCAAGGACATTAGTGATGATGATACGAGGTGAATCAAAATGTCTTGCAATATCATATGAAATAAAAAAGATTGAGTGAGACAGCAATTAAGTTGCCTAAGCCTTCTAAAAATAAGTTTTCTTTTGCTCCATAAAATACTCATTTACAACAGACTTCATAATCACTGGAGAATTTCCGGCTCCTTAATTTTTTTTTAAATTTGGAAACAGAAAGTGGTCCCTGGGTGCCAAGTCTGAACTGTACCGTGGATGCTGAATTTCTACGAAGCCGCGTTCCTTAAATGCAGCTTGTGCAACATTAGTCTAGTGCACTGGTGCGTTGTAGTGAAGAAGTGAGCTTTTTTTCTAACTTTCTTTGGCCATTTCTTTTGAATTTCTTTGGTGGTGGTTCATTGTAAAAAATAAATTTGAGATTGATACCCCAATTATGGTTCGGATGAAACCATTGCAAATATATATCATTCAGAATTGGAGTTCCTAAAAATAAATTTGATCAGCTTGAATTATAAAATCATGAGCTCTACTGAAGTTTAAAGCTTACTGTATTTATGTTGGTGCACTAATGATGATGATACTACTTCTGCTTTTCCATCCAATGTTACTAGTGATGTGGAACAAATTTTTATTGACACCATGTTGTTTTTAAACTGCCATCAAATTTGTAATGTCGCTAACTTAAGTAGTAGAATTCTGGATTTAGTTTTACTGAATGATCCAAATTGTGGGTCATTGGAGCCTTTTGTTTCTCATAGATTACACAACAGTAGATTGGAGATCAACTTGAAATACCAAGAACATTTTTGTAAATTCATCAACAATGTTCAACCGAACGTAAATTATAATTTTATTTAGGCCGATATTGCTGAACTACAGGAGATTTCAAAAATCTCACATCTCTCTCAGATTTCAAAAGGACTGGGATAAAATTATTTATTCTAAATTGAGTGACTGTGAGTGATTTGGTAAATTTAAGAAACAAAAAATGAGGCACGTTAATGCCAAAAGTAAATGTTCCAGTTATCCCACAAATGATGTCGCTAAATAATGCCACTTCTTGTATGTGAAGGCCATATGTGAATTATTCGCTGAATTTTTCTATTCAGTCTACAAAAAAAAATAATGATTATGCCATTGATGTTTCTATGTAAATAAACCGGGTTTACATCTAAGATGATCGAAGTTCATTCTGGAATACCTTAGGGTTCTCACCTCAGACCTGTATTGTTTAATATTTTCATCAATGGAATTGCTCCTTTGTTTCAGTTCTGTGACTGTGAAAAAAATTGAAAAATGTACTTAACGCGCATTTGTGTAATGAAATGCAGGGTGATCTTGAATTGCTGTATAAATGGTCAAATTACACTTAAATTTGGACAAGCGCAAGATTATGAGCTTCTTCAGGGAAAAAACAATAATTCTTCACAATATCATTGGCAATCACCAGCTGAGACGAGTTATGACATTTAAAGATTTAAGAGTTGTCTTGGACCATCATGAATTGAATTTCCCAGACAATTTTAATTTAATAGTGCGGCTAAGTCTAATTCTCTATACTAGTCGTATCACAAAAGATTTTTGTAATCCACAATCAACTAAAACTCTGTAGTGTTCTAGTTTCCGGTCTAAATTGGAATGTACGCCGATTATTTCGTCAAACCTTCCAATGTGGCTAAATAAAAACAATTTGCCACCCTATCCCGACCGCTGTAAAACTGCAAATTTTGAATCATTGCTTTAAATACGTAGATATGCTCACTCAACATGCATCGCTGATATGCTAACCAGTTCTATTGATTTCCCTGAACTACTTGCTAAGACAGATATTCATGTGTCCTGTAAACCTGCTCGAGAAAAAAAAATTAATTTGTTTGTCGACGTTTAAATCTAATTATGCATATAAAATGCATAATTAGATTTAAACGTTGGTCCGGTTATTTGTCGACAATTCAACGATAATTTTGATGTGTTTGAATGAAATAAATAAAGAATATCTAAGATTTAAACACAGTTCAAGCGTTCATTTTTATTTGGCAGTTGATTTCGCAGGAATAATTTTAATTAAAAAATAATTGATGCTTGATTGATTTGAATGATTCCTTTTTGAAATAACATTAGATATCGAGTAATGTGCCACTTGTAAAAAACCGGCTATGGTCGGCTTAAATTAATTTAAGGGCGGCCAAGAATCACTAAAGATACATTTTGTTGCGCTTTTCATTCAAAATCCGCTAGACGGAATCCAAATTTCTATCGCGCACAGTACAATGGTCCTATTTCAAAAAATTGATAATCGTCAATTTCCAGAAATTAATAATTCCAAAATCGAAAATTTGTAAAATTTGAAAATTTTTCACATTTAGGTTCCTAGAGTGAATATGTGGTCAATAATTGTAGGTAGCCGTTTTACAAAATGAGGTCGCGGGATTTTAAAAATTATAAAACATGCGAATGTTCAGACTTTGAAAGTTTGGTGAAAGCAATGCGCAAGTGGAATGAGTCTGGGTCCGAATACATACTCATATTTCCATTAAATTTGAGTAGATTCTTTAAACTTTAACCGACTAAATATTGAATATGACTTAAATCACGATTGTGAAATATAATTAGGCAAGTTTGAATTAAGCTTGCGGCAAATTTTAATTGGCTCCGAGGCTCGATTTTAAATTATTGTGCATAAGAAAGTGTACTTGAAACCAATTGTGTCGATAACTATCCTGGCACGAATTTTGTGGGCGTATACAAATAAAATTTCGTACGACAATCCATGTTTTTCCTATCGGAAAAACTTTAAAAGAGCCTTCGGATGAATCTTTAATCGGTTATATAGCATTAAAATGGACAAAATGGTTTTTAAAGTTCTTTTCTTCTTTTTCCGATCTACTATGTTCCAATATCGCAGTTTGTTTGTTCAAAACAATTGGTTTTGGAAGACCCTCATTAAATTAACCACAAATTTTTCGTTACTTACTGCTGCATGCAGTATTCTTCAGATATAATGTTCACCTTTACATTTAGATCAGTTTCGAATTTTTCAAGTCTCAGTGTTTAGTATCAGCCAAATAAATTGGCCTGCCAACAATTCCTGACATCCTTATAAATGTAACTTTTAAACAACTTTTTCAATAGGTCGAATCGAAAATCGATCCAAGTTCTCCAGATATTCTCTCAATGCCAACGACAACAATCGGTAGGGCCCATGGGCTAAAACTGACTGGTTTTAGAAACTCAACCATTCTCCATATCAATTTTAACGAAAGAATCCAACTATAATAGTTTTGTACAACGCATGGAAAGCGATTTAAAGCAATTTAAATTTTTATTTTTTTGATGCAGTTGTCATTCAATTTCGAAAAATTTTCTTTTTCAACTTTAAGAAGTAGTTCTTGAAATTTGTTTTAAATAAATTTTTTGTATAGTTTCTCAGCTAAACACCTACATTAAATTTGTACGTTAAAGAAAAAAAAATAGTTTTATTCAAGAAAACCAACAATCTGCACCTTGTAACTTTGCTGTGTAAATATAGCAAAACTATATAGTAGGTGAAATTGCTTTAAGTACTATGGGGGTATGGTACAATATAAAAGTATGAAACCATATAAGATCCGTTTCGTGGTCGCACTATATCAAACAACGCGTTTTCTCAAACTTCCTGTAATAGGGCGTTAAAAAAAACAGTTCCGCTGACATTACTTTAATTTGTTGTTCGTTTCTGGTATTAAATAAATCATGAAGCAGATTTTTTATTGGGATTCAAAGCGACCAGCGAATAAATTCACTGGCCAGTACAATCGGAAATTTTTATTTTAGTTTTTTAGAGACACAAACCTAGCCCTAGGACTACAAGGTCATGTTTGCTATGTATTTTTGTAGTTCTAATAATCTAACACAAATATCTTTCAAGTAGGATCAACTGAAGGCGTTCAAAATATTTTTAGTTTTATCTAATTTGAAATAATCCAGATGCCTTAATTGTCAAATTTTGTTAAGAATTTATTTTAATTTCTTTTCCATTTCCAACCAACTTAATAATTATTTTAATAAGATTATAGATAACATGTCGAAATATATTTTTATACTTTACAAAACTTTACAAAGTAATCAATTCGTTTTATGCCGGTACATGAAAAGCAAGTATTCAATTTTTTTAGATATAGATAGTTTCACTACATATCATGACAAACTTTATCGTTTCCATTATGGATTTAGCCTGTATTAAAAATTTGGGTGGCGCAGTAAAAATTTTTGTTTAAATTAATCTCCGTTTCTGTGAATACCATTCAGAGATGTATGTATATGGTGGGATGTGGTGTTGATTAGATTTAATACATATATCAAACGAATGATTTTTTTTTTCAACTATACGTATCCAAAGCTTTCATTATTATTTCCATCCTCATAATCTTATCAACACACGTCTACATATTATATATAAAAAAAATACAGTATTCGCTCATACAACTGAAATTGTCAGTGAAAAAAGCACGCATATATAACATAGAACGTTCTAGTTTTTATTTCCGTTAAATTACAAACATAAATCGACATAAATAAAACCGTATACCAAGTATATGTATGAAAATGTCTATTAAAAGGAAGCAAATTTTGTTAACAAAAATTGGATTAGATCTTTTTTGTTATATTAAATATAAAAAGCTCTTTGTATCACGTTTATATAGCAACGAACATTTTTTAATAAATGTCTGTCCTATATACAAACTACTCTTATATATAATACCAAAAGGAAAAACTTTAAAAAGTACAGTGAAAAAAATACGCTTTGGTATGAGCTTTTTTTTGCAACGTTTTTGATGCAAATTTAAACTTTAAGGTATAAGAAAATAATATAATCACTGCGCGCTACACACGAATGCATGCAAACTTTTTTTGCAATTTTCTAAAAGTTTTATAATATATAAAAGATTTTGTTTTTGCTTATTGAAATGAAAGCTTGAGCTTTTCATTTTTTTTTTTTTTTGGTTGGTACGATATATATTCATGTTGATTATATAAAAGAACTTTTATTACTTTGTGGATATGTATGTATGTATATAGAACACAAGCTGTGCGATAATTGAAAAAGCTGAAAGCTCATATTTAAACTTTGTTGTAATTTGTATTATATTCGTACTCGATTAAATTTTTGATTTGAAAATATGTAATTTGTTTTTTTTTTTTCAATTTGCAACTCATCAATTCCACATCTGCGGTGTGTAGTTTCTTCGCTCGAGTGTTTTTTTGTTGTTATATCGCATATTGATTACTTTCCTATATACATCGAAATAGCCTAGTTAGTGCTTCGGTTTATTGTAAAAGCTTTATTCATACATAAGTTTTTTTTTTGTGGTTTTGTCATTTTACTCATTTTCTTGGTTTGAGGTTTTTCATGTTTTTTTTCAAGAACGGCGGTGGATGAGTTTATTATTTTTATTTAAATGTCTGATTTCAATTAATGTATATTTGCGGTATGTGTATTCATTTTAATGTTATTTTTCCTAAAAGTGTTCGAAAAATGGAATAGTTCATGTAGGTTAGATTTATGTACAATACTTATCAAAAATGACGATAAATAACACGACATAAATTGTATGTTCAAAAGCTTAAATGGAATGTAAATATCTGCTAACAAAAACGTTTGATTTATAAATCATAAATGCTATATTCGCATATGTTACGTTGAATGAATATCATTGGTTAAATATACAATTCTCAAACTATCAAATTTTATTGAAACTCAATTTTTTTAAAGTTAAAATTATTTAAATTCCCAATTCAGAGAACATTTTAAAATCGGATGTTAAACACAAAATATAATCGATTTACAGACATTTTTTTTGAATTTTAACATTCAGTCCTCTTCCTCTGTGATTCTGTGACCACTTTTCAGTTGTAAATATAAAATAAATGTTTTCAACAAAAAAAATCATAAACCACTCCACTCTAACTGTAGTATCGCATGAGTAGAAAGAAATTTTTTTTAAATCCTTTCGATTCCAAATTTAGGTCTTTCTTTTTAACCACTCACACAGTAAAACACGCGGAAAATTATCTTTCATCAGTGTTAGACAATTTTTCGTGTGTTTTACTATGTAAATGCTTGAAAATTTCGACTAAAATTTCTTATCGGATTATAATTTTCAATTTTTTAATATTATTATTTATTTGGTATGGAAAGTGACTAAAAATGCTGGACAAAAGCTAAATGAGAAAAAAGGGAGAATGAAATGATGTGAAAATCGAACATCGCTGACGTTTAATTTACTGTTGTAAATGTTATGTGATCTATACAAGAAAGATAAAAGCAATAATGCGAACCCATAATCGCAAATAGATTTAACAATTTTACGGTTTCATATTCAGATTTGATTTGATTTTATCGGATTTTTCAATAGGGACATAACAATTTTGTATTTAAATAAAACACAGAATAATTGAGATATTGGGCTTAAATTTATTCCAGGTGCAGTACACATGGTTTCCAGGTTAAATTTAACTATTTACCACGATCACGTTTGCAGCGATCGATTTGTTGTAGCCAATTTTCCACCATTCTTTTCCACATATCGGCCGGAATGTTGGCACGGTCACTTTTTGTGGTTGTAATTGAGTCTCTTGAAGCAGATGTAGGTTTGTTGCTGTCCAATTGACAAAGCCCTTAAGTCAAAAATGAGCTTCATCGCTGAATATGATTTTTCGATGGAATTCAGAATTTTCTTCAGACTTTAACAGATCCCAATCGAAGAAGTTTCGGCGCCTCAAATAATCAAGAGGCTTCAGTTTTTGAGTTAATTTGATCTTGGGTGTATGCCAAAATTCGCAATAATTGGAGTAAGCGCTCTTAAAATTACAACGACCGACTCACAATTGCGGTAGTAGTTTTTAATAATTTGCAAACTTTGATCATTCGCGTACTTCACCATGATAAAAATATTAACTTTGACTGACGTTTTGATGTTGATAGATCATGAAGAATGTTCAAATTGAAATATTAGAATTGTGATAATTAGAAAATGACTATATCGTCCGCAGATTAACAAAACATTTGATATTCGTTACATCAGAAGACTTTGAAGTGTACTCTTGAATCAGTCAAAAAATATTAACTGAACTTGATGATGTCGGCACCTACAAGGAAATATAATTCACTAAACTCCCGACAGAATTTTATTGAAAATAAATTTTAATCAAGTACATATTGACCACGTTTTGCCTATTTTCGGATAGCTTCATAATTCCATCGGTGTAGAACTTCTGAGGTTTATCGTCAAAAATTTGGCCAAATGATTTTGAGCGGCACTTCGGTCTGCCAATATCTTACCAAAAAGAGAGTTTTGCAGAGACCGAAACAAATGGTAGTCAGACGGAGCAAAGTCCGGGCTATACGGTGGATGCATCAAAATTTCCCAACCAAGTTCCGTTAATTTATCATGATGGAACCCACCTCCCTTTCTGTTGGCCAATTCTGGTCCCTCTTTCTGAATAGCTTCGTTCAAACGGTCGAGTTATGCACAGGACCAAATTGATGGTTTAGGATTGACAGCAAACTAGATTATCTTGGAACGCTCAAGATAATCTAGTTTGCTGTCAATCCTTTGAAGTCGTTTTTGGAGGGTCACCAGCCTTTGATCATGAGCGCTTACGTTTGATATTGTCGTATTTCACCCATTTTTTATCGCCTGTAATGATTCGCTTCAAAAATAGTTCAATTTCGTTGCGTTTCAGTGCCATTTCACTAATATCTCAGGTCATCAAATTTCTTTGCGTTAATTCATATGTGGCACCCAAACATCGAGCTTTATTTTTGTAGCCTGCTCTTTTTCAATGATCCCATACTGTCATGTGGTTGATGTTTAATGCCTCCGCTATTTCCTGACAGCTTGCGTGCCGATCTTGTGCATCTTTGACATTCCATTTTCCGGAACGGATCGATCAAACCACTCCTGGGTTCTTCGTTCTCTCACAACATTCTACCGTACACTTCACAAATTTTTCGGCATGTCTTTGCAGCGCTTTTACCTTTTTTATACTAAAAAAGCATCACATAGCATCACATTCTTCAGATATTTCACTCATTTTCAAATCAACATAACTTTTTACAAAAGCATGGAATTATAAAACAATCTTCACAAACAATGGAAGCTGAAATGTCACCTTTTAAGCACATGTACATTTGAGACAATCGGGTGAGTGTTGCCCGATATATGTAGGCATCAACACCATCTAGTGGAAAAAACTACGGTGAATTTTTATATGACCTTATATTATGCAATTATAACACCGGTCAAATCAAAATATGTGACGAATCTTGTGGTGTTGGTTGTTTCCTTAAATAGGAAGGCGCATAAGTAATGTCATGATTTCTTTTATCAATAACATTTTTCTTTCTGATTTTATTTAACGTTGGCATTTACGAGTTAATATCTTTCAAATGGTTGCCATTGTTTGCTTCGATCTGACGTGCTCTTTCCATAGCATTTCTATAACGTTTCTTAGAATTCCAGGTCCCAACGTCCCCACGTCTTCTCGGATATTGGCCTTTAAATGGTTCTTGGCTTATTAGCCTACATCTTACCATCCAGGTAGCCACAAAGAAAAAAATCGGGAGCCGTTAAATCGGGCGAACGCGGTGGCCAGTTAAAATTAGAAAAACTCGATATTATTCGAACGACAAAAAATTTCGCCCAGGAGAGCCATAGTTGGACGAGCTGTGTGAAAAAGGGTAAGGGGAAAGGTGTAAATTATGTAAAATTCTTTGCAAAGACCGTTTAGACCACACCAACTTCTGATAGTGTCGCCTGGTGGAAGTTTTGGGGTTTTCCTCAATACTTGCTTGCACCCGAGTAATGTTCACATCAATTCGAAATTCACGAGGCCTTCCAGCACCCGGAAGATCACAGACAGCGCCTTGTTGCCGAAAACGCTGAACCAATCGGGATTTTGTTGGAGCGCTAGGTGCATCTCTAACATGAAAGAAATTTCAATTTGACCTTTGTGTCTGAATAATCGAATGCTGAATTTCAAAATTAAATTGAACAACTTCGGTTCTTTGTTTTGTGAAAACAAACGAAAAAACACGAAAAAAAATACGTAAACAAAAATTGTATTCACTAATGAAATCATAACGCTACTTATGCGCCTCCCTATAAATTCCAAATTCAAGCTTTTCACCATAACACATTACATTTCCAATTCAGAAAACCAAGAGATGCCGCATGCACCTCTCGAATGTCTGCTTATATATTTTGCCCCTGAAAGGAGAAGAACTTTAGTTCCATACATGTTTTCACAATATTTTGGTACAGTGCCTGAGAATGAGAATTTATTTGACAACATAAATTTGAATAAATTTTAATAAGCTTGAAACAGAAACGAATTTTTAATGAAATTTACAGATCTGTTATAAATTTACAAAAGCTCCATAGAATTTTGTTGGCAAATTTGATTAAACTTTCAATGAATCGTGTTCTTAGTTGAATTGTAATTCAGAATTTTACTGACGATAGGGTGACCAGTACGTCTTTACTTCTTTTGTTTAATTTTCTATATTTTAAAGCTTCTGAAACCAGAATATCTAATGATTACCGTGTTGGAAACCTAGTAAATCCCGTTGCAGCTGCGGGGCCTCGATATTCCTTTTTTCAAGCAGGGCTCATATTTAAACCCAGAAAATGAAAATTCTCTGGATTAAGTTTAAATGTTCAAATTAAAGCTCTGTAATTCTTAAAGAGAAATACATTTTTTTTAATAAATCCATATTTGGAGAGCATGTTATTGAGAAATGTCTCTATTTGAAGCAATTTCCATTTTATAGTTTTGAAAGAATTGGCAATTCATGAAATGGGAACCAAAAAATGTATTGGTTTCATTTAAGCTCTAGATTAAATCTTTTCCATTTGCCCGTCCAGAAAGGAGTTGGAAAAAGTGGGAGAAATAAGAGTTGAGAACCAAGAAAATTGAAATTTTCTGGATATAGTTGAAGGTTTAAGTAATTTTGTCCTTCGTAACTGTAGGTTTTCTTTTCTGAATTTCATTGGAATTTTAAGTAATTTCTTACAACCTTCCAAAATCTCCAGTACCCAGGCTTAATCTTGGGTCGGCAAGGCTGTATGTATTTGTAAAGGTTTAAGTATTATCTGTAATTTAGTTCGTGTAAGCTGTCCTTTGCTGGATATAAAACACCAGAAACGTAAATTTTTAATCGCGTGAATATCTATCTAGCAGCATTATCAAGATGCCAATGTGAAAAGGGTGTTTTCACTGAAGGTTTTTAATTTAATTTGAATTTACCGTCATTTCGGCTTACGCCAAAGTATTTCAGTGGTATTGTAAATATTGTACTTTTGTTAAATCAGTAAAACTGTCCATATTGCTCAGCGTAAAACTAGACAAAATAATCAAATCATGCAATAATATTTAAACATAACCTAAAAGTAAGCTTGTAGATTCAATTTCGAATAATGAATTCTATTTTTATTTTATACAAATACTCTCAAAGCGACTAGAAGTTTGTGTCAAAATTTATATTCTCAAATAAATGAAAATTAATGCTTGTATTTATTCAACGTAAACTCCCTTCAGACTTGTTCAAAATTCGCGGAACAAAACAATGATGGTTTCGTGAGCCGTGGTACAGTAAATCGAAAATCATCGTAACAAGCTTCAATCTCTATACTACTCGCGGTACATAGAGTATTATCCAGTTTAAAAAAAAATATACTTTACAAATTGAAGAAAATCTATCCTCAAACGTTGAGGATTTTAATTTTGGAAAGACATGAAGAGCAAAAAGTAAAGGTTTTGGACACAATCTTCATTCATTTCTTCGGCTTAACGAAATAAAATCGCAGGAATATAACGAGTCGATGCTGAAAGTAGTGTTTTCATTTGAAAGTAGTGTTTGGTTACCAAGGAACCTGCAGCAAGGACTGCTCATTCTTCATCCACAGTTGGCTTCACAGTCCTTAAATCCTTAAATAAATACTTTTTACGTTAGCCCTCAATTTCATAATATTTGACTTCAGATCGGATCACCCCAGTAAAATCTGTTTTGATTTTCTTAATAACTGAAGATTTATGATTCAAATTTGTCTCTGATAGCCCGCTTAGTTTATTTGCAACTTTTTTCTCAATGAAAGTTCAGTCTCGGGTTCCGTCTGTTCTTGAATAGTTTCTAAAAACATTCAAATGATTATAAATTCTATAACCGAAAAATCGGAAATGAAATTTGAATTTATCGGTGGACCTGACCGTTCGAACTAAACAATACCGGTATTGAAAACTTTAAGTGTTTCCTTCGAACACTGCAATTTCAACTCTGACCGTTCCATTTGGAAGGTACATTAGCTTCATTATCGCTAAGCCGTACATTATCCTGAGTTTCATTATAGAAAATTATTAAAATTTTTGTGACCGGATTCCACTTAATACTTTTTTTTGTCCAATCAATTCGGGCAGAAAAATATATTCTTCGATCTTACTTATAGTGACCATTCCAATCTCTTGAAATTGCATCGACATATAATCTTATGATTTTCAAAATACTTGTAAAATTCGTTTATTCCATAGAATGTACTGGTAACGCTCAGAGCCGGATAAATTAAATGTCTAAACCAAATTATTTATGGATATGTATTGTTGGTCTCGTTCACAATTTAGAACTGCAGGCACCGACTTTGTTAGAAAAATAACTCTTAAATCAAACTCAAATTTAAATTAAATTGAATAAGTTTTAAATTCATCAGGATTTATCACACGAGCCTACCATAAGATCAAACTATGTATTTCAATTTCTAGTCGAACTCTTCAGCGATATGAAAAGTTGAATATCAGAACCATCGTTTAAACACTTTTTTGAGGATATTTCAGTTAACATTTGAACTAGTACTCGTATATTCACATAGAGAAATGGGTGCTATTACCTATCTCTATAGTATTCCTAGAGTACTGCGTGCACTGAAAACCGTGTTTCCAGATGTTTGATTACTTCCTCAGCTACCCCGTTATAGCTTCTTGAAATATAAAAAACTGAGTTTGACTGTTGTAACTACGGTTTTTCATTTTGAATGTATGTCGAGTTGTAAACTTATCGATGGCTTATGGGATCATTTCAATTGTGACTTTACGAGTTTACGATCATAAACGTATTCCAATAAAGTATATGAGTTATTTGTGCCCCGGGTAGTGATTTCGATACATCTGCTGCTAGTTAGACATAAGCCGTTTGCGATAAGCCGTTTAACGAGCATCGGCTTACATTTTTCTTCACGATCTATATTGGGCTGAATTCGATTCACTGATTGCTTTGTTTCACTGATTGCTTTAATCTCACTCCATTGTCCTTATGTCTAGTCTGTCATAACGGCTCATAACTTTTGAAGTATCATTCGTAGCGATTGGATTTTGCGTGTAGTCATTTAAAGATAATTCAACTATTACTTCAGAATAATAATTAATTAATAATTCAAATTGTACTTTTTATTTATTTTGCTTGTGATGTCGTTTTAAAGGGCTCAGCTTAGCGACTCTAAAAATAATTTTTTTGATGAATGTTTGGTAGCGAATTTTATGAAAATATATAGCAAAAAATGAATATCCTCTGAAAATTGAGGGTCCAAAAGTGGCCAACAATTGTTACAAAAAATATATGTCCATTATACATCCTAAGTGAGAGATGAGATAATCGACGTTTCGTTGTAGAGAATAGTCACTCCGTAAACATGTGCTCGGTATTGACGTTAATCCAATCATAAAGGCATCGTATGTTCCTCTCTTTGTAGAAACAAGGACCTGTCAACAAGATAATCATTGTTTCGGAAATAACTAAAGTTGCTAGCCCATCATGAGTGGCAGAGATAGTTGAAGTGGTGACAATTTACCATAGTAGAGAAGAACCATATTATGTGCGAGGTTTACTAAGAAATGAGGAACCGCGGTTGGGAATATCATCAGAAGGAAAAGGAAAATAAGTCATTAATGAAAGTTCCTCCCTAGAGGTCTTCCCCGCAGCCCTGGAAACTTGCTAGGATTCAATGAACCAATCATTCATTAATCTGAACTGCAAATGATTACAAAAACGATTACTAGAACTCTAACAGAAACATCAAGGCTAACACAAGTAGGAAATGCTAGAACACTGAGATTCTACAGGGATATATACTTTCGCCAACGCTACAGTGTCATGCGGAAATTAGATATCACGTCCCCCAATAACATCCAATAAGGATTAACAGGTAAACACAATAATCTAGACTATGCAGATTATCATCTGCTTGCTCACCCACAGAAACTCCGACTTGCAGCAAAAAGAACAACATTGGTCTCAAAATAAACATCAGGAAAATCAAGACGATGACACTCAACATAGATATAACCACATCGATTGCACTTTAAGGAACAAATCGAAGGTGTAAACGAATTCGTATACCCATCGCATACAAAGCCATACATTCAAACATGCCACATAAAATATGGAATATATTTGTCCTATCACACAAAACCAAAATACGAATGTTCAACTCATGTTGATAGAAAAACAAACGTTTGGACATCGAGATCATCAACAACGAAAACCAAATGATGTAATGATGTGAATGTCACTTTATATAGCAAAACCAGCAAATACACGTTAGAGAAATATGCTAGCCGAAGCGAAACAATTTGGAAAATCATGGATGGAGTAACCCTAGTAAACGCCATATGCTCCTGAATTGGAGATAAAGGTTAAATAAATTAAACAAAAACGGTCCTTCAACTAACGTTAGGAAACGTTAGGTCCGATATAGTCGGACCAGATGAAGGTGGCCATTATTATAGCTGCGCACACAAGTTTAAATGGTAGTCATTGTTAATATATCGATATACAGATATCTGGAGCACGATTACTTGCTTTGTACAGGCCATCTAAGTGTTACGAGTATTGATTTTATGCAAATCTTCACATACATATTTTCAAAATAAAGGATTGATTCTCGATTCCATGGGGTGCACCATGAGGAACATGAGCAGTATAGATTGTATACTTTCCAATATAAAAAATATTCTAGTAGGTACATTGGAAGCCTTTAGTCTCCACAAGCAGTATTTCCGAATAGTTTAGTTCACTCGAATTGCTTTCTATAATTTAAAGCAATTTTAATTGCAGTAGAAACATTTCACAGATGAGTTCGGGATACAGCTCGTATTAATCGTTGATTGCAAAACCGCAGATGGAACAGCCTAGAACTAAAGCAAATTGACATTTTAAAAACAAAAATATTTTAGCTGTGGAATAATTAAGATCGGAGGATTTCACAGAACTAAAATCTAAATTTTATGTTTGAATATAACAAAGACATCCTTCCTGGTTATTCTAAATAACCCTAAATTTTGTACATAACCCCGTAAAAAGACGAACATGCAAAGTTCAAAGGACAACTACATTATGGTACTCGTATTAACAAAAATAATTTTAACTCTTGTTAGCTGCGATAAATATTATGTTTACGAATGCAGCAGATTTGGCTATAATAAATTTATCAACAAATTCAGGGGAGTAAACTTACACCATAATGTATAATATTGTAGAAATAGTTCAAAGAAAAGTGCTTCGTTGATTTGATGGCTGGCTAGAATTTCATGGCTATATCCAAATATTAATGTTTTTGTTCAAATATATCATTTACATTTTGGCAATTATTAAAGCGTACATAACCTCTGCGTTCCAAAAGTCATAAAATGGAAAACTGTCTCTGATCAAAAAAATTTGATCTGCACTCTCAACTGTCATACAATTTGATATTTTAAAAAAATTTCCCAAAATTCTAATAAAATCGTTAATTAATTCATTTCGGTGAACTGGACTACTGCCTATTGTATGAACTGGACCACTGCCTATTGTATCCACATTTCAATTGAGTGCGTTTCATACATGAAATATACGATATTTATAAAGTAATACAGAAGAATACCGATTGAAGTGCTTCGAAATAGAATGTCCAAGCTTTGCCTCTTTAAATTTTAAAATTAATGGCTGCATCGGTATACCGAAGTAGTTAGATTTTGTGGTTAAGAATTCACAGTCTAGAAAATGACTGTCGAAGAATGATGAAAAAGTGCTGAAAATTGTAACGAGAAACTAGTACATACATCGAATTTAATCTATGTTAATGGCATAGTAGGAACGAACAATTAAGCCCTCAGTTTATGAATGTAAACTTATGTCTCTCTAGCACATTTTTCTAAAATTATTAAACCTGCTTTTCTATTCATCAAAGATTGTTGGTAGAATCAGTTTTCTCTGAGCTTTAAATGGCCAATACAAATTCTTTGCCAGATTTTATTTTGTCTAAGAAATTCACGCAAACCACCGTTTAGTAATTGTATGTAATCCTTAGTCTATCTGAAAACACCCTTTTCACATTGGCATCTGGGTAAGGCTGCCAGATATGACGGAAAAGGACGGGAAAGAATAGTTTATGAGAACTAAATTATAAAAAATACGGAAACCTTTACAACAACACACAAAGCCTTGCAGAGCCGCGTGAGCCCTGTTTTGAACTGGTAATACCTTTGAGAAAGTACCACTAAGCCAGTGTAGAATTCGAATGAAATGTTTAATAAGTTCTCGATTTACCGATAATTTACCGGTTACTCGGTTTTCATCCTAATTTTTTACCGTTTACCGGTAAATGAAAATATCGGTAGATTTTCGGCCCCATACATTTGATTAACATTTGAATATTTTTTAGCTTCCGTATCATTCAACTTGAACGTATCGCGAACACTGTTGATTGTTTTTGCAAGAGTTGTGGTAATTTGTTGTAGTCGAAAGTTAACACTGAGTTATCCGACTATTGCCTTGGTTACTATCATTTGGGATTCTTAATTTCAACAAAAACAATTTTTTTTTTTCACTTCTAGCGCCATGATAAATTTGTGGTTTTTTAAGAAACCAGTTAACTGAGTTTTGACAATTTTGAGTTATGAAGGAAATTAACACAAAAATAAAAAATAATTTAAGCTTAAAAGGGTTTTTGAAACTCTTCTATTATGAAATCAATAATTTTTTATTTATTAAAACTAGTTATCTGTACTTAAAATTAACAAAGTGTCGCTTACTTGTTAAAAAAAACTAACTATCTGCATATATCAAATGATTATGTAAGGTGAATTCTGCCATATTTTTAAATTGAGAATACGAACAAAATCGTAAAGTATTTAAATGCGATTTCCCAAAAATGATGTTTTTGCAGTTAACTAGTTTTTCAAACAACCTCAGAAATGATTGTTTTAATCTTAATTGATCGTTATACTTCTTCGTGAGGCATTTTACAAAAAGCTTAAAACAAACGAACGAATTTAAAAATCTGGTAGGAAACCAATTCATGATGCTTAAAGCCATTAATATTCCTTTCATTCCATACCCCAAAGAATGAAAAATAAAAAGTAAATTTCAACATCTAACGAGAGTACGTATATATGTACGGGTATATACAATATAGGATAATGGAATAGTGAGATGAATGGCAATATCAAAACTTCAAAAATTATAATTGCAAATTTTTTTGTTTTTAATTTGTTTTTATTATAAATTTTTGTATTTAAGAAACAAACAAAAAATTAAAATCTGGAATTTTACCATTTCACCAAAAGAGCAAAAAAACCTAAAAAATTAAACATAAAAACTGGATCGAAACGAAACGAGAAAGGATACTATGTAGATTGTTTTATTATTTGTAAAAAGGATAAATGGAAACGAAGTATTCATAAAAACACCTTTAACCTTTTTGTTTCTCCTTTAGACCGTGTGTATGTGTGTGTGTGGGTACGTACCAAAATGATACATCAATTTTACAGCCGTTTGATGTTGTGCTTGTGTTATACGCTATATATATGAATTATTTTGGTCTCGGGTTCTACACAAATATGTATAGGAGGGTTTAGGGCCATTAACAAATTTTAACCATTTTTAACCTATTCAATATTCTTGGAATGGAACACAAAAGATAAAAAAAATTAATTAGAAAGGAGGCATTTAACATATTTAATATACCCCATCTAACGTTGCTTGTTTTTTTGTTCGGCATTTTTGTCATGTACACCAAGTATATATATATATAGAGACGAACACACAGTTTTTCAGCTCGAATAATTAGTTTTGTATATTGAACGTGACAGGTTTTGTGTCTCCGCACTTGAATGATTTATTCTGTATAGGAAATTTCGTGGAATTCTTTTCAGGGCTTCTACATCTTTTTAAATGTTTGAATTGTTAATAAAAATATTTTATAAATACGATTTGTGAGATGAAAAATTAAAAGTTTGGTTTTTAGTGCTTTTTGTAATGCGTTCTTAAACTTAAATTAATTAAAAATATATGATTTGATTTGTCAACTCTTCAATTACCATAAAATAATATTATTGTACATAAAACCTACACAATTATTGTTCGCAATTCACAAAACAAGTATATACCAATCACATAATTTTATCTGTCATCTGTTGTATGAGTGGGTGGGGATTGGAAAAGAAAATCCTTTTACGATTATTATCTATATTCGACTGTCGAGATATAAAAATAATTTTTTATTAATTTTTTTGATTTTTTGGAAATCACAAAAGCTTTAGAGGGTAAACATTTTCATACAGAAATTGTGATAATGAATATGGAAACATAACAATAAAAATTATACAGAATTGAAAATATGGGAAAAACAAATTGTTTTTTTTTAAAGAAGAAATTGGAAAGTTATTTGTAACGCATTTCATTTTTTGGGATAAATTTTTGATTACTACCCATAACATCAAGAATGGATTGGATTTTTAAGGACGTGAATTTTCCCATATGGGAAATGCGCATAAAAGTATAATTCTGTATTCTAGAAATGTTTTTTTACTGCGTACATTCAAATATGTAATTTTGTGAATTTCTGCAAACAAACTAAACTTGTGTACTTGTGGCCCCATAAAATTTAAAGACTCGAAATTTTTAAATTTAGTTAAATTTCTTAACTATGGCTACCAACACGTTATTTAACATCAAATTTGGAGAAAAAAGCAAATACTTTGTACTGACACTTTTTGTTTTTGATTAAAACCGGTGAAAATATTCTCGGTGAAATAAATTGGCTTCTACGGCACTGTTAAGGGTGAACAAGTTATTCCATATTAAGCGCCGATCTGATTTGAGACGACCAATTGAAATGGATTCCCGTTAACGCCATAATTATGAAAATTTTTTGAGCTTACGAATAACATTGAATGGTTTTTCGTAAGAGAATTGTGATTAGAATCACAATACCCTGAAAACGAGCAGATTATTCCTTTACGATGGTAGGAATAATCTGAATTTTTTAATTAACACTGCAGCTGATTTATCAGTAATCCCTGTCAAACAATTTATCTAAAGTTTTTTAATAATAAAAACTCAGATTTAGTACTTTCGGCCGCCAACGGTTCAACCATTTTAATTTCAGGTTGATATCGGGCTTTGACGAACTTTCACACATTCCTTTTTGGCGCCGATTTTCTGTGTAAATTTGGCTTATTAGTCGATGTTAAAAATAAAAGGCTAGTTGATTCAGCGACTCAGCTGTAAACCCTTGCCGCAATGGATTACTCTGACATACCTTAACCAATCCATTTTATCATCGAAAACGCCTATGGCACGATACTCAAACATTCCGTGGTAGATCATATTGTCACTGAAGGACATTTACCAGCTTCAAGAACCTGCATTAACTGATTTCCGGCATATGGTGGAATTAGGAATTTGCCGGCCATCGGCATCTTCCGTTTCTTGTCCATTACATATATGGTCAGGAAAAAAGACAACGATTGGAAACCATTTGGGGATTCGTTATCCTATTCCTCATTTACAAAAGTCCTCCATACACTTATAAGATAAATCTTATTAGAGGTTATCACCATCCGTTGCACCTGAAGACCTTTTTAAAACGGCTATCCATTTGGCCGCTCAAGCATTTCAACGAAACATGAACGAAGTCACTCATAGTTTAGACTTCGTTTTCGTCTATATATTGACGACATTTTAATTGCTTCACAATCTGAGGAACAACACAAACTTCACTTGCATCAACTATTCCAAAAGTTAGTGGAGTTTGATTCCTCAATCATAAAATCACACCTAATGGTATTCTACCTACTGAGAAGAGGATTCTAAATATTGCATGTATGTACATATATGCATAATGTGTATGCATAGATGAGTAACGGAAATATTGCATGGACCGAGAGAATGCACAAATATAAAATATAAAATGCTTAAGTGGGCGTCGGTCATTACGCGCGCAAAATCATAATCATCCAGACGAAATTCATGTACATGTGATTTCGTTTTGTTCGTCATGAATATTAATGAGAATGAATAAATGATGTGACGAATTAAGATGATTGGTAAATAAGTGTTACGCCATAGAGTAAAATATAGACTCTCGTGTGTAAATTAATATGCGCTTATGTATTCGATATTCTATGTACAGCCTGTAGCGACCGGTACAATTAATTTGGCAATCGCCTGAATTTCAATATTATCGTAATCACTACAATTTCGCGTTTGCCCATTTCCACTTATCGACGAAGCTTGCTCGTGTTCTGTTGACACGAATCAAAAGGAAGTTGCAGTTGTCTAAGGTTTTGGGAATAAAAATATTTGACTGAGAGGATTGTGGAATCTTCAACCTGAAAATATTCCACCAGGTAGTTTGAGGCTCTGGCCGTACACTAGGTCACTGGGCTGCATTTAAGGTCTTTTTTGAAATATGTTCTCGTGTCCAGCAAAATTATAGGAACACCAGAGCTCCAATAGTAGCTTGATGCGTACAGATCTGTGTGAACCTTGAATGTGTTTTAATTCAGATAAGAGGTTTAGATCAAATTGGCAGCCTTGATTTGTCATAATTTCAAAAGGAACGCTAAACATTGATATACATTGGTGGTAGCGTTAATATCTGGAATAGGATATTCCTCAGGCCATCGAGTGACTCTATCAATGATAGTGAATACATATATGTATATGGTTTTTCTTCAGTTGATGGTACCGGACCGACTAAATGTGTATATATGTTGGAAACGAGTTTCCGGAATTTTGAATTTACCATGTTGCGATTTAGTATGTTGCAGATAATTTCAAATTTTTGTCATGACAAACACTTTACTACCCATTTTTTAACATCTTAATTCAATTTTGGCCACAAATATGTAGTTTAGAGTAGTTTACGCGAAGAAATTTTGCAGTATTTTATCAATCGTAGCCAGCAATTGAAAAAGGTCAAGTTAAAACCTCGTATACTGTGTATATTAGGGATTTCACAAATTGGACAGCTTGTGGATCATAACTTCCTGACAAGGCGTCTGCGAGCACATTGGTTTTTAGAAAAATGTCTCGGATATCAGTTGTAAATTGGGATATAAAATCCAAATGGCTGGTTTGTCGCAAACTGCGTCCTGTCAATTGCTTATGGTCAATGGAAACTGTTAATATTCGGTCGTCTACGAAATATAACTGAAAGGGCTAAATAAATATCCAGCAGTTCTCTGTCGAATATGGAGTACTTTATTCTGTAATTTTTGTACAAGAATGCTAGTGGTTCCCAACTACATTGGTTGATGAAATTCGACTAAACGTGATCATAATTCACCATCCCGAAAAATTTCTAAATAATTTTAATTGAGCTAGGTCATGTGGGATCTCAGTCAAAAACACATTTTGATATCTTTATTTTGACATCGTATTCTGCACGTCGTTTTAAACCTTCTTTACATAACATAAATGTTCCTTCTCAGTCGTGGCTGTAAGGTTGTAACCAAAAAGTCAGCAGGCGAACATGAAATTAAGATTTTTTAATATTTACTTCATGTATGAAGCCAAAGAGGCAGTCGTTTTTATTCGAATAACCCAAATGATGTAGTCATTGCCGTTTAGACCTGTCTTCGGAAGCTACATGTATTTCGTGGCTTGTGTGGTATCGGATACTAGATTCGGTACCGTAATGGAATTCAATCAACATAATTTCCACATTGACGCCAATCTATACTGTCCTTCTTTTGAACTATGTACGGAGTGACCATGAAACCGGACAGGACGACAGTTGATATTCATATACCTAATTCGATCATATGTGCGAACTCATTATATGCTGCCTTGCGTTTTTAGAGATCCAGGTGGCGTGGTATCGATAACAGAAGTTGACCGTTCGTATAAAAGATATGATAAACCATGCTGTGTTTAACTGCAACATTGTAATTAAGGGATTCGATGAGACTGCCTTTAGTGAAAAGATCAGCTCCGATGGTTGGTCGGTTTACTGGTGCGAACACGAAAATATGAGTAAAGATTGCCCAAGATCGGCAAAAAGAAATTTAGTCCCAAATGTATATTGATAATCATCAATTAATCGATTAATCGGGATATTTTGAGTAAATTATTAAACAATTTTGTTAGCCAGAATAACTGATTTTTGGTTTTTCTTTTGTATCGTTAGTTCGCATACACAAATGCAAGAAACACCACAAATTAATATTTGCTAAAGTATTTCAATACTTTACAGCAAAAATACAAATTCAAATTAAACGAGAAATTTCCGACTATAAGGAGAATGGTGGAAAATGTAGCCTCACTTTAGATGAGTGGACTTCAACGCAAAACCGCAGATACCTTAATATAAATGTGCACTAAGATTATCCAGGCAAATTTTGGAATTTAGATCTAGTCCGAATTATAGCTAGCTTATACCAGCCGAAAAGTGCATTGGTTTAATAGACGAATTAATAGCTAAAATACGCTTAATATATTAAGTAATCAAACTTTTTCAGCTTTCTCCAACAAGGAATGATGAAATATTGCAAAAACATGTTAAGGAACCCTTTGGATAAGAGTTAATGCTGATATTGGATTCAAGAACTCGTTGGAACAGCTTATTGGCAATGTTGGAAAGTCAATTTTCGAACGACGAATATATCCTGCTTACAGAAACCATTTCTGTATTAATGCCAATTCAATATGCAGTCGAAGCACTACGTCGTCAAGATGCCAATCTATTAATTGTAGACGTTGCATTATAATTCTTCATTAGAACTAAGAATCAAAGAGAGACGCAATCATTTATCAGGACTATTGCAATATTTACATAATGGAAAAGTAAATAATACTTCTGATTCCACTGCCGTGTTTGCTCCTTTTCAGGACTTACAAAAATCTTTTGTTAGCAACAGCAAAGCGATTATTTAGTTCAATCTATGACGAGAACCAGCAAGCCATAATTAATAACGCAGATGTTAAAGATTAAGAAGTAGTAGAAGTTGAACCTGGAAGCTGAATCAACCAAATGCAAAAGGCAATTGAAAACGAAATTTCCATGTCTGAGAAAGACACTATTTTCTATGACTTTAACTATTGAAAGAACTTTAAGGCGCAAACAAGCTCAGTTTGAGGATGATAGAACTAGGAGGAAATGTTTTGCACTCTGTTATAGCTCCTTAAAATATGAAAGAGTATTTTCAGGATCTAGCAATTTGTGCGCGGAACGTAGATCACGGCTGGATCATAATACTGGATCATCAGATCGATTTCTTTGCAAACAGTTTATTGGGCGGAACAAAACGGCGGTTCGCTTGTTCTTGACTATCCCGTATATGGATTGTCAAATTTAATCGTTCAAAGAGCTTTGTTTGTACATTTTAATGTTTTGCTACCCCAGTTGTGATGATACCAGCAAAATTTGTAGTTACGTACAGAATTACTACGACGGTCCAAATCGTGGCGATCTTGAAGATCGCAGGCTTCTAGATTGATTTGGACTGCCTGAAGTGTGTTAGAGAATGTGCTCTGGAGCTAAGGAATTGGCTCTGTCCACTCTGTAATCTCTGATTTAAATGTTGGCAGTAATTGATTGCATGAAGATGATGTTAAGGGGGAATCTGAAGTGTGTTAGAGAATGTGCTCTGGAGCTAAGGAATTGGCTCTGTCCACTCTGTAATCTCTGATTTAAATGTTGGCAGTAATTGATTGCATGAAGATGATGTTAAGGGGGAATCTTCGTTGATTTGCACATTCAATCCGATTTGTTGATCAGGTCGCTAGTTGGTTTTTCCTCGAATCCAATTACTACAGAACCTTATTAGATGTGCCAAAAGAAAGTTTTCAGGCTGGTTGTTTTCATACCAAATTTTATACAATTAACTGCTGACAACCTTGAGTTAGCCTTGGAAAGCTGCAATTCGAAGTTAATTCAATTCATCGCATATATTTGCTTATGTAGACATCACTTAAACATCTAAATTTGTAGAACCTTTCAAATAAACAGTACGATTGGTAAACTCTTACAAAAATGCGAACACATTGGCGTCAAGAACACCCAGCCAAGTGTACCACAAACACGACTCATAAATTAAATACACCGATTTAACTATCTGTATAGCGGGGCTTGATCCAAGTCAGATTATTACAATGCGAATAAAGTTTAAATAAGTTAGTAAATTGAGGCCAAGATAGTAAAGGTCGAGGTGTCCCAAAATTAACGCAAGATTTGAATTAAATAGAAAACACAGTTTTTCGTCTTCTGATTGTGATTTTTTTTATTGAATCATAAAATACATAGGATAGGGTTATTTATGGAATATAACATCGGGCAAATGGCCTCCACAGCTTTGCTGCTACATATGCACTCTTTTATCGAAATTCTCCATGACATTTTTGCATAAATGTGGCTGAATTTCGTTGATGCAGCGTTTAATTTCATCCTGTAATGCACGGGTGGTTGTGGGCTTGTTGACATAGACCTTTGACTTCAAATAAACCGATAAAAAGAAATCGAATGGAATTAAATCACAAGATGTAGGGGGTATGGCTTGTGGCACCATCTTGTTGAAACCACATGTCGT
Source organism: Tipula unca (assembly GCA_951394425.1). NCBI lineage: Eukaryota > Metazoa > Arthropoda > Insecta > Diptera > Tipulidae > Tipula > Tipula unca. The sequence goes on along the minus strand of OX596381.1, from coordinate 29,667,014 downwards.
CTATGTCAATATCATTCAAGTGAGGCAGAAAGTAGTGTGTTATCATGTTGCGATATCGAGCGCCAGTAACAGTTACTATTTGACCAGCCTCATTTTCAAAAAAATATGATCCTGTGGATTGGATGCATTTGTTTTTCGACAATCACATGTGGGTTCTTTGTACCCTATAAATGCGGCAATTTTGGCGATTAACAAGGCCATCAAGGTGAAAATGTGCTTCATCGCTTAGAATGATTTTGCTCGAAAAATCAGTATCATGCTCAGTAATCCATTAAACGACCTGTGTTTTGTGCATGGTCATTAGGCTTCAGTTGTTGTGTTAATTGAATTTTGTAAGCATGAAGACACAGATCTTTAGTGAGTATACGCTGCAGAGAGCTTATTGAAATTTGCAATTCTTGTTCGCACGTCGCCGAATTGATGTTCCTGGATTTCTCCAACACTCTCACGCATTAGCGTCTCCAACTGATCCAGTCTCCTTGAATTTTTCATTTAATCTCTTAACAGTTGACGAAGTTAAAACACTATTCCGACCATAATTTGGATGAAATTTTCGAACTGCGGCTGCCAAACTTTCATTATTTTTGAGATATTCTTCAATAATGAAAATACGTTGTTCTATCGTGTAACGCAACATTTTTACTAACCCTAACCTCTCAGCTGTGAATTTTTTTTATTTTGGGGTTCCCAACACTTTACTGCACAAATGGCGGCAAATTCAAATCTGGTGTTAATTTTGGGATACCCTTTACTTTGAATATGACAATACAATCTAGGATGTGCCGACGGGATAAAATCACATAAAATCCAGGAATGAATCATCTGTGTGTTGTTTTGTCCGAAAAAATTTTTAATTTTATTCTGGCACGATCAATCCATCAATTTCTAAAAACCGTCTACTACATATATATAGGCTGTGATCTCTCCTGTTGCCATATTTTCTATCTTTGAGTTAAAATTATATTTAAACTTCTAAGATTCAAAGAATATTTAATTGACTGAAATTCACAGAACTTTTAAACTCGAGGATACTTATACATTCGACTGTTGAAAAAGTAATAGCCGATGCAGTTTTTTGAAAATTTGGTCAGGGCTTGCCGATTTATTTTACGCTGACCTTAAAAACACAAATGACAATTTTTTATCGATTGCAAGAATACTCAATGAAAAATACTCTCTTGAGCAATGTCCTGCACTTTAACTTTTTGTAGGTTTATTCTGGCTACTAGCTCAATGGTCTGGTGACTGGTGCAGGGGGTGGCGTAAGTGACTTCTTTGCTATATCGCTCAATCAAGCAATCAGTAGGTCGCTTTGGAAAATTTCTGATCAGTTTTTAATACTGCAGGCGGGTGGAACGAACCTGTTGTTGATAAATATTATAAGTTTTCTGTAAGAATTAGCTGTATTACACGCAGCTGTTGTCGAAAAATTGTTGGAACAATTAAGTGGACGCCAAATGATCCAATTTGGAAACTAATTCAATTTACGGCTTAAGTCTAGTGTAAAATTCGATTGTTTGTCATATGTTTAACAACTTCAGTATATAGAGGTGTTATTCCTTTGGCGCACCTGGACCTGGTTCGTCATCATTTTCAACACCAGGCGCATCAAAACCGTGTTTAAATTAAATTTATATTTTAAATTCAGAATTGTAAAATTCCCTTGAAATTTAAACTTTCAAACCCAATTTAACATTTTGATGACCTATAAGCTATAAATATTAGAAAATTTTTAAAATACTCTTAATTAAAATTTAGAATTCAGATTTAAATGTCCTTAAATTTAATAAATTCACAATAATTTTGCAAACAACTATTCTGAAGCGCATATTTACAGCTTTCAAAGTTTACTAAATGGTTCTAGAATTAAAAAAAAACAATTCTTAATACTCATGTAAATTTAAAATATTCTATCAGTGTAGTAGGATTACTAGACCAATATATTGGTATATTTGTAAAACAGTTAGTCCTATTTTCTAAACTTTTACCAAATTTGAAATTACGAATTTTACAAATTCTTAAGAACTTGAGATCTTCCAATTATATCTGTATTGCTTTAATCCTAACATTCTCGTAGCTTGCGGTGATCTTTATTAATTTAAGTTATTTATCAGTTAAGTTTTTAATAAAAATAATTAGGGCGTTTCTGTCATTTCATATAATAGTACTTATACTAATGTCAATGCTGATAATTATCGATTTCCTTAATTTTTTAAATGCAAATTTAAGGCACCACATTTTTTGTTTATTTTGGGCTCTTGATTAAAAAAACGCCCTAATTTTTTTTTCATCCAATTTTTAAAAAATATAAATATGTCTCAAAATTAATTTTGATTTCGGAACAACCGTGATTAACTCAAATTTATAAAATTATCTTTCATTTTACCTTGACATATTGAAACATTATATTCTGCATATATTGATTCATTGAGATAAGCACCTAATAAAATTGAACTGAAAAGCATTGCATTTAGACATTTAATTTTATTTCGTGTACAAGTGCAATATAAATCTGGGCGTAGGAACATTTTATGGTCTCGTATACATATAACTCTCCAAATTCATGGTGTTATTTCGTTCGGTTTTTTTTTTTAATTTCTACAACAAAATTATTCAAGTATTATTAAGGATATTCGGATTAAGGCTATATATATAGATATTGATACTCTCACACAATTTATAAAGGAGTTAAAGGCAGTAATAAAATCAATAAAATAAAGAAAGAACCGTATCATGAATTCAATACATCCCTTACATACATAAACATAAATTACAAGAATACGAAGGCGAATTTATTTATTTCTTGGTCAATGAATTTTTATTTTCAAATATAATATATTTATTGTAAATAAATAAATTTACGAGCTGAATATATTGATATCCCTGAAAATTCATTGATTTTGAATCAAAAGTATAATCGGGTATTTAAAAAATAAATAAATATATATACAAAGCTCGTTTATAAAGCTCATGTTGTGTATCGTGGCAAAGTGGAACGATATTCGATTTCTTGTCTATTATATTAAATGAACGAACAAATATTAAATAGATTTTATTTTATTTGTATACATATAAAATGATTAAAGTATTTTATTGTTCAACGTAATACGAGTACATATATATATAGAGACGATGCAGTATCTTTAGCTATGTACATAATAAATGAAATAAAATTGAAATTGTTTTAAAATCTTATAATACACTTTAGAGCACTATTTTGTATTCCTATATGTATATGTATACTCAGATATAAGCAGAATTTTGCACATTTAACAATTTTGCCAATTACAAATGTACATACATAGATTTAATTGTTTTACTTTGGTTGAGGTAATTTTCTAGATAAACAATTGGATTAGAAATTGAAATTGTCTTGTGATCCCTTAAACATTTGTTCATTGTTCTCACTGTAAAAGCTCATTGTCTATATATAGCACTATATATGTACGTATATATGTTCTAAAGTTTAATTGTTTTGTTTTAACGAGCAAACAGAGTTTATATACAGACTTATGTATACGATGTACATAACAGAAAAGTTCCCTACAATAACATAAAAGTTTTATTATATTCGTATTATAGCAAAGTTGTAAAAGATACAAATACTAGTCGTCGTTTTACGATGTTTTAAATTTTGCAATTATGGTTTTGATTTAAGAAAAATCTTTGTGTATAAATCAGTACCGGCATATAGGCCTTTAGCCGCATATTCTGGGCACTATTTTAATATTGTTTGTTAAAATTGAAAATTCCAAATCACAGCAGATTAAATTTTGAAAACAAATCACAAAGACAAACCAAAATACAATCCACACAATAATATTAAAAATATATATTAAAATTTTCGATACCAAATTTTAGTCAACCTTTTCAATTACTCACATAGTGAAACACACGAAAAATTGTCTTGCAATAGTGCTACACATATTTTCGTGTATTTTATTATGTAAATGCCACAGTATCAATAGAAAAAAAAAGTAACTCTGCAACTTGCTTTATTGTTATCTAGTCTTGATGAGTTTTTCATTTATGTAATTTTAAAGTTTTTTTTATTACAACCTTCAAATAAATAATTCACTCTAATACTCTCTAAAGCTTTTTCCACTCAGCTTGAAGAAATAAAAAAAATCGTACAAATCAAAAGAGAACAAGAGAGCATTCCACAAAACCGGAACGGAAACGGTTCCTTGGGTCGCTTTTCCTTTTCTCTTTTCACCGCACATTCCATACACATCATTTTGATTGCGGATCGTTAACATCCTGCGCGCCTTCATTCTTGGACTGACCAAGGTCAATTGATAATGCAACAATATTCGTAATAGCAGGTTTCATTTCTCCAGTAGCAGGCTTACTGGTTACCACGCTGACTACACCATCAGCACTAGGATGGGCTTCAATTCCCTTGCCTAATTTTCACTTGAGTGATGGAATATCGTTTTTCTTGATGATGACTATTGTACCAATGTTAGGAAGTTTCTTTTTCCAAAGATGGCGAGGTCCCAATGAGTGAGATGATCTAAATTTGAATTAAAACATCCCAACATCCCTGCCCTGGGGTGAGCACTACAATTACATCATCGGTGGATATTGAAACAAGTGGCCGAGAGTTTAATACCGCTTAGATTTGCTTGATTAAGGTACTAAGCTCTCTATATTTAAATTTAGCATTTATCGTTAAGCGGCGAAGGTGATATTTTGCAGACCTTACTGCGGCTTCGTAGAGACCACCAAAGTGAGGCGGGGTGGGAAGAGCAAACGATCATTCAATTGTGTCGCGCTGACACATAAGTTGTATTTCGGAGTTGAGATCAGAGCCTTGAAGCAATTCAAATAATTCATGTAATTCGGTGTTGGCACCGACAAAATTGGTGCCGTTATCGGAGATGATTTTCTTAGAAATAAACCTATTTAACGTGCCCATAAAAGATGCTGTTGAAAGTGATGATGCCAGTTCTAGGTGAACGGCTTTTGCGGACCTACGTGAAGTTGAGTTCTATGAATAAATAAAAAAACAGCTTGAGTTAAGAAGTCATTAAGTGGAAGCATGGCTGGATGCTGCGATGAGTAGGACAAGGAAGAAATTTTCAGCCGACCGCCAACACGAATAATCTTGTTATCACCCATAAATAATGATTTTGGATCGTGAACGTTAAATAAAGGATTTTCAAGTCCTTTATATTCAGATGAGTATGATATCATTTGAACCATGCAAATAACGGCTTAAAGACCATGTGTAACAATCTGATGTAGAACGCGGGACGAATAGAAGGTTTCCTTGTATTATGAATGAAGCGCAAAACGTTAAAGAATTTATGACAACTAGTGTTTGCGTGGGCCTTCGCTGCTCGGATAACTTTGTGCCATCTGATGTGAAAATGAGGCCAGGAGTCGTTAGATGGTTGGAGAAAACTCGGGCCGTACCACCATAATTCGGAATTAATTTATTGCTCGGGTGGTAATCCACGCGGGATCAAATCAGCCGCAGGTTAACCGTTTGATACGCGATTTTCAACAAAAGTTTTCCAACAATTAGACGGAGAGTTCAACCAATGCAAAACAATTGTGGAATCAGTCCAAAAAAATTAATCGTTAACTGGAAAGTTTAAGTTAGGCTTTATTTTTGCAGTCAATTTTGATAGGGCAATTCGGGATTTCGAACACAATAATCTAACTATAGCACCCGTAGAAGTGTGACTTCCAACATATACAGCAGCACCGTACCCTCTTTGACTAGCAACCCATGTATTGCAATTTTCGTTGGATTTCTGCAATGATTGAAAATATGCCGTGAAATGTGACTTTCCCAAAGATTTTCACGAAAATGAAACCAGGAAGTGCGAAGATCCATATGAGCAGACTTTCGTCCCAATTTTTCTTGAGTTGCCACAACTGCTGTATACACATCTTCCCTGGCACAACAACCGATGAGATTAATTCAATAGGGTCCAAAAATTTAGTTATTTTAGAAATAACCATGCGTTTGTTACTCTCGGAGATTCCATGCCAAGGTTGACATTGATACGGAAAGTATCGCAGTTAGACTGCCAATATGAACCCAGAGTTTTGATAAATTCATCATCCTATATCTGTAGAAGTTGCTCACGATCATCATCGGGAATATCGGCAAGAAGAGATGAATCATTTGGGCACCATTTTCAAAGATACATACCAGCAGACTGAAGAATGAAGGATATTTATGCCTGACAGCAAGTACTTCATTCTTTGAATTAGTCCCATTCAAAAGGTCGTCAGTAAACATGTCGTTGCTAAACTCGCTGTTGGAAATTATGATTAGTGATCTAAGACCAGTTTGAGAAGGCAGCGAATAGCTAGGAACGAAGCAGGAGCAGTATTTGACGGTTTTGAGCAGGTAGTGAGCAGAGGAGACTTCCAATCAAATCGCCAATAAATATATTGAAATTTTCTACCGTCACCGTGAACACGGACTTGACGATACATTTTTGTAATATCTGCACCTATCGCATATGCATGTGCACGAAATCCAAGTGGTATTATAAAGAGAGCATTTTGTTTGACAGGACCAGTCATTAGAATATCATTCGTAGACGTACCAGAGCTAGTCTTAGCTGAGCCGTCAAATACTACTCTTAATTTGGAAGATGTGGAATTAGGTTTAAACACACAGTGGTGAAAGATAAAAATGATTTGATTTAATTGAATTGATGACAACAGATTGTAGCTCAAAAAACGCTCAGTTCAGCGCCAATGCGCAAATCAATCGTCTGTTAGTCAATTTGATGTTAGCTGGAATAGGCCATTTGGATTGATCATATTGAGTAGTCGGTAGATACTCGGAAATTTTTGGCAAGATGTGGACCTCAATCGACGCAGAGTAATTACTGTCTCGTTATCGAAATTCAATAGACGTCGAGTCACACTTCATGATGGATGAGAATACCTCTGATTTAAGCCAGAGATTTTATTGCTCTTAAACCCAATTTGGATGCTAGTGGTTTCGTAATTAAATTAAGCATGAGATAATTCAACGAGACCTGTTGCGAGGAATACATACCTTGAGGTATGGGCGGAAGAGGTTAGCGTTGTGCTGATATTATTTTCGACAACTGGTTGTGAAGATACAGCAAGAATGGTGGATTGTGTTTTTTCGGAAGGTATAGTTTGAAGATATATTAATGATGTAGACTATGATGTTTGCCATTGCATATGTACAACATCGTCTATTCGATGATTGGATTGTAAGCAGTTTGAGCAAATTCTTAATTCAGCGACACGTGTCCGTCGTTCGTCATAGTGGAACGGCCGAAAAATTGATAGCAACGCACAATCAAATATCCTGTTTGATTGCAATGGACGCTCGAATGGGTCTTAGTCGTATGAAGACTCTGACGAAACCGAACAAGTAGTTGATTAGTATAGCGTTAGTAGTACGAACAAATGGTTGAGTATTGTCCTAGTTGAAGGTTGATGAGGTGTAGATGGACTAATGATTTTCTGTCCTTCCAACTTACAGCTCCTCCTCTTAATAAATCCTGAAATATTTTCGAAAGTTTGAATAGAATTCATTGGAGTTTCTTCTCACCACTTTAACCTTGTTTCCGAATCGAATTTCAAAGTCAATATATGAATAATCAGATCATCCCAGTACTCTATAGGACGACCAACAGTCTTAAAAGATCGAAAATGTGAGTTAAACTCATCGAGCAACTACAGGAGCTTTGAAAAACTTGATTTATCAATCGGTTTGATATTGAATAATGAGTTGACATGCTCCTCCACAATGCGATTGGTTCTGCTGAATCGCTTACATAATAACTCTCTAATTCTAAATTCTCGTATGACTTGGCACCAGGACCTATACTGCAACTTTTCAGGTATTGAAATTTTGTGAAATTATTGAAGGTTATGAATATGCGTGTCAAAGGACTCGATAAAACTATGAAACCTGGTCGGCTCACCACAAAATACCTCAACATCAGGTAGTTTTGGAAGGAATCCGAGATCCTCAATTGGTTTAATATGGGATTGTTTAGAGGTTTCTTTCAACTCCTCTAATCTTTCCTCTAACAATGGTTTCAGTTTGTTATAATGTCTATCGACATCATTTCGGGTTGTAGTTGCGAAAGCAGTGTAATCTTCAAACTTTAGAGTAGTCTGATATTTGAGAAATGGATTATACCGAGATTTAGGGCAGTAACTCTGAATACCGGTAAAGAAAAATGATATTGAAATCATTGTAAGGAAGTACTACACAAACAAATTAATACAAAAGCATTACAAATAAATCAAGAGTCCGCAAGCTATTTAAGTAAGTCCTAATTATTAATTCCGACTTTCCGAGTTTAAACTTCTACTCCCTAATCACTAATTCCTAATTTATAAAGTTTTAAGTTTTAAGTCTCATGTTCTTAGTTCTGAATCGTAAGTCGTGAATACCTAGGCGCAAGTTCTAGTTCTCCTACATCCCTAAGTTTAATGTTCTAATTAAGTCATGACCCCTAATTCGTAGTGCTGGAATTAAGTTACTAAAATTATGCCTTCGATAATTCATTTACTAAAAAATGTAAAAATCACTAAAATTAACTTTCACGTGTTGCAATTACCAACTGTATTCTACAAAAATACAATCAGTACCATAATAATAGAAAAAATTATTAAAATGTGTTGATACCAAATTTTAGTCGACCTTTCTAAGCACTCACATAGTAAAGCACACGAAAAATTGTTTAGCACTGACACAAGATAATTTTTCGTGTGTTTCACTATGTAAGTACTTGGAAAGGTCAACTAAAATTTGGTATCAAAATATTTTAATATTTTTTTTAATTATAATTGTATTGATTGTATATTTGTATATCGTTTGGGCTATTGTATTCCTTCTCAGGCAATACTACATTGGAAGAAAACTCATGTATTTATTTTAGGAAAACCCGAATGTCATGTCACAATCGGATCGTGAACATCTATAAATTAAAGCTCTACTATATATACTAAACCAAAATTCATTTAATTTAATTACAGATTCACAGTGCCGTACAACAACCCGGTTTCGTTCGTGTTAAACGTGGTTACAATTCCAGACCACTATCAATACCGGTAACAACTGCGCCCAGTAATAACGATTTATTTAGCACCGATCGAGCTGTTGGATTAATTGGTGTGCCACCGTCCGATCCATATTTTCCTCTGCAATGGTATCTACGGAATACGGGGCAAAATGGTGGAAAAATGCGACTTGATTTAAACGTGCAAGCGGCATGGGATCAAGGTATTACTGGAAAAAATGTAACAACAGCTATAATGGATGACGGTGAGTTAAATTTTTGTTTGTTTATTTGTTACTTAATAGAATTTATGTGTGTGATATTAGTTTTATCGTATTCGTCTATAAATACCGGACTTATGTACCGGCATAAAAATTGTAATGTATGTGATACGCCGCTACCGAAATTTATTACAATTTATTTTTTCTGTTATCGGTTGATTTGATCTATTTATATACATAGATAACCATTCATAAACGGCCCAAAATGCTTTGTAAACAAATTGAACATAATAATCCTTTCCAACTATAGTAAATTTACCTGTCGCTTTTCACATTACGGATTAACATTTTATTGTAAGAGTTAATTTGCATAAAATTTTCCTATTACGTACGAAAAATATATATGTCCCAAAAAGCAGGTCACATAATCAATACGGATGGATATTGTTAACAATAATGTCAACATAATCTGGTTCTGTGCTAATCTTTTAACGATCAGATACGTTGTATTGTTGGTGCTTTGTATTTACGTATAATAGGGGAGTGTTTCTTTATTAATGGATTTCACAGAACTTTTCATTCTTATATTTTCCATTTCATTTCGACAAACTTTTAACTTTTTTATTTATTTACCATCTGTTCTATTGTTGTTTTGTAATTGCTTGTTGTACAATTTATTTTTTTTAATGTTTTAGATTCATTTCATTATATATAAAGGAAGAAGCATAGAACATAAAAAAACATTCTTAACGTAATTAAGTTGCTGTGTAATACTTTTGTGTTGTTCTTATGAGTAATTAAATAAATGTAGGTAGATGAAAATGACCTGCGATAAATTGCTTCTGCACTATACGTGGTGAAAATTCCGTGAAACTGAGTAATAAAATGGTGAACACAGATATACGTGTGGCATGAAGAATCTCCTTTTTGTAATAAAATAATTCTTCGAATAATTTTCTAATTGATTCAGCAGCAGTACATAAAACACGTGCTAAACATGAATACTGATTTGAGTGCGTGTGATAATAATAAGATGATGAAAAAAAAAAATGATTTCAGAAGAAATGTCGTGATTCAGAGCCTGTTGGGAAAATTTTTTATTAAATTTGAAGAAACCTAATTTAAATATCGTGATCAAATATAAAATTAAATTGAATTTGGAATTTATATTTCGGAAAAAATAATTAAATTTTAGACGCGCGTTTGAATCAAATTTAGAATTAAATAATAATTTCAAAATAGTTCAAATTTTGAATTCTAAAAGTTAGCTATAAGGTGCCGAGAATAAAAAATTTTACAACTTTCGGAATCAGCAAGATTAATTCTGGACATTTATTAAATATGTACTCGATTAATGATTTATTGTACATCCGAAAGTCAACTAAACTTCAGAATTTTTTTTCCAATTATATTCATATTGATGTGACTTTCTGAGCCTATTGAGCTAATTATTTCGAACGACCAGAATATATGAGCTAAAACGTTGTTTACAAATTTTTAAAATGACCTGGAATGAGGGGAAAATATTATTGCCTGATGAACATTTTTAATTTTTCTGGAATGGAATTCTGTGATAATTTCACACATTTCCAGATAAAATTTAATTGAAACTAAGTATTCAGATATACAGATCAAGAGTTAACCGAATTATTTGGTTGAACTAAGTAATAACCTGGAGATCTATACCACCGCAGAACATTACAACTGAAAACCATATTCTTAATCATACAGACGTATTCAGGGAGATTAATTTGTTCTTACTCAGCAAATCAGGATATATGAGCCTTTAAAGTACCGCCAGTGGCGTAATCTACACGAGCCGAAGGGCGCCAACAATTTCTTTATATGTTAATTTGGTATAAGAATTTTTTTTATATGGGCATGGTCACCTTTACTCCAGTTTTAAAATATTTCACCAGATGTCAGACACTTTGTGGTAAAAGACGAATACAGTGGATATTTACTTTCTGTGAATGCGAATTGATCAGCATTGGTGATACAATAATTTCAATTTCTAAAAAGGCGTCATTATGTAATCTTTATAAAGAAATTGATCAAGCTGGAATAAAGAAAAGTGAATTATCGTTTTCGGGTATTATTTTCAAAAACCGAAGTACCTTTATGAAATATTTATTTGTACTAGAGTTACCAGATATACTCTTTTCAAGAGTATTAGTACTCTATTGGGTTTGTTTTACTCTTAACTCTTTTGATTAATTTTTTTTTTAAATCAATTAATTATAAAACAAAAATTTATTTAAGTTTTAAAATATTTATAATTTTCAGGATTTCTGGAATTTTATTACAAATATGGATAAATTTAATGAATTTTCAATTTAACGTACACAATTTATAGTGATTTTAATTTACACAGATTGGTTAATTCTTTTAATTAAATGTAAAACGCTTACAGAATTTCAGAATTTTAATATGATATACAAAATTGAAAATTTAACGAATTTAAAAATATTTCAGAATTTGAAAATTTTAAAGAATTTGACAAAAAAACTAATTACGGAATTTGAATCAATGCTTGAAATTTTTATTAATTTCCTGAAATATTTCAAACTTGTAAAATTTAGAATACTTAAATTTTAATTCAAATCCTACAAATACGTTAAATTTTTTTATTAATTTAAACAAATTTAAAAACGTTGAAGTTTCCAAAATTTGGTTATGTAAAAAAATCTATTAAATTCTGACTGGATTTTAAAAGTTTGAACATAAAATTTCAACTGGATTATAACATTTAAAGAAAATTTAAACACGTTGAAACACCTAATTTTTTCAAATTTTGATTAAATTGAATATATTGATCCGATTTGAAATTTCAGATTCATAATTAAAATTTTACGAAATTGTTTTCGATATGTTCAAAATTCGAATTTTCCAGAATCGAAATTTATATTAAAAATTCTAAAATTTAATTTACCCATAATTCAGAAAAATTAGTTTTAACTTGAATTTTGAATCTTTTGAAAATATTAGAACTAAAAATTTAAACACGAAACTTTTCACGAGAATTACTGAAATTTTTAGATTTCAAATCGTTCAAATCTGAATTCGAAATTTCAATCCTAATTATCGAACAATGAAATTCTTTTTTTATCAAAATTTTTAAATTATAAAATTTAAATTTAAACGGTTAAATTGATGTTGAATTTAATTTTAATATTTAGATTTGTAAAATTCTATTTCAATATTTTTAGGACGAAATTTGACATTCCAGTAGTTTCAAAACTCGAATTAAAATGTCAAATTTGGGATTTAATTAAATTAAATTTATAAATTTTAATTATTCCAAGTACTTCGATCGAATTGATAATGAAACCGACTTTTTATTGTAGTTAAACAATTCTCAACCTGACTGAATTTTAAAATTTTACCTTTTTTCAAATATTAATTTTTAATACATTTATCAAATTAAGGTTGAATTTTACAATTCCTAACTTTTAAACAAAAACTTTAAAAAAATTTTAATGCATACCACGTAGAAAATTTCGAAAAAATTAATTTTTCTAGATCTGAATTCAAAATTTTAATTCCGTTAAAGTTTTTTTTTAAACTATTGACGTGGTTTAACAAAATTTTATTTTAAATATAATCTGATTTCGTAATATTTTAATTCGAACAAATATTTGATCAAGTCAACATTATATTAGGAAATTAATATTTCATTCAACGATTTCATAGATCGATGAGTTGAACGGAAATTTCGGATTTACGTTTAAAAATATTTTGATTTAAAAATTCGTTAAATTCAGAACTAAAATGTATGAAATTCAACAGATTAAACAAACATTGTTTTAACAATTAAAATAAAATATTAACTAGCCTGAGGTTCCAATTTGTCGTGGCTAGCATTGGTAGCTAAGCTAGAAACTCAGTGTACTTGTGCTGTGCTATAATAAAATATTTGTAGCTGATCGCGTTGAAATGAATTTAGAACTTAGAATTTAAAAGTAAAACCTATGAAACTGTATATGGATCAATAAATACATATTCAAGCGTAGACACGGGAAATTTAACCAAAATTTAAAAATACATGTTAAATTCTTCAATATGGTTTACCAAATTTACATATATCCACTCTATGTGTAACTAACAATTTCTAGATACAAATTTGTTTAACATACTAAAGAGTCAAATTTAAAACGACTTGTTATATAAAAATCGAATTTTTTGATCGGCTTATAGGACCCGCGCAGAAATCAGTTGAATGATTGATTTGGCTCAAAATCAGGGACTGATTTAATAACGAATGAAATAATTGCGTGGACTGAAGAAACTGCAAAAAATGTTTGTTGCTTAGTTAGAACGTCTTCAAATATTTAAAATCTGCAATTCATACTCTTTTGCCCTCGAAAATACCTGGTCAGCTTAATTAGTACCGATATTTAAATTTTATGTTTTTCTAATTACGTGCATCGGCGTAGCTACAATGTGGCCGCTGTATAAGTTAGAATCAAATTATTTTCTACTCACCACCAGGTAAGTAAATGAAAAACATGAACAATTCAAAAAATTATAGTACTATTTAGACTCGATCGAATGTTCTTAGACTGTACGTTTGACGGGTCATGCGCCCAGTTCCTAAAATATAACATGGTCAAAGAATGTTTTTCCTTACATTATTGTGACGAAACTGAAAATTTTTAACTTATTAAACAATTAAATTATTAATCAAAAAAATGTATAATTTCGCTTGGTACGTAATCTAAATCATTTGAAAAAATAAAAACAACGCCCTAATTTTTATTTTAACCATGACTCAATTTTTATATATGTATTTTTACTCTGTTGAATATAATTGTCTGAAATCTGAAATAAATTGAATAATATTACAAAAATTATGTAACAGGCCAAAACACATGTCTGGCATATAGCGGTTCGGAAAACATAGCTATACCACGTTAAATTTTTCATTGGTTTTTGTATCTGCAAACACAAATTTAAGGGCTACTAAATATTTAACAATGTTTCGAGATTAATGCGAAGTTATATTTTGCTGAAATCGAATTTGTTGAAATTTATTGCTTTAAATTGATCGAAGAATTGAACTAAATACAATCAAAATTCAATCTAAAAGACATTTGGAAAATACCAACGGGTCTACTGTTAGTACTTTTGAATTTATTTTGCAAACAAATTTGGAATTAAAAATATAAAATACCGAATACGTCTATTAAGATTATATTGACAGTCCATATTAAGTCGCTTATATACATAACTTAATTTAAACAATCAATCAAAAAGCACTAATACGTCACATAATTGGTAAAAATAAAATGTGTAGTACTAGATTGCTTATGGAAATACGTTTCATTTGACATATTACCAGGGATGGGCAATTACGTGTAATCTATTATTTTCTACGTCGAAGTGTCGACCACCCGTAGACAACGTAAACGCAACGTAGATATCGTAGACAACGTTTACAATTCGTAGAAACCGTCAATAATGTAGACGATTGATAGAGTTATTGAGAGAACTAGTTCTAAACTCCGGTGGTAAGAATTTTTTTTAGGTTTAATGCGATTTGGATGGGACAGCTATAGAATCATTTTCAATGAATTTTAATTTATTTTCACTTTAGGTGAGATAAGAAAAGTTGTGAATTAAAATATTTTCATAATCTATCTTTAAGGAATTGTAATTTGAATGTTCACAAAATTCGTTTTGCCTGTTAATCTGTTATAGATTTTTTACAACTATAGGGGCTACTGTCCCTATAGTTGTAAAATAAAACTGAGAAGTTCAAATTATTATTTGTCATACGGCTTAACTGAATCGGTATTTTATTAATAAATACAATACTGTGAACTGTGCACATTCAATTTCAACATACCAAAATATCTTAAGTGATTGATGTTGTCTTAACTGTCGGCAATGAAAATAAATATTGCCCAGTCTAAGTAAAAATCTAAGAAAATTCCACTCAAATTCTGTAATTAGCGATGAAATTAGTTTGCGATGTCAGCGTTTTGCGTGTGACCTTCGCTTTCTCACAATCAATCGTTTGCTCACATAGTGCTTCGCTCCTACTGCCAGACATTTTTAAATGTAAGTAACATCGGTTCAAACTAAAAACAAGATTCTTTGCAAAATCTTACCAACTCTAAATGGAATCGGACAAATTAGCAAAAATATTATAAAAACACAATTAACTTCAATCATTCTTCCTTTTGTTCCCCTCTCATTCGAGCATATAAATTTTTGAGTTCGTTAAATAAATTTTGAACTTGGAATGAGTTAGAAATAAACTAATTTAGAAATCGTATTGAAACTGTTATGGATTGGAAGACCATAATTAATGACCCAAACTTAAATTAGATCGAATTTTGCAAAACAATTCGGCAGATTTAGAATAAAGCTTGATGATAGCAATACTTCTGAAGTTTTATATTTGCTTCAAAATATATTGTCAAGGGGCTAGATGCACATTCGAATACATTTACTCTATAACGGTCATCCAGAATACCGAGGCCATGAAAAGAGATACCGAGGAAAAATAGAAATTTGAAAAACATTGCTGGAAATTGAAGTTGGGTTGTAAAAGTGCCCGCTTCTCAACATTTTAGTCAATTTTAAATTAGATATTTTGAGTGGATTTTTTTATTTAAATTTCAAAGTAGAATTGTCCTATATGGACTTGAGTTAAACTTTAAACGCGTTTAACAAACCTTTTAACACCGAGCAAATAGCACGATTGGATAGGGGCGGGATGCTAAAGTCATTCTTCATCCTTGATTTCGATCGGAATGACGACGAACACATCTATGACCCTCTGTTGAGAGTGCAGAATCCATGGGCCGAGCCATCATTCATGTCAGTGCAGGCTGGCATGAAGCTATATAACATGTAAATGGTCAAAACAAATCGGACCTGTGGCCGTACGTCCTCGATTTGGCTTACAAGATGGCGTAAGGCAAAGACGCAAATACTCGAACTGTGAAATAGCCGGGAGGGCCTTGAGCCCCAAAACTAGTAGAGATCATAAAATAAAATAAAAAATTAATTTCAATAAAATTTGAGTGCAAGTTGAATTATAAATATTTACTCATATTTGATTTTGCGTAATATTCAAATTATATAGTTTGAGTGAATTTGTCTAAGTGAAATTCGAAGTAGAATGCTAGTATGAATCTGAGCTAATATCTGTAGTTGTTTTAGATTAATTATACGAGTGACACTAAGTTAACAATTTCAACTAGATTTGAACAAATTTTGAGTGAATTTATTGATTAGGAAATAATTTTTTGTTATATTTGACCATGAATTATATATTTTGAGTGAAACTGTTTAGGTTAAATTCAGGGGGGAATTTGTACTAGATTTATAGATTATTTATTATAGATTATTTGAGTGCAATTCAAATTATAAATATTTACTCAAATGTGAGTTGGAATAGACTTCGAAGTACATACTTATATACTTTTTGAGTGGATTTGGTTAAGTGAAATTCCAGGTAGCATTCTAGTATGAGTTTGAGCCAAAATCTTGAATGGTTTTTAGATGAATTGTATGAATGAAAATAAAGTAATACTTCACTTTGAAATTTGAGTGCATTTTAAATTTTTTTAAATTAAGTTAAAAATCAAACATTGAGTTGAAAAAAGTATTTTGTCTTACATGTGTTTGCGTATAGGTATACGAATTTGAGTCAAGTTCTAATTTCACTTTTAAATGAAATTTAAGTAAATTCGAAACAAAATCTTTAGTTAAATTAAACGAGCGAATATAAATAAATATTTCAATTGAAATTCTTTTGAACTATGTTGAGTGATTTTTTTACTGATGCATCAAAAAGAGTATTTCAAGGTGGATTTCTTACGCAATCTTAAGTGATTTGAAAAAAAAAAAGATATTGTTTTTGAATTTGAGCAATGAGTTGAATTTGACTATATACTTTGATTTCTACGGCAGTGTCGTTAATATTTCTCGTATGCGCATTCAAGTTATATCTATAATGCTTATATTTATAATAGGAAATTTAGAGTTTTCGTTGAAATGGTCAAAACTGGTAAGTGTGAGTCATAAATTGCTCGAAATAAATCAAATGGCTATTTAAAGGTTTTATTTTATTACAAAAACCAAAGTGTGAATATTTTTTATGTGAATGCAACTTTATTTATGGTTAATAAAATCCAAAAAATGTTATTTAGTAAATAGTAGGCTTTGAAATCAAAATTATTTTTTTTTAAATCGCGCTATACCTTCAAGTATGCCTTGAAATTATAGATTCAAATTCGATTTTGTTTTGCCGGTTCAGTTTGTTAATCATTTTATTCAATATCCGACGTCTTTATTTTAATAGTTCAGCACTACGCTCAATACAGGTACGTACGCCATTTTGAACTCGAATAACTGTTTAAAATTATCTTAAAATATATATATTCAGAGCCATAACCAGAATTCGGCAAATTTAAGATAAAACGCTCCGGGTTACGGCTCCAGTTTAAGTGCTACAATGCCATAGACATGTCGGAAATTATGATTTTTTAATATTCAAAAAAAATTCCAATGTGTTTCAGAGATTCAAACATTATTTCTAAATTTATGACAACATATATTTATAGGAGACGCTATATATACTTTTGTCACGTATAAAATCGAATGAAGCAAATCCGTTTTATAGCATTTGATTTTAACAAAATTAAAAATAAAAATCTACAATAATGAATAAGAATATTAATTTGGAATTACAAAGCTGTGTTGATGTGTGCTTGCGACTGTCTTTTACAAGTAAATTATTTTATTAGATTCTATGGTTTTGACGTTAAAATCAATATCGTACCAAGTGTATTAAATTAAATTGAAACTTCGATAAATTTGTGACATTTTCTAGTTATTCTATTTATTTTTTATAGTTTTACGTCATAAAAATAAAACACATTGTTGTGTATACTGATTCGGTAGAAATACAAAATGAAATATCATTCTTGACATTTTCCCAAGTGGTCAAAACATTTTGAATTTTTTTGTTTTTGGTTTGGTTTTGTAATCGCATCTTAATAAAAAAGAATAGCTTTGCTTCTATTTTTATACATATATACATATGTATTAACGATGAGCGATGACTATGAGTATGCTCCATCATCTTCAACGTATACACATATATTTAGTAGACAAAAGAAAATAATTTTCAATTGGTGGTTTGTGTGTTAAATAAAGTTATATGTTTTCATATCCATTATTTATCCTCCTGATAAGACATTAATCATGTTTTTGTTTGAGATATGCGACGATACGCCTTTAAGATATTCCTTTGTTGTTTCATTTATATATGTATGCATGTGATGAAATTTCAATAATCATCAACATGTGATTGGTGTTAATAATGTGTTTGTGTATATGAAAAGCAAAAAAAAAAACTATGACGTCAATGGAAAAATTGTTATAATCTAAATTTTTTAATTTACATAATTAAACGAACTTAACAATAATAATAAATGAAAATATCATAAACTTATCAGTAAACTGATAGCAGCTATGTATAAAGGAAAAATGGAATTTTATTGTTAATGATAACATTTATAGTTGCGGACTGGTGCGAGCGGGCGGGGTAAATATTTATTTATATATACATTTATTGTTTAATTAGGCGGAATCGTTATCGCGGTGAAAATATGACGGCTATATGATGAGTTTAAACAATAGGCGGTCTATTTATACAACGAAAAATTCATAAAACAACTTTAGGGCCTATTGTTTTTCCCGAATATACATCAACAATTTTAAAATATTTCAGATTTTAAGTCTCCCACACACACATGCTATACCGAAAAAATATACAATCTTTCATAAAATCTTTTGTGTTATTGTTCTCGAAAATAATTCGCCTTAAATATATTTTTTTTTTTATTACACCAAAAGGGATATAATATGTATATACGGAAAAAGGAGCTTTCAATCAAAACAGTTTTGTAGTTTTTTTTATTTCAAAAATAAACAGACGCATACACACACACAATGTATAGAATAAAAGTAAATTAGACCAGAAAATTCTTCGAAATTCATGAATTTCTCTTAAATAATAAAATTAGGAAATGCGAAAAACTTCCAAACCCACACCAGACATCAGCTTTTCATATTTTTAGCCGAGTCGAAAATTCAAGAGAAACCAAGATGTATGTGCTTTGGTTTCCCAGTATCCTTTTTTTTTACATACATATAGGCGAGATGTAACGATATAAAAATAACGTACTAAATTATGAATGATGCTGCGAATTTTCCATGATAAGAATATTTTCGTTGATGTTGGAAATTATTTTGTGTTGAATTTTAAATTATTTACGTATTTTTGTGGTGCCGATGAAAAATAAAAACACTGTAATAATAATAATAATAATAATAAATTAATTATTTATGTGCTATTACCAAATTCAAAATAACGAAATTTCAATCAATATATTTATACGCAAAAGTTACCATACGTACATACGTTTAATAACAGCGAGGCGCAGATGTTATCTTGTTTTTTTGTATTTTGGTTGGAACATAAGTTGATTTTGAAATTCGGCGTCATATTCATGTTAATGTATACATTATGATTTTGTATGTTAATGGTTCTTAGCAACAATATTATCTATCAACGCATTCATGGAAGAATTTGAACATTTTGAAATTTTGAACTAATCTAAAATCTATTTAAAATAATTAATTTATGAATTCAGAAAACTCATCGATAAAATTTCGGAAATTTTGCTAAATATTAAAAATTAAAATTCGTTGGATTTTGGCCAAGTATGTATACGATTTCGTTAAATTTTAAGTTCGTTTGTCAACTCCTGGTATTTAGCGATCAAAATATGGAAAAAACTTAAACATTCAACGAAGGGATCAAAACTGTTAAAAAACTAATAAAATAACGACTTATGTGTATGGATGGTAAATGGAACCCAAAAAATGAATACCACAATGCAATGCCGTATTAAGCGTACTTACTCCTTTACAAAAATTCAATCAACATCAATTTTTGTTTTTTAACCCAAGGCTTTCTCAACTCCATCGCAGTTTGCTTCCTTGCCTTGAGCCATTACCTGCCAAACCGAGCACGCACTACTATATGTCCGATTTAATTGGAACCTTGTATCTGTACCGACATAAGTGATAATTCCGTCTAGGAATTCTGTACTCTTACCAGAAGGTCAAGGATATGTTTATCGTCATCCTGATCGAAATCAAGGATGAAGATTCGCTGTAGCATCCTACCTCTATTGGGATTAGTACCGTCCGTTACAAAATTTTTAAAACGATGCTATTTGTTCTGTATTTTCGAGAGATACGTCGAGATTTTATATATAAATGTTTGCACCATGGGCCTTTGTGAGTGCGGAATCCTCGTGGGTTCCGGCCAATTTTAATAATTATATATAAATCATCTTAATTTCGATTAAAAATTAAAAAATTTTAAAATACGCTATTATCCTCCTACGTTGTTAACAGATATAGTTAAAATTTGAGAAATTCGATTATTGGAAAAAATTAATTAAGAAATTTAAAAATCACTGTGAATTAGGAATTTAAAAATAGGAGTTTTAAAAATTCTGAATTTTACTTAATTTTTTTAACATTTGGAATTATTAAATATCGTGAAAGCAATTCTCATCTCGTTGTTATGACAAATTAACTACAAATTCTGCTCAAAGCTTACAACTAAATTTAAAAACTATAGTTATTGTTATACGAAATTTTGCAACTATAAGACAACAATTTTACCAATGTAGTTTTGCACTTTATTCCAATTGAAATTTTGTGTGTGGAAATGGAAATATTTTTTGAAAGCATAACTCATTTTGTACTTTCCTAATGAGCGTCCTATATAGCTAGAATCCATCACATTTGTTTGTAGCATTCTTGTAAATCATAATGAGGATGTGGAATATTTAATGGCAGTCCTAAGATCTTTCTCACCTATCCAACAAACTTATAGCTAAGAATTTTGTTTGGCGTATAGCAATCTCGATCAAAATGTTGTTAAGTTCATGCAATATTCTATATTTTGTTGAAAATTCGATGAAACTTGGATATATTGATGTTTTGGCACGAATAATACATTTATTGGTAACTTGATACTCTTAAAATTTGTGAATTTTGAATATTTCAAAAATCGGAAGGGAATGCTCTTCAATTTATTTTCCGCCTTTATTATTGGAGATATTCATCTGAGAGTTTAATATAAAAAATTATAAAATTCAATAATTCGAATTTTAAATTTAATCTTCGGAATCGTTACGTGAAAATTAGAGTTCTTCTTTCGGGTATAAATTCAGAATTGTAAACGTCTAGTTTCTATCTAGTAGAATTTTAAGAAAGTGATGTCAAACTTTACAAAGCAATTTTATTTTATAACTTGTCATCGAGGCCCGGGTCCCTTAGAGCCAAACTATCATCCAGGCCTTGTCAAAATGCTATTAAATACATAGTTGTTGTAAATGGTCAAATAAAATACGCCTAATATCTACATGAATGTGCCCACATTTTAAACTTTTACAAAGTTATTCAAAACAAATTGATGAATTTGATTTGTGCGCAAAAGCTTATCGTCAGAAATTCAACAGCTTCGAGACGTACATAGGTAATTACGAATAGGTTATGCTTTCCGAAAGAAGCAGCATGATCACAATATTATTACGTTTTAGTCTTGTCAAACAAGGTTCGATCGCGGGATTATGTAATAAAACTCCCCGCCCCCAACGGCAGATTCTCTACTTAAATAAAGATGTCACCACAATCGTAACAACGAATTCTGATTCGTCCCGAGGACCCAATGCGCCTCCCCTGTATGCACGGTTGCTACACGCCATACCGAGCCTTTATCCCGTCACCTGATACTCCTTTTTTCTCCCGTGCAAGATGACCTCATCCACTATATTTGCGACAAGTATACTTCGTGTTGGAACTGAGTAATCCCGATCCTTAGCTACGCAATTTTCTTGTTCGTTATGACATCGTGATCTGTCGTTGCCGTTCGTAATTTTAGCTCATTGGCTGGTTGCACTCTTCCTTTAATGAGATATTTTTAGACAAATATGCGAGCCTTTCCTATAACCAGCCTACAGGTTACAGGGATGGAGTAACAAGATAGACACCCGAAGTCCAACTACTTCTTTTTCTATTCTAAAATTCGCTCTATATTCGATCGTTGATGGTTAGGAGGCCACGATTTTACTAGTCTCTATCTTGTTTCTCAACATCGCCTTAAGCTGGTATCTGTTACCTCACATGTCGCACATTATAATATGTTAGTGGAGGTGGCACTCCATCTTTAAGAGTTACTTTAAACTCAATTGCCCGATTTTTCCTATTCCAAGCATTTTGTTTGATCGCCGCTTCAAATTGAAATTTCAACATCGCTAAAAATGTTCCATAGCGTGTACTGCCTGGGCTACTTCCAACGCTGATCTATTTGCTTTGACGTATTGAAATGTAGAAACAGAATTTTATTATATCAACATTCACTTCAGACACCAACCATAATGCGATTCAGTATAGTTCAACGCCGTATCATATATATGGTCAAGTCTGTTTGAAGAAATTTATATATACTCGATGAACACCTAAATTTACTCCCGACAAACAATTAAATCATTTATGTCGTAAAATTAACCGTATACCTTATCCGAGGACGGAGTCGGTGATGGTCTAACCGACGTACACAAGAGGTTCGATTCAGAAATTTTGTAATCGCCAGTAAATCTCAGTAATTTTTTTTTTAACTGCCAATGGCTTGATTCTTGAATCTTTCGTTGCTGGAAAATTCCTCAACCTATGTTAAATACTTATTGCTAGTATTTAATTAATTTATAATAATTAATTAATTTAAATATATGTGTTATAGGATCGATTAAGATCGCTTTGTATGGTAGAACCTTGCGCATTCTAGAAAAGTTTTGATTTCCTTCCAATCAATCAGTTTTTGAAAATGTTATTTTTGAGGGATGATTTATTCAACGTAACTGTTATGTCTGTTGATTTGTTCTCATTTGCATTTATCCGCCACGTTCTTTGACAATTTTCAGTATTGTAAAAGTGATTTGTCAATTACTAGTTGTTGATAGATCGGCAGTATACAGCTATGTTTAGGAAAGCTAACAATATTTCTTTTCTTCTAAGACGACTTTAACTATGTTTACAACTCTGTGTGCCTGCTCTACAGTATCAAGCTGGTCTCGAAACTTAAATTAATATTTTGTTATAAGTGTCTTTCAGATAATATTGGTTTTAATTTTTGTAATACTATCTTTTCAAAAACTTTCAAAATGATTCGATGAATACTTATTGGCCTATAGTTATGAGTTTTATGGATTTATCAGGTGTTTCTCTTTTTCCGGTAATAAAATGGTGTCTTGAAGCTTTCTTTGGGTTTGTACAGGTTTTCATGGTATTTTTAACTTTGTTCCACTTAAATTTTACAGAAATTGGTTTCGAAGGGACCTCCGTATAAATTCTGGTAGTTCACTGTTGCTAGTTTTTTAATTTGGTGTAAATAGTTTTTTTCAAGTGGATATAGAAAAAACAGTAGTGTCTACATCACTTCTGGCTCAATGTCTCGTGGACTCGATAATGTTGTCCTCTTTAGTTTTTTTTGTTCCTTTCAATAGTGATTAATCTGCGTTTACTCGGTCGCCGAAAGTTCATTAAGGTATTTCTGGACTCCTTGGTCTTCTTTTTCTCACAATGCTCCTTTCATAGCTTTAATAGCCCTATTTCATTTCCATTTTAGTAACGGAGCTTTTTGCTGCTGCCATATCCTGCCATTGGTTAGTGCGATTAGTTTTGTTATACAGAAATTATTTTCTATTAAATAAGGTATTTTCTTTTTATGTGATGGCCAGTAAGTTGTGGGTTCAGAAGATAAATAATCTAGATTTATTAATTATTTCATATTGTTGTTTCCCTTTAGGTGTGATATCTCGGACCCCATTTCAGATGTTTATCATGGCATTTGCAAATAATCGATAAATTGCGGCTTTTTGCGATTGCGTGTTTTAGTGGACAGTAAACATCCGAAAATACACAAATTACAGACCATTCCTCTAGGCAGAAATTAGTTGCTTATAGGGGACCTTTTCCATATTTGTTGAGTTGAATATAAGGCTATATACTTCGTTTGATTAAGACCGCAGTGACATTGTGCGCATTTCCACCTGGATGTTTGGTGTCGTAAACTAAATAGTGCAACTAATTTTATGTACTGTTTCGTAATTCGGATTATAAAATTTTGAGCTTTTGCCAAATTTAAAATGCGATGAAGATTTTTCAAAATGTAATTTTATAATAATTTTACAATTTTGTATTTGAAATTTCAAAATTCGTTATTCAGAGTTTAAAATTATAAAATATCGAGTTTTCAGAATACCATCCTAATAATTAAGAGTGACGTTTATATGTTTAGATATATCTTTCCATAGCTATTTATGTCAAAATGATGTCTGCTATTCTGTCTAATGAGCGTCACTGTGTAACATGACTAATGATGAGAGAAGAAGGAAAAAGGAACTGTATGTGCACGTGAATGGTTTGAAGACGATGCAAGTTAAAATTGGTCAGTTTAACTCAGTTGCTGTCTCACAAAGCAATCACAGCACATGGTACCTGACGAGCCTAATTTCTATCCCACTAGGAAGTTCGATGATAATTATGTTACTTTTCACGTGGATGAAGTTTGTCCAATAAGTATATATGATGTTCTAAGTTTGGCTTAGAACAAAATCAACAAATTGTTATGCGAAAATGAATTAATGCCAAAGTCTCGTTATAACGAATTTTTAGTTTCGTGTTATACAATTAGAAAAATTGTATTTCGGTTTGTAGATGTATTTGCTAAAGTACTTTTGACGTAGTCTTAACACGCAAAATTAATTTTCAATTAAGTGAAAAATATACATTAATGCGAGATATTTAAGTAGAAATCGATATATCGAAATTTCCTAAATTTTTCTCAGCAGGCACTTTAGTGACCGATGGCTTAAGTAGAATTGATTGAGTATATTCTAAAGGAAAGGTACTCAGATTTTCTAAAATGAAACAAATGATATCGAATTTTCCTAAATATCTCTGCTCTAAAATTTATAATGTATCAGTTTTTATGCTTTTCGGAATTTAAGTGATTTCCTTTTAGAACATACCTAGCACGAATTAAAACTATCAATCACTAAAGTAGCCGCTGTTCAATAGCAACAGGAAAATTTGAGTGAACTCGATATCAATTTGAAGCTAAAGTGGCTGCTGTTTTGGCTGCTGTTTGGGAAATAATAGGAAAGTTCGATGCCAATGTTTACGTTACTTTTGCTCCAAAATAGTGACCAGATCATTTTGAAATTTTAGCGAAATGTTGCCATCGAGCCCAGCAAAATGTATAATTTCGGACTCCCAGTTTCATTCTATGAACCATGTTCGATAAATTTGATTTTATTAGAGATTTACTGAGCAGATAGCATAGTGCATTATGCTGCAACATTTGGATCGGGAGGTATTGAGTCCGAATCCAAACAGAAGCAGAATGCATATTTTTTTTCATATTATGATTTACGATAAGTGATTATATTGAAAACATCTATGCATCTCTGTTGAAATGTAGAACTGATTTACAAGTCATTTTATAAACCTATAGCGGCCGGTTATAACCAAAATAGAAGACGCACGTCATTATAAGATAATGATAAAATAACACTAAATACAGCATTTCATAAATTATGTTACACGATTTATTTCCTTGTTGAGCATACGTCACAATACAATTTGGTTGATATACATTAAATCGCTTCGGTAACGACGTCAAAAATTAAAAAGTAATAGATAACAGATATGACATGGGTAATAAAATCAAGATGCCAGAGTTAACGCGCTTCGTGTAGCCTCTTGGATATATTATCGAAAAGGATGAATGCCAACTCGTGCGGCCCGTGCAATTATGTCTTTCAATACGTTGTTGGTTGATTTTTCTAACGAGTTTATCGTATACGGTTTGAACGAATTTATTCACCAGATAGAGCGTAATCCACCAAGCCACTTATAGCGGGTCACTTGTGAAGTATTTGAATGCGCTCACAACAAGACTTAATTTTCTTTCCCGACAATACAAATTTTCGAGATGGATTTTGGCCAATTGCCGTTTTATGTGAATTTCTAATTTTGGCGAATTGTGCGCTTATATGAAAAACATTTCCCTTTTTTATTTTCTCACCACCATAGAATAAAAATAAATTTTATTAAATCAAACAAAAGAATTTATTTATTATATTAGATACTTTTTAATTATATAAAAGGTTGGTTGACAGACTGTGATTGTTTAATAAATTTAATTAGTTTTGCGGTTTTGATCCACGCGAAATTAATTAAAAATCGCGTGTACAAAAAATTTTTGAAATACACTGTGGTTTTTTTTATTAACACTTAACTTTTATCTATAAAAATTAATTATTTAAATTTTTTTAATTTGAACCGTTCCCAGATTATTTATAATCATTGGCTATATGCGGCGCCGTCGGTATTCACTAAAACCTTAAGATGTTATGTATATTTAATATTTTTAATTAAAATATCGAAACGTGAATTTAAAATTGAGCCATTAGCTAAATATGAATTTCATTGGTATTATATGACTGTGGCATACATAAGTAGATATTTATTCGCCGGCTTAATATTTATATAATGTACGTACAATGTTTATTGTTTTTATCTGCGAGAATTGTTGATGGATTTAATTAAAAATGTTGTGTGCGCAATAAAATTGTAAATGGATGCAGAAGAATTGAAATTTTTATGACACTACGTTTTCTCGAACAGCGTGCAGCATTACATATATAGTGACGTCGATGAAAAGAATTTTGATGTGCCATCATGGGACGTGCGTATTATAGTGGTATAAAAAAAGTTGGGATTGTCTACAAATGACAAACTCCAAATATACTAGAAACTATATACTCTGACTAAACTTGGGATAACATTCCAAACATAACAACCATAACAACTCAAATCTCCCTCAAATTTTTGATGCGTCTTATTTATTTTTGGCTTATAGGAATGTAAATTATACAGGAAACTTAACATACATTTTATATGGTTTCAATTTCTATTTTAACTTAATTTAAAAAATTATAATTAAATCTAAGAAAGGTTATAGGCTGTCCCAAGTACTTGGTACATACCTAAGTAGATACCAAATTTAAAATGTCCGCTTCCCTATTTATCGAACCGTTCTATTTATTATTATTATTAAAATTGGCTGGAACCCTCGAGGATTCCGCACTCAATGCCACAAAGGCCCATGGTGCAAACCTAGGATTCTATCCCAATTCGCAAACGCGCACTGCTGCCTTCGCAAACTGAACAAGTTTAGGCCAAGGCAGAGAAGACAACTGATCTAAATTTAAAGACCTAAAGTTGAATATCTGAATTCCTATAGAACTGAAAGCAGGACAGCTGCTGACGAAGTGAAGGCAGTCATCAACTTCCTCCAGGCAGTCCTCGCAAATAACATCATGAGCTAAACGCATACGATGTAGATGATCTTTAAAACGACCATGTCCTGTAAGAATCGCTACTAAGTTTCTTAACTGGTTCTTTTTTAAAGATAAAGCATACTTCGTTGACCTCAAATTGGGCTCCTTAATGAAGTACTTCGCCTTACGACAACTAAAAGTCTCAAGCCACTGAGACCTTAGGTCTTTCAAGGCGTAGTCCTTCATCACTTTCTTCCCGTAGTTGAAAGAAACAGGAACCGCTGGTTCAGGACCAACAAAAGTCAATTGGGAGCCAGCTTTGGCTAAACAATCCGCGATCTCATTGCCTACGATGTCACAATGAGCCGGTACCCACATGACCGTAACTTTATTGTTAGAACAAAGAAGGTTCATGAAATGTTTACATTCCTTGACGAGTTTAGAAACAGTCAAGGGATTTCTTAAAGAGTTAAGTACAGCTTTACTATCTGTACAAAGTAGAATACTTTTGTTTTTAAAAGCAAAATTTAAAGCCTCAAAAACACTACGTGTCAGCGCTTCTAGTTCCGCCTGAAAAACAGTACAATGCGAACCAAGACTACCGAAAAGTCTCAGATCCGTCCAAGCACAGTAGATTCCAAAACCTGCACTGAGGTTAGAACGAGAGCCATCAGAAAAAAAGACTATGGACTCATCTAATTTATCAATAAAATCCTGCGAACTTCACAAATCTCTCGAAGGATAAGCCACCGAGAAATGATTTGAGAAATGAAGTTCGGGCAGTAGTCTGTCATTAACCATATCGATTTCTGGTAAATATGACGAATAATTTTTAAAAATTTGTCGATGCCCTACGATAGAACCGAAAATATTCCATGCCCCAATACACCTCAGACGATATGCTGCAGAACAAGCTGAGCCTAAAATAAAGGTGCATAATCGAGGCAACGAAAGATTTGATTCCATAGCAAGAAGTGGGGTCGATGACATAGCCCCAGTTATGGCTCTGCAAGCAAGACTTTGTAGACCATTAAGCTTGGCTACAGAAGCCTTTAGCTCAACCACTGGCCACCACACAATAGAAGCGTACGATAGTAGCGGTAGGACCAGTGATTTATAAATGAAGGAAAACATCCTAGGGCTTAAACCCCAGGATTTCCCAAAAGCTCTTCTACATTGCCAAAAAATGGTAGTTGCTTTTTGAAGTTTATAATCCAGGTGATTCTTCCAGGAAAGTTTACTATCCAGGACAACACCAAGGTGCTTGACCTGGTCACATTTGGTGATCGTTCTCCCAAAAAAGGAGGGAACAGATAGTTCAAGAGTATTCCTCTTCCTTGTAAAGACAATTAAATCAGTTTGAGAAGGGTTGACGTGCAGACCCTTTTCAACACACCATGCCTCCACAATAGTTAAGGCATGTTGAGTTAGGTCGGATAAGACACTGAGATGTTTGCCTGAGACTGTCAAAACAAGATCATCAGCGTTGCTCTGTGCAATGTAGCCAGATTGCTGCAGCTTTACCAGTAACTCGTCAATGACCAAGAGCCACAGCAGAGGTGAGAGCACACCTCCCTGAGGACAGCCTTTGGTAACCTTAACAGAAACTAACACCCCATCCAGCTCCGCCTCCACAGTGCGAGACTTGAGCATGGATTCAATCCATAAGATAATGGTGCGATCAATACCAAAATTGGTACAAGCAGTAGTGATCGTAGCAAACGAAGTGCTACCGAAAGCTCCCGCAATATC
Source organism: Tipula unca (assembly GCA_951394425.1). Classification (NCBI taxonomy): domain Eukaryota; kingdom Metazoa; phylum Arthropoda; class Insecta; order Diptera; family Tipulidae; genus Tipula; species Tipula unca. The sequence continues at coordinate 29,637,569 of OX596381.1, read as the reverse complement.
CAGGAAAGTACCCACTAGAAACTCCTTATTATTAAGAGATTTTTCAATCCTGGTTACAAGTTCATGTAGGGCGGTTTCACAGGACTTACCGACTCTGTAAGCATGTTGCATGTTACTGAGTGGGGAGGTGATTAGAAAATGATCTCTAATGAATCTATCGACAATTCTTTCCAGAGCTTTAAGGAAAGCTGAGGATAGACTAATAGGCCGAAATGACTTAGGATCCGTATAATTGGACTTACCAGCTTTCGGGATAAAAACAACTCTACTTCTGCTCCAAGAACTTGGAACAGTGCTAAAAGCAATACACGCTTGAAAAAGGTGGAGCAAATGATCCTGAATTAGAGGAAAGCCCTGCTGAAGTTCAGCAGGAAAAATACCATCAGGGCCACCAGCCTTATAAGATGCGAAGGAAAATAAGCTCCATCGCAAGACATCACGATTGATCAGCTTGTGAGCCAAACTCCAATCGGGACTTGCAACAGACGTCCTATTGAGCTCGGCAGCAACATCATCCGAGTTGACGATATCACAACCAGGAAAATGAGCTGAAAGGAGCAGCTCACCAATTTCCTTGTTGGAGGAGGTAAGCTGTCCGTCCGGTAGACGAAGAGAATCCAGTTTACACGTACTGTTCTTAGCTAAAGCTTTATTGAGTCCAGCGACAGCAGAAAGACTGTTGATTTCCTCGCAGAAGTTCAACCACGCGGCTTTATGAGCGGATCTTAGACTTCTTTTATAATCCTTTTGTGCTAACAAGAAGTTATCCCAGTCAATCTGTTGTTTAGACTTTTTTGCTTTGTTCTTCAGTTGCCTAGTAGATTTCCTTAATTTTTTAAGGTCAGAGTTCCAGAAAGGTTTGTTCCGAAACCTTTGATTAGTGATAAGAGGACATGATTTTTCAAAGGCTATCGTAATTGCCAATGCAAGTGACGATGCTTGATCCTCAATGTCCTTCCTCGACTGAATAACCCTCGGTGGCGCAAGTTAAGAACCTAGCTCGAGAGAGAAAAGACCCCAATCGGTTAATTTCCGATTGCGGTAAGGTTTAAGAGGTGGTCGTTTAAGGTTGATATTAAACGAAATACACCTGTGATCAGAGGTGAGGATGTCATCCGTCACCCTCCAGTCTAAGATTAAATCAATAATGGACATGGAGCATAAACTGATGTCAATCACCTCCTGCCGGATTGAGTTGACAAAAGTAGGCTCACTTCCAATATTGAGAATTTCAAGCTCAGATGAGCTTATATAGTTAAACAGAGAAGAACCCTTGTCATTAATGTTCGTACTACCCCAGATCGAGTGATGAGCATTAGCATCACACCCGATCACCACAGGGGTATGCTTGTTCTTACACCATGTCACAAGATTAGTGAGTTCCTCAGAGGGAGGAGGTGAAGAAGAGTCATACGGCAAATAAACTGAGGCGATGACCAGTTTAGTGCAGGAATTAGCGGATACCAGAGTAATAAGGACAGCCGTAACATCGGCCGAGCTACACTCGTGAATAAGAACTGCATTGATATTATTGCAAATAAAAATGCACGCTCGAGTTCTAGTGGCAGAATTCTTACAGAAGATTCTGCCATTAAATAAGTTCAGTCCAGAGACAACATTATCAAGAAGATATGGTTCCTGGATTAGACAAATATCTGTATGCATTACAGAAAGGAACTTCTTTAATTCATAAGAAGCAGACTTACTGTGTTGCAAGTTGATCTGTTTTACTCTAAGCATGGACGACATTGTGGAGTCGGGCAAAAAGAAGAATAAAAGTTGTCTACGGACCAGAGATAATCTTGAAAGAGATCCTCTCCAGAACGTACTGCAACGACAAGCCGGAACCAGTAATACTCTCGAAGGATTTCTGGTCAACCCGGAAAACAATCGATTGGCGAATTGCCTCACGTTTGCATCGGACAACCTTCCATCCTTCAATTGCAATAGCTGGATTCATCAGCTTGATTTTGGTGGTTACTATACATGGATCCTCAGGCGGACCAGGAATCCAAGTTAGTAAAAGAAGTGGTTTTGGTGGGTCACCAACCGAAAGTTGACAACCACTCCAAACATCTTTCATTTTGGAGATTACCTCACAAAACCACTTATAAGTCTCGTCATTATTGCACCTGCAAATGAAGACACCATCCGAAAGATAGCACCCAAGCATCTGCGGTACAAATCCTGACGATTTAGCCGAGTCAAGAACTCGACGACTAAGTTCGAGCCGGAAAACACCCAATTTCTCCTCATCAAGAGAGATATCCGGATTGTTCTCCCGAACACAAAACTTTTTAATCGCTGTTTCAGCGACGGTCTGCGCATACGAGCGTGGCTTTTTCGTCGCCATTTCTGGAGTGGTACCAGTTATGGTACGCACTCGTTTGGGAGTACCAGCGGAAGTGCTCGGCTGCTCCGTGATTGTGCCTAGTGCAAGCCCAGACAGTCTTTTTTGTAGACGCTGGCGACGACGTTTGCCTAGACGTCTAGATGTAGTGCGATGGCTCGGCTCTGTTAAGATACTGTCGCCATCCGAGTTCGGGAACCGTTCTAAGTTTTCTACGTTGAATATCTCTGGCATCGATCTTGCTATGATCCTTCAGGCCATCCAGATGCTCCCATTAATTTCATTATGCTTTGCGCTAGACGAAGACAGGTGCAAAGAAGGAAGATTACTATTTCTTCCTCCTCCTCATCTTCTCAACTACGACAGTAATCATATATATTTATAAGGGGACTCCCAGTCTGGTCGGAAGTTTACCTATGAGACAATACCCAGGTTTAACTTCCACGACCATGCTATCGCTGTTCGTTGTTCTGCTGTATTTTGCTATCTATCGTGCTTCTTGAGATGAGGTATTATGTGCTTTCACAGACATATATTTCATTAAGCCAAAACCATTCTACTATTCTATTTGCACCCTAAGTTCATCTTGAAAGACAATTCAGTGTCGGAAAGAGACGTTCACCTTCAGTGTCTAACAAAATATTCTACACTCGACCCTCCCACTTAGCCTGATGGGAGTGGGAATCTTAGTTAGCAACTTCCCGTAACAAGTCATTATTGACCAAATTTCGACTTATGTGTGTTACATGTTGCCGACTTATGTATATGGCTTGTTGCCGACTTATGTATATGGCTCAGGTTTTGTTATTTGACTTACGAGGCATATTATAGCCTTATTTATCTTAGGTGGCTCTCGTGCCTGCACCGCAACACTTCGGAAAGTGAATTGCCTATAGTAGATCTAAGATTCTCCACTACACGCAATCCTATAGATTCATCCGGTCGTTGGAAGTCACTCGAAATGATATTACTAGAAAGTAATTTGTTGGTACTTTACATGCTTGCCGCACGTCTACTCCTGTATTTTACCACAGTAGGGCCCTTGTTTTGTCACATTTTAATTCGTACTTGCATGTATTTAGGACTCCTGTATAGCGATCCCAAACCGCAGCATACAGAAGATAATTTCACAGTCACAAAATCATAGTCGCCTCCTCCTCATATATAAGGGGACTCCCAGTCTGGTCGGAAGTTTACCTATGAAACAGTGACATATACTTCATTATACCACAACCACTCTACTATAGCTTCTATTAGCTCCATAAGTTCGTCTTGAAAAACAATTCAAAAGTCGGGAAGGCGACGATCACTTTCACTGTATAACATAATACTCCACACTCGATCCTCCCATTTAGCCTGGTGAGAGTGGGAATCTTATAGTTAGGAACTTCATGTAATACGATATTAAAGGCCAAATTTCAAAGAAAAGGGATAAAACTGCGCCTTGTCGAGGGCCTTCAGAAACCTGCTGTAAATACAAGCTATAGAGTCAGTCAATAGATTACAAGACATTTGCGGGAATAATGCCAACAGGTGCTGCCGACTTATGTATAGGGCTTAAAATTATTTATATACTATGTGACTTACGAGGCATATTATAGCCTTATTTATCTTAGGCCGCTCTCGCGCCTGTACCAAGCCCTTCGGAAAGTGAATTTCCAATAGTAGATCTAAGATTCTCCACTACACGCAGTCTTAGATTCATCCGGTCGTTGGAGGTAGCTCGAAATGATATTACTAGAAAACTAACTTTTTGGTACTTTACGTGCTTGCCGCACGTATACTCCTGTATTTTACCACAGTATAGGGCTCTTGTTTTGTTACTTCTTAATTCGTACTTGCATATATTTAGGACTCCTTTATAGTGGTCCCAAACCGCAGCAGATTTTTATAGCATTGAACCTATTCAATGTCTGCAAGTTTGTTGAAATGATTTCTAGAATCGTAAATATTTTGAACTGTTAAGGAAAAAACAAATTCCATCGAAATTTTGTAAATGTTAACATATTTTTATTGGATAAGGTAGCCCCTCATGGAATTCCTATATTAGAGCAATGGCGGTCATGATAAACTATGTTATCTATAATTTAAAAAAAAAAAGTTATTTAAATTATTGTGTTTTGGAGCACAACAATAATATGGACGCAGCGAACCATTTTTCAAGAATTTCTAAGGGATTAGCTAGAGGTTCAAATATTTGGGCTCTCTTATCACTCGCGATAACCGTGTGGGTGAGAATTAAAGTGTGGCAGCCGTGTTTTGTATCCTCTACGGCCACTGACTGCTAAAATTTAAACACCTTCCAAGTGCCGGGAAGCTGAAGCTTTACAAGCGTTGATCAGGCCCGTTGTTATGTTTGGATGTGAAAGTTGGGCGCTGACGCATGAGTACGACAGATGTCTCCTTATATTTGAAAGGAGAGTCATGCGTGTGATTTACGGCCCAAAACGCGAAGTAGATGGCACATACCGAGCTATTTAGAATTAAATTAGTCCAGATAGATGCCTGATACACCCACCGCAATAATATATAGATATTTGTCGATATAGCTACTATACACAATCAACGATTGAAAAGAGCAATGACTGTAGAAAATTTAAGTGACCGTGATGAATCCGGCGAGTCTGTGGTAATAGTACTATCAGCAATTTGTAATCGTACCGAATGCTCGTGTAACTAGTTTAAGAGTAGTAGTAAAAATTTAGAATTAACTGTTTGTGAATGTTGCATTGTTGACTCCAGTTACATATTGTTGTTGTTGCCGTGTTCAATCTTTTAAATTCGATGACCATCCTGAAGGGTTTCAAATTGTCTCTACTATTCCCAGATTTGAGATTCATATGGGCTTTATTATTTCATCTATTAAAAGTTAAGAGACGTATTGGTTTTACCCCCTCGTTTGTCATGCGTACCGAAGGTAAAAATAGAATTTATAAATAGGTTCATGCGTATGGTACTTAATCTCTGCCCTTAAATCATTGTCAATGGTTTCATTATTTTGAACGGGTTCAAATAGTGCTCCGAATTTGGACACCAATATTTGGCGTTTTTGATGAGATTCGTTATTCCGAATTTTCAGATTATTTACCTGCAATTACTATTTTTCTTTAAGTGGGATTCTTATGTTTGATGTTAGGATTAAAACTGTTGTCTTTCGTTGATGACTCCAATGTTCTTTACTCGGGGTCTACACTATGCAAAATTGCTGAGAGTTTCTCTCATGAAATTTTATGTATGTGTATGTTTTTTTCAATGTATTGATAAATACTTGTTAAAAAATTATCGTAACTGGGCATTTTACTCTCATGATAATTTATTCAAATGTCAAATAAAATTCGGAGAATACTGTCACAAAATTAGTAGGTGCCATTTCAACACTCGGAAAAAAATGAAAAACATAACATTAAGAGTGAATTTTAATTTGACATTTCGTACAAATTTCATGATAATTTTTTCGTGAAATAGACTCCTGATAATTTGCTGAGAATGCCAAAATTTATATAATGTACATACACACACATTGGTAAATTTAATTTGATGAGAGAAAATCTCAGCAATTTTTGGTTAACCGTGCCAAATTATTCCGTCAAATGATTTAAGTCCTGGCAGTACAAAAAATTCCATTGCAATACCATTAAAAAATAGCCCAACAAGTAACTTGTTTATTCGTAGTCGAGTATATCGATGTCTGAATTTTCACTGTTCCCTTCATTGTATTAGTCTTCTTCTTTCTGTGCCTCAGGATCATATATTCTTTGGCTCTTTCGTGACACATTGTGGTAAAAGATTTTGCGTTTAAATGTTTTAGTAGAATTTAGGTTTACCGGCTGATCGATTGATGTAGTTGGTTTGTCTCGTCTGTTGGTCGAGGAAGCAGTTCCTATTGTTTTGATGAAGAGATAAAGTTTTATTATTTTTTCATCTAATATTTCATAGGTTCCATTTCTGGTCATACCTATTTTTGTTCCAAGAAATTTGTAAATTACCAAATATAGTTTTCATAACCTGTGAAGGTTATAAAGTAGTTTGAGAATACCTGGTTGTAGCCTTTTTCATATATTTACTTTCAATATCATTAAAATTTATAATCATTTCAAAGTATAATTTCTTTAGAGACACAATTTCAGGTTTGGTCCTTCAATAACCTGGGAGTAGGTCTTAAGTTTGCTATTATTGTATTTTGATTTTTTAGATCCCTAAGGCTTTTGGAGTGTCAAGAGAACTATTCAATTCATTTAACGGTAAATTGAATACCATTTTGAGCTTTCAAAAATAGGGATGCAACTGGTAATCAGTGTACGATTCACTCGATCCTCAATAGGACTAATTTTATAAATTTTAAGTGGACCTCTTTGAGGCTCCAGAACCGGTTGAATGTTTCTTATAAAATCTCAATTTGTTTTTGACAAAGTACATATACTTTGGACGAAAATAAAATGTACCGCCCAAATGCCGGTATTTTAAAAAAAATTAAAGGATACTAATATGTTCATTAATTTACGTAGACCGCAATAGCGTCAAATATAAAAATATAATTTGCCCAATGATGATATATCTATATATCAAACGAGCTATAGTGATACAACCGAAGTATACCATACCCAATAACTTACATACGTCTCTTTAACTGGTAGCTATTCCGTTCGTTCAATATAGTAATTATTTTTTGTATCCATTTGTTCGGTATCAATTAATTTTTTGAATTAATTACTCAACCAGACAACATAATGCTCAACAACAATTCTGATTATAGATCCACATATAACAATAACTATTATTTATACAACACCTATATATGTATTCCAGGGCAACCGTCAGTACTAATTAAATTATTATATTGTTTGTTTATGTTCGACTTGATTTATATAAGATTTATAACAAACATACATAAAGGATGGGCCAATAAGGGTTTCACCATGTGAATACCTGTAGTAAAAAAAATTTATTGCGTTGGAATTATTTTTATTAGACGCGAGATAATGCGCCCAGAAGCAATTCTTGAGATAGGATTAATTGCTGCGCGCGATGACAAGTTGATGTATACGGACTCGTACAGGCGATTTTGTTTTTACATTTTTTCATTAGCCCACTGTTGTTTCTATAATATTTCATTCGGTTATCACATTCTAAGAAAATTAATGTTAATATCGTTAGCAAATTAATTACATCCATTCGTTAGAAAAATATTTTTTTGTACTTTGGTATAACAAAAAAAATTTATTAGACGCAATTAAATATTCATCAATCCACCAACAAAGATGTTGTTAATAATATACACCACGATGACCACTTTAATGAAAACCTTTAATTTATTTTTAAAGAAAAAACAACAACCCCCAACGTTTTATTAATTCATCCACACCTTAAATAGTCCTGGCTATTAATAATTATTTTTTAAAGTTTAATTTTTAAAAGAATTAACCATTACTTTCTTATTATTTACATTAACCTTTAATTTTACGTATATAGAGATAGATACACTCTTATACTGTTATAACATTAGGCACAACAACAACTGCGAAACATAGATAGGACGTAAACAAATAAATACACACGCTCACACCGATAATAAAGGATAACAAATTTATCTTTGGTAGAAAATTGTATTCTTGACTAACACGCAGGAACCAAAAATAAAATGTATTTCGTATATATGTAGCTATAACATACATATATGAAGCAGACCTTTTTTTTCGGTGCGGAGCTTTAGAGCCAAGTTCCAGTTGGAAAGGAAGGATACACACATAATTATGTACAGTATTCGCATTTATATAATATGTAGATTTAGAGTGTCGAGGGACAGAAATAAAATAAATATTTACAATGAATTAATTAGAGTTGTTTAAGCAACTGTAATTATATATTAAGCTTTTAAGTTACATTTTGTATACATACATATATATGTACATATGTATGTGTATATACTGTTGGTATCACCAGTGTATATGGGCATATATTTTTGTGTCTCCTCTGTGTTATATTATTATATAATTCACATGGAAGATGGTAGAAATGGCCCTTTTTTTTACATACAACATATTTTAATGATTTCAGGGTTGGGAGAATTTTAGTTATAGTGTTCTGTTATGGCGTTAAAACGACTACACATCTGTCAACACCATTAATTGATTTTGAATGGATTTTGATATTAACTTTTTGGTATACTGAAATGTTGTAAATCGTTCGAAATATTGTCGTTTTGGAGACCCATTACTTAACAACTTTTGTGATAAAATTAAAATGCGATGAAAATAAAAATTAGAGCGTTATTTTTATTTTTTGAAAGCCAATGACGTATTAAAATAACAAACAAATACTACAGTGACTTTAGCGTCTGCAGAAAAGACTGTCTGAGCAGCCCATAGACTCCTCCGGCACTCCGAAGCTTGGTCGTACCACAACTGGTACTACGCCGGAAATGGCAGCAAAAAAAACCGCGTTCGTACGAAAACGTAGTCGCCGATTCATCGACGAAGAAATTTTGCGTTCAGGAAAATAACCCGAAAATTTCACTGATCGACGAGAAGTTATAGGAATTTTCCGGGTCGAATTGTTTCGTCGAGTGCTTGACTCGTCGAAATTATCGGGTTTTGTGCCGCAGATGCTTGGGTGCTATCTCTCGGATGATGTCTTCATCTGCAGGTGGAGCAACGATGAGACCATCAAGTGGTTTGGAGAGCAAGTCTCCAAAATAAAAGAAATTTGGAGTGGTTGTCAGCTTTCTCTTCCTTTACTAACTGAGATTCCTGATCCACCAGAGGTTCCTCGAGTCGTTGCAACCAACTTTAAACTGATGAATCCAAACATTTCGAGTGAGAGATGGAAGGTTGTCCGGTGCAAGAGTGAGGCGAATAGCAAATCGATTGTCTTTCGGGTTGACCAGAATTCCTTTGAAAAAATTACGGATTCCGGTTTATCGTTGCAATACGTGCTAGCGAGGATCTCTTTTAGGATCATCTCTTGCTGTATTTGGAATCTACTGTCCTTGGTCTAATCAGAGATCTTTAGGCAGTCCTTGTTCGCATTGCACTGTTTTCCAAGCAGAAATATTAGCGCTGACGTATAGTGTTATGGAGGCCTTGAACTTCGCTGTTAAAAACAAAAACATTATTCTGTGTACTGTTTAGCAAAGCTGTTCTCAATTCATTGAATAATCCCCTGACTGTCTCCAAACTTGTCATGGATTGCAAACACTTCACTAATCTTCTTTGCTCCAATAATACCGTTACGGTAATGTGGATGGCAGCACATTGTATCGCCGAAGGGAATGAGGTCACGGAGACAAATCCGGTATAAAGAACTACGCTTTGAAAGATCTTAGACTATAGTGGCTTGCTACTTCTAGTTGTCGTATGGCGAAGAACTTCATTAGCGAGCCCAATTTGAAATCAACTAAATATGCTCTATCTTTGAAAAAGGATGAGCTAAGAATCTTGGTTGCGATTCTTACGGGTCATGGTTGATTTAAGGGACATCTTCATCGAATGGGTTTATCTCAGGATGTTATTTGTGATGACTGCAGTCTTGTGGAAGATGATGACTGCTTGCATTTTGTGTGCAGTTGTCCAGCTTTCAATATTATTTGGTTTCAGTTTTTCATCTGTAGATCTATTAATGTAGGTCAGTTGCTCTCCATACCTTGGTTCAAACTTGTACAGTTTGCTAAGGCTGCAGTGCGCTTCTGTGAATTAGGATATAATCTTGGATTTGCACCATGGGCCGTCCCGGCATTAAGTGCGGAATCCTTATGAGTTCCAACTAATTAAAAAAAATTTAAAAAAACTACTTTAGTTTAAATTTAACAAAAATGAACGCCCTAATCTTGGGAGTTTTAAGGCTCCATAAATAAAAACGGTTTTCACTTCATTTTAAAAATGACTTAAGATCTCTTGGGAAATTTTGATTTGGAAAATGAATTAATTGTTTGCTTAAAAACAAAATTAAGCGGTAAAATTGGCCTAATATCAATCCGATAATATATGTAAGATACCTTACAAACTTGGAAAAGAATTTATACTAAAAGTGACATAGATGAGATGGTTAACGTTTTAAATTTGCTGACTGTCTCTTTATTTGAGCAGTCATATAAGCCGTCATATTAAAACATTTATAAAACCTAATCGAATAGTTCCTCCATGGTTTACACTCAGAGTTGAAAAGAATCAGCATTGATTGAGATTTATGTTATCAAAATGACAAGTAAATAAAAGTGATCATAACCGGCAGGTGTTTGTGATACAGTAGAAAGTTAAATATACAATCGAAATTAAATCCAGATTGACCATTGAAATTATCTTGGAACAATATTTGAAGTACAGATCTAATGTCAGATACAGGTGTTACACCAAATTAATTTCAATCCGAACAAATTAATACGCATTTCGCTTCTACTACTACTTACCTTCCATATCAACAACTTTTTCTTTTCGTAATGTAACAAGTTAACAACTGATGAGATTCAGAAAGCCACATACCCAATTAAATTTAATACTATTGGCTGTGATGGAATTTCACAGACATTTTTAAAAATAATTCTACCGTATTTACATATAATGAATTCTAGTTTTAGGGCTTATATGGTTCTAATTATTCATCAAGGACATCTCATCCGATAGTTCTTTTAATTCCATTTATATGCAGATGATGATCATTCTGTACATATTGATCACGTCATTAAACGCTGATCTTGAGCAGATACATCGAATACAAACACGCGCTATACCTATCTAAGTTTGACCATATCTGTGCTTACTGTCATTTATTCTGTAATTTTGAAAGCTACCTAAAATATAGAAAGTGAAATACAATTTGCAATCCAGCTAAATTCAAGTTACAAATTCTTATTTCTCTAGCGACTCGACATTTTTTTTTTGTTTTTTTTATGGATTTTATGGTTTATAATTTTAAAACAGAACAAATTTATCCCGCTTCTTCCGAAAGCTTTCACTGAGCGCAGAGATCCGACACGTTACTTTAAGAGTAAGTTTTGTAATATACCAATAACTAGGGCAGCCACCTTTGTACTGTCTGCTCCTAATTTGTTATTATGCTCACTAGACCCAACACTATATTTTATATTTCATAATTTTAGAGTATAGAACAATAAAAATTGCCTCCCGTATATCCTTGCTCATATCGAGTTAAAATTAAACTGAAGTTAAATTTTATTTTAAACAAGGAGCGCAACGACTCAACACAAAATTTACATTTTTATAATGTGGGAATATAGCTAAGATCATTCCAGTTGCTATCGAAAATTATAGAGAACATAAGGAAAACCAGGCAGCAATCATGATTATTCTGTAATTCGATTTCAATGGAAAAAAATTAATTTCACATTTTGCTATTCTGTATCTCGTTTCGTTGGAGAAATAATTTCCCCAATCTTTATTGTACCCAAATGCAGTTTACACTATTCTTTTTTTTATGATCCAGTTTACAGGTGGCTGAAACTCCTCGAGATCTTCAAACTTTTCAAAACCATAACTGAAAAAAACATTGATAAACCATTTCAATGTTTTTCACGCTAAAATTGCCCTCAAAATTTGAACACTCGTAGCATACTGGAATGGGTACATTTATAAAATTTTATCTAAAATCTCATTTTTCTTAATATAAAAATAATTTTAGTCAATGGCATTTATTATATTTCGGCACTCCGTAAATAGAGTGCTCAGCGGAATCAGGTTTATCACATGTAAAGCAACTTTCCCGAGTATTTCGATCTTTTTGATTTTCCTCAATACGAATAGAACAATGCCCTGCGACAGCAGCCACCCCACAGGTTGAGATGAAATTGCGCCAAGGAATAATTAGATTGAATTCTGTGTGAAACGGTTTCCAATTACATGAGCGGCGGTAGATCGTGTTTCTATTGAAAGCATGCATTAACTGCTTTAAAAAATCCTTTTAAAGTGGTCTACGCCGGTTAGTTTTTTTGATAGGTTGATTGTGTTCGATATATACAACATATGCAGCAAATCCCGCAACGTCGATTTTGTTATAAAACATTACAAGTGACCAGCGACTAAATTTGCACTTTAGTGTGTATGCCATCAACATTTCATCGGAACATAAGATTACACAGTTTCACTTTTTGGAACATAAGAATATACGGTTGCATCACTATTGAATCCGAAACTAGTAAAAATACTTGTCTGTCTTTGGATGGTTTCATGTTTGGCGGCAAACAATTTTATGTTTCCTGACAGTTCTTCACATACTTCGCTGGCTCAGACGGTATATACTGCGTCAATTTTTAATGTCTTCTATATGGTAGTAATTTCTTGTCAATAGTAACACATTCATATGGTTTGTAACTTTTTTGTAAATTGGTATCCAGCATAGGCCAAGGTGTGTAAAATTATCCCAGGATTCCATCTCACAATAATTAAAAATGTTCATCATGCAATACTATATTCTCATCCCATCCCAGGATTTTAAAAATCATCCCAAAATCAAATATCATCATTGTAAAAATTTACAAACGACGTGTTACCTGATATGTTCTTGTCGTAAGAAGTAATTGGCACAATAGACTCAGAAATTCATAAGAATATGGCCCCATACATAACATGAATATGGCCCCATACATACACATATGAGCCCATTGCGCCAATTTCTTAATACGGCTGTATTAAGAAATTGGCGCAATGGGCTCATATGTGTATGACCCCATATAACTTCTTACGACAAGAATATATAAGCTATCGGTCGTTTGCAAACTTTTATAATGATGATATCAAATTTTGGGATGATTTTTAAAATCTTGGGATGGGATGAGAATAGTATTGCCTAATGCACATTTTCAATTTTTGTGGGATGGAATCCTGGGATAACTTCACACATTTCATTAGCCATATGTCACGTATTGGAGTATCCTTATCTCCTTTTATAGTGTTTTCCCTATCGAAACGGATAACTCTTTGCAGCATTTTGATGCCATCGCTAGATATTGATGCTCGAATAAAACGTGAAAAGTCCATTCTACTTAATTCCGTTATATGCTTTCGAATTATGAACCCCTGCATCAATTATAATTTCCAAAAATTAATCAAATTTTTATTGCGTGAACCGTTTGAAAATTTTTATTTGTTGGCGTTTTAGCCGGATCGGAAAACTTTACCACAATAACTGATTGTTCAAAATGTCAGTAATTCTTGTCGGCATTGCTGTCGGAAACCACCAATAAATTGTGCTTATTACATTTGGGAAACGAAAATTTAGCTAAATGTAGATTATTTTTTAACATAGATAACAATAAATATTGTATTGTTACAAAACAACATTGAGACGAACCAAATATAATTGTATTAAATTTTTGAATATTCTTGTTTTTTAAATAAAAATTACCAAATTTAATTTTTTTGTTGTCAATTTGACAGTAATCAGTGGTATCCTTGTATTTTTACACTCCCAAAAAACATTGCAACACTACAAAAAAAAATTCCAACAGAAATTTCCAGTTCAACAAGATTCGGAATAGCTAATTAAATTCCAATGGAATTTTGATTTTCTAGTGGAGATTTCCAATCGATTTACTGAATAGACACGAATTTTAAAAGTTGTTTACTGGGATATATCACAGTACAATAGGGTAAATCAAGCATATTTTCTTTCCAAATAGAATTAAAAATTGGTTTTTAAAAGTCATAAGAACTGCAAAAAATGTATGACTTTTAAATAAGTTCTAGTTTTTCATATAAAAATAATCCCACGTTCAAAGGTCAAACATTTTTAATCGATTGCAAACAATCCTTTATGAGTTTCAATTAAATATTGTTTTTATAAAAATTTAGAGTTATTTCAAAATTAACTAAAAGTGACGAGTGTTTTATTCGAGAAAGATGATTTTTAGCTATTTTGAGAAAAATGTTATGGATTTTTGAAACCCTTCGGTAATTAAAATTTAACAAATTTATCGAAAATTTAAAATTAGAACGTATAATTCAGAATTAAAAAATTAAATTTCGAATATTTTATTGTATAAAATTTATAATTTTCAGAATTTAAAAATCTCATTCTTAAATAATTATTGATTAACAAAATTTCACTGGAAATGGTGATTAGACTTTGATTTAATATGAAAAAACTTGGTTATAACTTTCATTAAAAAAGTTATAACCTTTTTTCGTTCCATAAAATTGAATTCCATGAAGTGGGGTCATGATAAAAAAAATTCGAGTTCAGGAAGATTATAAGAGCTTCCGAGGTATTAAAAAGCCTAATCGTTCAGATAACCAACACTTTTCACTACAACACTTTCAATTTTAACAAAATTTGGTGGATGTGTTTTGATGGATGACGAAACGTACGTGAAATTGATTTTGAAACAATTAATTAGGTCGAAAATTGGATCTTACCAAAAACCGAGGAAATGCTCCTGCTAAGTATAAGCACTTCAAGTTAGATACATTTGCAAGTTCAACTAACTAATCTAAAAATGCCCAATAGTTGACGGGTCTGTCAGTGGTCCCAAACGGGAGGGAAGAAAGTATTGACACCGATCCAACCATTACTTACTAACCATTAAGAGGTTAGAATTAGCATCTACCACATCTACAATTCTGTTTTTTTGTTTCTTTTATCTTTTTCTTTATTACTCATCATGGTAATGAATAGCCAGATTTTGAACGACAATGGACGGAACACGTCCATGGGATCCACAAAATGTGTGGGTCCGAATTCCCTATCAAGTCTCCGTTTTTGTATGCTTTGGCCACACACTAATATGCCGTAAAATCAAGGTCTTACATGTTGCCACCACAACCTACGACAAATATTACTCCTACCGACCTGGGACAACTGGTAGGACAATTTTTATGTACTTGGGTCGGAGTAATATCAGGTACTCGTCATATAGGGTAGCATCTAACAGATATTACCCCAAGGTTCCATGATTTTTCAATAATAAGTGCATTGTTTCGTGCGCTATGTGACCAGTAGCCGCGTCTTCTTGGAACCAAATCAATTAGAAGCAGGTATTTGAGGAAATATGGACTGATGATATCACAGGCCCATAAACTACACCAAGCCGTCTATTTATAGTCGTGTATCATCCAATACTGTAAATTGGGATTCAAACTTTCCGATAGTATTCCAAATAATGCTTTCGACAGGCCAGTTATGTGTGGGTCTAAGCGCACGAAACACATTCCTCAGAAAACGTTGAATTTCATTAACCCCCGAATAATTTATGCGCTGTGCCGGGCTCAGTCTTTCCATGATGAAATGGTAAACAATACTGAATAAAAATACCATAACAGTTTGACCCTACTCATTCGTCATTTGTCAAAAAGCAACAAATGAAAAAATCAACTCTAGGTGAACGCTTTTACAAAATACATTCGTGAACTGGCACATCTGATTTCAAATCGCTAAAATATCGTAGGTTCTTAACATTATTTTAATTGTCGACGTTGACAAAAAATATTACGAAGTAATCCACGTTATATTTTACGTTTAGACAACCGCGTAGACTATATGGCGTAATCTACCTCGCCCACCCCTGATTCTAAGTATGAACTGCATTATATACGCAAACATGATATAAATTCAATCGAACTTTGTATTGTAAAACTCATGTATTGTAAATAAATAGCATTTACCATTCTAAATATTTATATGTACGTATATAAAAGCTTTTAATCTCGTATCACAGCACAACACACTCTCTTCATCTTAAATTCGTGTATGTACGTATATATGTATCATATTTATACGACAGAACAATGAATTATTCAATAGAAAATTTCATTAGTCTTATTGTTATCATAATATAAAATAAATTGAAATATGATTATTTCTAATTGCTTCACATTATATTCTGTTTATGTAGAACGTGAACTGAATATAAGTATATATACTCGTACTACATATAGTTGTTCTTTACACGACAAGACACACACGTACAACGAAAGCAAACTGTTTCAGTTAGTTATGTGTATATTTATTATACGTACACATATAAGTATATAGTAAAAAGCTTTTCATGCACACAACACAAGTAGTAATAAACTTTTGACCGAACCGAAGAAACTGGATATACAGATATGGATATATGTATATAAGCGGGAAAAACTAGGTCATAAAAATGCATTTACGATTTTTTTCTTTCTATTTTTGTTATTCTTTACTTTACTACTCTCAGATTCTGACTCCTATTGTTTGCACTTTAACATGATTTTCATATTAAAGTGTATTTTTATGTACGACTAATAGGCTTATGTACATATATACATAGTTTACATAGAGTATTTTTGAAGCAGGAGGGATCAAATCTTAAAAATATACATATTATTGTGTATAATAAACGATAACATCTCTGGACCAGACGTTAAGTATACACACACATTAAGAGTATATATTTATATAGGAAGACTAATGGCTTTTGTTATATACCAAATGGCAAACAAAAATTTTGATCGATTTTATTAGCGGTCTTCTGATGATGGTGTTGTGTTATCTTTAATGGCACAAAAATATAAACAAAAGTATATGTATACAAAAAAAACTGTTAAGAAAATCAATCACTATAGCCGGGGTGATATTTACTATATTTGACAAATGATTAAAATTAATAATCACTTTATGTGCTGTTCGTGAATTTGATTAATGACGCTGAGTTTTTATTTGGTTTTTATCGACATTTTCCTGGTCTTGTACTTCTTAAAGTTGAGTTTTGCAAAAACAAAACACAAAAGTAATTAACGTTTTTAATATTTAATTACTTTTTATGGATGTTCGATTTTTCAATCGGAAGAATAAAATATATTACAAAATTTTATTGGTTATCCGTCAGGCGTGTAGGAGGAATAATCGCTTGAATGATTTTATATTATAATTTATTGTTTGGTGAATTAATTTTAGCAACTCCATTATAAATTTGTTTTTTTTATATTAAAAAAGTCTCCAGTAATTTAATTGGACATTTCTTTAAAAAGACTGCTTTTGCTGCTTTTTGTAAAATTTATTTTTAAAGCTTCAAATAAATTCTAGAATGAAAAAGATTAAAAATATAATTTAAATCTAGGTATTTCGATTAATATCAACGAAATTTGAATATAAAAATTAATTAAAGACAAAATCTAAGAAATTTTTATTCTAACGCTTGAATTTCGAAAAGAAATTTTTATTACGAATTCTAAAATTTAGACTTTAGGTGACTCATGTAACCTGTGGCTTGAGTATTTCGTTAGCACGTGGTAGCACACTTCTAGATTGGGCAGCGCTAGTCGGTTTGGGAGGGTCAGTTTTAACTACGTGTCTGGCGACCACAGCACAAAAAAATTGGTCGTAAGTGTGCATTCCGTTCACAATAAAAATTCCTTCATACAACCGAAATAAATACTCTAAGTATACCTGGAGTCAAAGGTTAAGCCATCTCCGTAGGTTTACGTTCTCATCCCATAACTAATAAATTAAATGGACGCCATTTTTAATTAATAATTAGTACAAATTTTTATTTTCACATATTTCGACATATTACCCCAGAATACCCCAGAATAATTAAGAAATAGATTAACTAAGAAATAAGAACAGGAATAAATAAATAACATTATAAGATATACATATACGTATTTATATAAGATAAACAAAAGCAAAACTTAACGTTCGATGGTATGTCCTTGATATGGCTGCTGAATGATATCCCGTTGAAATTTATTGGTTATTATTATATCGGGCGTTGCGGTGGTTCTTATTTAGAGTGCGCTCTTTTATTTGCCTTATATAGGAGCATACGTTTGGCCATTTGGTAATCGGGCTCTTACAAAGTTCAATTAGGTGACAAGATTTTGTACCAAATTCGTAACAGATATTTATATTTATTTATTTTTGGTCGGCACTGTTAATATTCAACGCCCCTAGTTAAAGAGATCGCATCGAATCATTGTCTCTCAAATGAACTACACTTAATTAGGTACACAGTACCAACACATAACACAGGTATACCTGCACATATAGTTTTTTTTAACTTTTTTTTACTCACTGCGCTTATCTCTCATCTGTAATTTGTTTTGGTCTTTTATAATCATCATCTATCATGTACTCATCATGTTCTCCTACAAAAACCAAATTATATTTTTCCCCGAATCATTAGAATTTTACAATAACTATCTAATAACTTTGTTTCTAAATTGTAAAATTTTTCTCGAGCCAAATTATTGGATGTAGCCCAAATTCGCGAGTCAAATATAACATAAATATATAAATTTCTGAAGTTAAACTGTAGTCTAATCATTTTCATCAAGTAATACATAATTTACCCGGCCTTTTGGTTCTCTGACATATGCAGTACGATAAGGAAATCCGAATTTTGCTGTAAACTTTTTGGCCGCGTCACTAATTGAGTGCTGTTTTACGGAAACTTTCTGACCAATCTGTAACTCTCTATAGTTCGCGTTTGTAAATTATAACGCTGGGCATACGTTTGGTACGCCTTTACTAAGTTTCGTTGAACTGTTTCATGTATAATTCCAAGCCAATCACGTACATCCATCATCTGCACATTTCGTTCGTTAAGATTCTTAAGTTGTGAAAATATTGTTTAATCGCCAGCGTGTCTGATTTGATGATGTCCAAATAATATATTATCTATAGATAATGCGGAGAAAATCCCGTGGACTCATGTACCGAGCTACGCAGCGAACTTCCAATTTGTAATAAAAACTTATCCCAATTGGCGTGGTTGCCTTTAATATAGGCTCAAATCGCTGCTACTACCGATCGATTAACCCGCTTCGAAGCGTTGCTTTGTGGGGAATACAATGCAGTTTTTATGTGGTTTATTCCAAAATCTTTCATCAAATTTGTGAATCTCTTGAAATTCTCGATTGTATAAAATTTAAGAATATTTAAGAAATATTTATCGCTCGAATTTCTATTAAATGTAAGATTTTAAAATTTGAAACTTTCAATAGTTTAACTTAAAATAGTGTATTTGAAAACGAAATTAATTAAATTAATTTTAATATTGTATTTTTAAAATTTTCGAATGAAGTGAAGATTGGGTAATGTACAATTTTTAAAAAATTGTTTTTCCCTACAAATTGAACTCCATTATCAGAGTAGACGATTTGCGGAACGCTAAATAACGGAAACGTTATTAACTAAACGGATAGATGCCGTTCCTTTTGTCAGTGGTTTCAAACAAATTTCGTGAAATTATCTAGAACAATCAAAATGACAGTTTTTCCAGTCGAGGTTCGGGGATAAGGACCTAATAGATCTATAAATACTTTCTGCCATGGACGTACGGGAATCATGGTAGAACTAAGCGGTGGTCTTGTACATTGGTTAGTAGCTTTACTTTGTTTGCATGTCTCACAACTGATTATATAGTCATGCACTTCATGAGCCATTTTCGGCCAGTAATATAATCTACGCAGGCGTTCCAAAGTTTTTTTTAATGCCGGCAGGTGCACCACACGGATCGTTGTGTTCTTTTATATTTATAGGGATTGCCTATTATGCAATGGTATCCAGAATCTTCCAAACAGGGATATCTGTTAGCTGAGCATTCCGGTTAGGCTCGATTCCTATGAACATACAAATATTTGGAAACAATTTCGGACGAAGTTTCATATCTTTAACATCAAACAGATCATTATTATGCAATAAGATGTCGGTATTTAATTCTGCCGCAGACTCAAAATATATGCGTGATAAGGTGTCGGGTACTACATTATCGCGACCCTTAGTATGAACAATATTAAAATTAGCAATTTTAATGACCATCTTGCTAAGCGCCACACCCAGTTCTTCATTTTTTGACACTTGTAACGGCCGCCAAACACTCCAGCTCATAAATCGTATAATTTCGTTGAGCAGATTTAAGTTTCTGTGAAAAAAATATTATTGGATGATCGTTACCTTCTTCATCCATAACTGAAATAATACGCTTTCTATACCTTGTGTGCTAGCGTCGCACCTAACAAAAAACCATATCTTATAGTTTGGATTGTGCAATACAGGCGCTTTACAAAATAAGCACTTCAACTCTCCAAATGCGACATTAGCTTCGTCCGTCCATTTGAACTTTATTTCCTTACGTAGTAGATTTGTATAGGTGCGTAGATGCGGTGACATCCGAATAGTTCGGTATGAACCTTTTATACCATCCCGCCAAGCCTAACAGGCGGCGAGTTTCTTTAGTAGATTTGAACTTGCAGTTGAGACAACAAAAATTTAAATTTATTGAAAACAATTTTTAAATTTAATATTCTAATAAATGTTTAACAAACCTTTCAAAAAATCCTATTTCATATAAAATAATTTGATGAATAAAAGTTTTTATTTTTTATACAAATTTTTAATAACTATTTTGTTGGATAAGTTTAAAAATTTCTTCAAAACGCTCAAAAAAAATATTTCAAATTCTAATTTAATAATTAAACTTTAGTTTTTAAATCAAACATTACAAATTATAAATTTTAGTTAATAAGTTTAATTTCTTATAATTCTAGAATTAAAGTAATAAAGTTTGTAATTTAGAATTGGAGAATTAAGTTAATTTATAATACTTATAATTTATACAAGCTGTTCTGCCATTTTAAAGAATTTTAAAATTTTTATAATTTATCAATAAATAGTTCGGACTAAATGTCCATTAAATTCGTAAAATTATGATTTAATTAAATCCTGAAAATGAACTGTTAGGCCGAAATATTGATTAATAAATTATAAAAATTTGAAAATATTAGTATAAATTTTAATTAATTTTGTGTTAACATTTTCTAATTATTTTCTGTTTATAACAGATTTAAGTTTGAATAATTTATTCTTTAAGAACATAATTTCTAGAAATATAAATTATAACAAATAATTTTAAATCTGAAAATTTATAGATTAATATTTTAGAAAGTTGAGTTTCTAACTGAAATTCTCGATTGTATAAAATTTAAGAATATTTTAAGAAATATTTATCACTTGAATTTCTATTAAATCTATTTTAAAATTTGACACTTACAATAGTTTAAAATGAGATTAATGAATGAATCAAATGAAGTTTGGGTAGTAGAATTTTTAAAAGATTGTTTTAATAATAATTTAGAATTTTAAATCTAAATATCTAATCAACCATAACCAAATCTTAAGATTAATTTGATTTAAACACAAAATTTAGAATCGAGTCTCGGACATTGCCGAACCACAATTAAGAAAATTAAAACAACTTTATTTTTGGGTCCAAACTTTAGGTTTCTGTATGTGTAATTTGGAATTAAATGGCGAATTTTAAGTTAAACTTAATTTTAAAATTTAGAGGATTTCCAATTAAGACTTAAAAATGTACAAATTTTAAATTTGTTTTAATCATTTCTGAATTTTGTCTCAAATCTTTCAAACGTTTGAATTTTAATTCCAATTCATTTGAAGTATTAAAATTTCAAAATTTGGTGGTTTTTGACAAAATGTTTACAATTATAAGATTGTAAGTAATCTTTTAAAAATCGCTGAATTATTGAAGTTTTTATTTTTGCATTTGGAGCAAAATAAAAAGATAAAAATTTTCTTAAAATTTTCTTCTCGTAATTTTGATTTTGATCAAATAAATTTAACGTAATTTGAATTTCCAATAAAATAATTTTTTCAAATTAAATATTCGACATTTTATTTTAATTTATCACTAAAAACTATAAAATGCAATAAACTTTTTAAAAAAAAAAATCAGATGTTAAATTCTGGATAAAATTTGGAATCGATAGTCTGAAATTTTTAGAATCAAATTAAATAGTTTACTTTTAAAAATTAAAATTAATGAATTCAAAATTTTTTAAGTCTGATTTGGAATGCATCATCTCTAAAATAAAATTATGACTTGGATTTTAAATTGTCGAATTGCAGATTAAATATTTATTAACTAAAATTTAAATTTAATATTAAGAATTAGAATCAACATCGAATTGACTGAATTCTAAAGTTCTTGTGTTTTTTTATTTCCTTCTCTCGTTTGGATGACTTGAATTTTCAACAAGAATTTTATGCAATTCTTAATTTGTGCTTTTAATTTCAGTTTTTAATTTATCCCTAATCCAATTTCCACAAATCATAAAATTTTGTATTTATTGAGTTTGCACAAATTCTGACAAATTTTATAAATTGCACTTTTCTTTTCTACCGTGTTGAAATTGTACTGTTGCATATTTCAAATTATCTAACTGATTTTAATGAACTATATATTTTTTAAATAACATTTTCGAATTACATATTTTAAAATTTAAAATCCAGTTGGTCCAAATATTTTTTGTTGTAAAATTCTATAATTCTATTCAATAATTTTCATTTAAAAGTAGTATTTTGGAATATTAAATCTGTAATATTTAGAGAATAATTTAATTTTCAGAATTTGGTAATTTTTTATGTAGAATTAAAGATTTTTAGAATTTTCGTACAATTTAATTAATGCATTTCTTAGCCTTCAAGAATATAAAATTAAAATTATTATTAAATAAATTTGATATTAATCAAAGAATTCTGATCTAGAATTTAGGATTTCGTTAAAATTTTTGTCAAATTTATCCCAAATATTTAAGTACATCCCTGAATCACTTTATAAAATATAAAAACTACAAAATTACAGATTTTAAAATAAAAAATATAGAGTTTTGAATTTAACTAAACTAATTTTAAATAATTATGGCAATTAAAATTTAAAAAAAAAAAATCAAATTTAGAATTCTGAATCTAAAAATTAAAACCTTAATGTAATATTAGAATTTAAATTTTAAAAAATCAATTCCAAATCATCTTTTTAAAATGTTAAAACAAGCATTATACATTTCAGAATGTCAACATGTTTATTGAAAATTGGAATGCAGTTTCTCGCTGCATTTACGAAAAATGTGACATATGTATGTATATGATCCTCAGAAACTAGAAAAATAAAACAAATAAAAATCTAAGATTTTAAAATTCAGGATTTAGATTAACAAAATATATAATACATATATAATAAATCAAAAATTTTAAAATTTGAAACTTACAATTTCTGAAAATATTAGATTTAATTTTCATTAATTTTTATATTTAAAAACTAATTTTAAAAACTTATGTTTGGTATTTTAAAATTGTTTAAATGGCATCTTAATTAAAATTTAAAAACATAAAAATCTTAATTTTGGAATTTTAGTGCAGTGTAATAATTAGAATCAAACTTTCGTGAATTTCTGAAATTATGAATTTACAAATTTAAAAGTTAAATTTGGAAAATATATATTTTTGAAATTTTAGAATTTACAATAAATTACTAATATAACTTTTTAAATTTAACAAACATTTTAAATATATAGCTGATATAAACTTACATTTTGAGTGAGGAAATTTTCAATTTTAATTCGTTCTGAGTTTAACAAATCTTACAATCATCTGAGTATTCTATTTAATTAAATGAATATTGGATTTTTCGAATTGGCACAAATTTTGAAAAAAATTATATATCGCAGTTTTGTCTAATGTAAAGATAAAGGTATACACCTCAAATTATATTTAAAATGTGTTTATAGAACTTAGGATCTTAGAATTTTAGAGTTAAATGTTTTAAAAACACAAACTTTTGAAAATTAAAATATTTAATTTGAATTTTAAAATTTAAACTTGAAAACCTATATAAAAAATTTAAGAATTAATTATTCTAAAATTTTGAAATTTAGAATTTATAATTTAAGTTCTGAAAATTCAAGTATTTAAAATTTAAATTTTAGATTAAATTAATTTTAATAAAATTTAAAAAATTTCGAACACCTAGACTTGGTAATTTATACATTTTTAATCTGAACAGTTTAAATTGGGAGTTTTAATCATGAATTACGAAATTCTTAGAATTTATTGGATATGATTTCAATGCAAAAATTAGAATCAAGATTCTCTGAAATTTAGATATATTTTAATTGAGTAAGCTGTTTCCTCAAAAAAATTTCAATATCGAAATTTTAATAAAATTTAGACTTAAACATTAAATTTGAACTTTAATGCCAAATATTCGGGTTATTTTTACTATAAAATTTTATATATAAAGTTTGAGAATTTTTGACTATTCTCGGTTGGTTTTATTTTGGGCTTAATTCGAATCAAACCTGGAATGAAATTGGTGAAAAAGTTTACGAAATTGGTAAATAAAGCCAGGTGTCACTCAAATAGATTAGACGATATAAATATTTAATTTCTTAATTAATAATCGTTGAACATAAATCTTATTTTATTTTGAATGCTTTCTGTATATTAACGGAATGTTACAATAAACAATTGAATTTTCTGTTCCAAGAATTTATTGTTTTCCAATCAAGCTTAATGTCCAAATGAATTTACCATTGATAATAAATAATATATTTTCGATTTGAATAAACCAATTCTAAAACAATAATCCAATATTGTTATTATTTTTTCCAGGAGTGGATTACATGCATCCAGATTTGAAGTACAATTATGTAAGTATTTTTTTAAACTTGAATATCTATATAAAAATAATCTTACGTAAATTCGTAATAGGATCGATACAAATAATATGCTAACATAAATTTCTATATAAAACGTGTCGTTTTGTCATGAAAATTTATTTGTTCGATCGATCAATTATTCTTCAATTTAATTGGAATAATAATTCTTTTTCGTTTTATTTTTAAATAATTCAAAATCGCAATTGAATATAATTGAACTCGTTGCACGTTGCCTACATTTTATGTTGTTAATTGTTGATTATAGGATATTTGTTTGGGTTCAATCACGTTATAACATATAATATTATAAAGATAACCTATATATGGTTAAAATCTTAATTTGAAATATTTTAAATTAGATTTAATAATCATAATCTCCGTATATGGTATCGATGTGGGTAGATACAAAGCAAGCACATTATATACATTTGATTCGAAGCATGTATAGCCCATATATATTCATTTATGTAACGATAATTTTAATTTGATTTGCAATATGTTCAATAATTTGTAATCTGACAACAGCACAAAACAATATTTGAGCAGGATATTAAAATTTATTCCGCTTTAAAATATATATATTTTTTTTGTAATATTATAAAACGTAATATATTGTTCGCAGCGGATACAATTGATAAAAAATATTCTTGTAATTTTAGATTTTCCAGGTAAACATATATTTTAATATTTACATTTTTTTGTTTCAATTGCAACCGGCGGCTAGAATGTATGAATAAATTGTATAATGTGGACCATTCGGGTGTATAATGCATTTACCAAGAATTGATTTTGGATAAATATATGTATATACATACGTATATCAGCCCAAATTTCAGTATTAATAAGAATATTATTTTCAGTTGAAGAGTGGATACTATAAGTAAAGTAGAAATTAAGTTGAACTTAAAAAAAAAAACGTTTTTCTATTCATTTTGGGTTAACTGAAGTTAGGTGACGTCAAAATTAAAAAATGTCGCCGCCTATACCCTTAACGTCTAACCAATGATCTTTATAACTGAAATACCGAACATTCCATTATTCTCTTGTTTCCTACTAAATTCATAATTTCCAACTATTCAAACTTCGGAACAATTTTTGATTTTTTAACAATTTATAAATACATATTTTAAAATATCTCAAATTGACAAAACTGATTTTCATTTTGATTCTTTATTTAACATAATTAAAAACCACATGTCGTATTCCGAAAGTATTAAAACAAATTTTGATATTTATTTAGTTTGGCACCTTAAACATTTATTCAATGATAAATTTATGCTTAAAGGGGGTTTCAAATTTTGGAAATTATTTATCAGAGAGAATTTTATTTTTTATGTTATAACCATAGGTTAGGTTAGGTAAGGGTGGCCGTCCTATTCGAGTTTCCTTCTCTTCAATCGCTAAACCATCCTGAGCTTACCAAGAAGCGTTTAAAGTCCCGGATCTCGATCTCACTAAGATCCGAGAGGTCGTTCAAAGGGGAAGTTCCCATAAATTTTGTTCTGCTGTACGGTAGACTAGGACAGGTGCAGACAAAATGGAGCACATTTTTCTCCTCCTCCTAATCACCACAGCTGCGGCAGAAATCGTGGGCTGACCATACCAATATGGCACTGTCGAAGCGATATCAGGTGGCCTGATCTGGACCGGTCTATTCCAGGCCAGATCTACCTGGTTATTACACATGAACTGGCGTTAGACCAACTGACGTTCGTTTCTTATATGGCTTCTTCCTGAAGTTATAACCATACTTTTGCTCCAATTTGACTCAAACGTTACGAAATGTCAATTGTTAAATTTAACAGATAAGCTACTACGTGAAGATTTACTTATACGTTAGTCTTAACATTTTATAGTAAAGTCATTTTTGTAAAATAAATAATTATTATTCGAGAGCAAATTGTTTTATTAAAATCTATCCCAGACTTGCATCATTTAAAAAAAGATACAGTTGAAACAAAAACACTCATCACAGGTCGATTTTGATATGTAAAGTTTATTTGGTTTAATAGAAAAAATTCTTCTAGTCCAGCAGCTGAAAGGTCGGCTATTTTCTCATATAGCGACTAATTTTGGGACACTACTGCGTAGTGATGGCTAATAGTGTCCCAAACGGGTCGGTTTTATTTTCCATTGAAAAACAATGCATTTATTTATGTGTCGGCAATTCTCACGATTAAAAGATTATCAGCGCTGACATAGTGGTTCTCAACATATAAATAAATGCCGTCTTCGCGAACTTCTCAATGTAAAAAAGAAGAAAAGTCGCCTGTCCAGGCTTTTACAAAGACGGCAATTTCCTCATATCAATTATATTGATTCTATGATTGATTATATGACATTCATGAACTCAATCAGAAAATTGCCATCCCTGTAAAAAATTTAACAATTTTTTCTTCCATTTTACATTAAAAATATTACGAGGACGCACATTTATCTATGTAGCGAAAATTCCAACAGTTAAAGAACTACCAGCACTGGCGTAGTGGTGCCAGGTTGGGTGTTCTAAACTCAATCACTATGAGAAATTGATCGTTTTTTCAGCGGCTTGGTCTCATTTTATTTGAATTCCGAATTTATCAAAATTTCTTGCGAGCAAAATTTGTTTACGAGTATCTTGAATTTTAGGTAAACTATTGTCATATTCCTAAATTCTTAAACCTTTTAATTGTATAAAATCTAGTTTGTTAAAATTTCATAATCTTAATTTGCTAAATTCTTAAATTTCAATTTTCAAACAAATTAATAAGAAGGCTGAAAGGTTGAATTCCACAACACTATAAATCATAAATTCCCAATATCCGAGAGATTTGACTGAAATTTTAAAATTCCTCGAAAACTGATTCTAAAATCCTCAAATATCTATCAAAATTTGTATTTTTAATATTTCCAACTTACAAATCCATTTTCTATAAACTTATTAAGACAAATTTTCATTGATCAATGGCCCAACGAGCTTAGAGAGTGAATTAAGTAGGCAACGGCCCAATTCCGGCAAACGAATAATGAGTCTTTTTTTCATGAAACTGACCCACCTTTACTTGCTCTTATTTTAAATTTGAACATAAGAGTGAAATGGAATTTTCAATCTATTGTATTGTGTCATGATAAAACGAATTTTATCAGATTTTTAAAATAAATTATCTTGGTATACCTTGGATTTCAGTTGGATTCATAATCCGTCTTCTCTTGAACCATACGCCAAAGCTTTAGCCACTGTACTATATTTGATCGAGAATATGGTTTAAAAAGTCAGAAAGCCTATATTTCTTCAAATTTCTTAAAGATATTGAAAGAAACTAGCATAACTATTATCATGTTTCACCAGCCTAGAATGAACCAAACAGTATACATGAAAGTATAAATAACTTAATAAATTATTTGCTAAAGTTCCAAAAAAATTGAACCCGAACGCGTATGGATCCAGAAGTTTTCCAAATTCTGGACAACAAAATTTTCCAAACATGATTTCCGGCTACTACAATTTCACCGTTTTCCCCAGTTTGATGTGTAGAAACATCATTGGACATCGTACTTAGTACAAATAAATCGGCATTCCGAGACATGAGATCAGATTATATTTACCGAACATCCGGAATCAATGAATGGTGGTTAATGAACGTCAAATGTTTGTCATCCCTGATAAAATCGTGAAGTAGCACCTTAAGAGATAGGTTCGCAGATCGGACTATGTCATGCTATTCACTAGAGCTTTATGTATATTTGTGCCAGATACAATTTTTGCGCGGCCAAACTCCAACTACGCTTTTTTGATATTAAAAAATTTTTGTGAAAAAAAAAGTTTCATACCTCGAGAAACTCTAAATTTTTCACATTGTCGATGCGAAATATTTCTGTTAAAAAATACAATTTCTGAAGCTCGCTATAAACTCAAATTTGTTATTTAAAAATTTAATATGAAAGCTTGTTTGTTTGGTATTTGATAAAGTTACTAAAGCAAAAGAGTTATACTGTATATTGAAAAATATATATATACTGTATATTGAAAAATTTAATAAACAACAAAATAAATCACATTGAAAGAGCTTTTATTTATAACTTTGAAAGCCCTTCATATTTTTTACCACTGAACTTAGAACCAGTCATTTTATGATTAAATGATTTTAAGTTTATATTTTAGTAATGAAGTACTTTAAGATTTTGAAGGACTTAAAGCTCGTAAGGCATTTGATAAAAATAAAAAATGTTTACAACTTAACACTTTTGCAGCTTATTAACCTCTTTTAAATCAAAAATCTTTTAAGAAACTGAAATCAATTTATTCCAAAATTGTGAGTGAAAGCTTTTTAGATATTTGGTAAATTTTCAGTAACCTTAAATACTTTCACGGTAATTGAAGCTGGAGGATGTGAAAATAAGCTTTAATATTAATTTACGGAGGAGGTTGAGTTTGCATTTTAAATTTTTAAAGCACTTTGTCAACTCATTTTAGAATCCAAATTTTATAATTGAAAGCTTTTGAAGTGAATTAAATGATATTTTGGAAATAAAGTTTTTAAAGGTTTTATAGCCTCTTTAATGTTTCAAAAAGAAATGGAACTTTATTGAACATCGTTAGAAAACTATTCAAAATGATTCAAACACATTTACACATTCTAAAGCTTAATTTTAATATTAAAAATAGAAAATATAAAATTTCTCGCATCATAATTTCTTTATTTTTCAAAGTTATATTACAAAACATTATTCCGAAGCTCCTTTTATACTTAAACGCTTCAAAAAATAAAAATATATTTATTTTAATATTTTAAGAAAGAGCGATTATACAGAAACTGTCATGAACAATAAATAAAACGCAGTGAATGGAAAGGTTTAAAACTTAGACGAGATTTTAGAAATAAAATATAAAAGCTTTTGTGGTGCTCTGATTTTTTACGGGGCACAGTTAAAAGCTTTCTCAAAATGTTTTGAGTTTTTTCTATGAGCTTCGAGATTTCATTATTTTATCATCTTTGACGAGTTGAAGAAGTTGATCCAAAGTGGTAATTTGTACGATTTATCATCGATCGGCTTGCCAAAAATAGCCAACAGTTTAGTTTTTTCATCCAATTTCGTACACTTCAGCTCCTTATGCTTCAATCCTCTGGACTAACAGCCGAAAAACTTTCGGGGTTTGCTCATCTATAGAATTGACTGTTAAATGAATTAATACCAAAAAATAAGTTTTAATTAATTTGCTCCATTTCGAGAATGATAGAATGGATCGTAATGCTTCCTTATTAATTGTGTAGCAGAAATCGAGTTATACATTTCAAATTTGGAACCTGTACGAAAAATTGGTCAAATTTTGGTATTTTTGCGAAACATGGCAAGTTGCCTTTTAACAGTCTTTAAACATAAAAATTGTATCAAGGTCAGCATTTGGTTCCGAACGTATTTCATTTCATTTATAAGAAAGTATAGGGATTGAACAAGTTAACTTTAATTTAACTGTCATATTTGATAAATTATATTCATAAATAACAATTACAAAGCAGCTCCTAAACATATAATTTTGATTATGTTCAACATTACATTCCAAAATTCATGTTCATAAAAATAAAAACACCATGAAACAAATTTTTTCGGAAATGCTTTCAACTTCAATTTCCATGATAACACGCAAATTAAACTTTTCCGTTTATATGCTCCACATCACATTATCTGGCAGCAGCATTAATTCAAATCAAATTACGTATATATACGTACAATTTTATGTGATGTAATAATTTAACATGAATGAAAAAAAAAAAAATGTTTTGCGAACGAAATTAAATTATACGAAATGTTTATAGTCAAACTTATCCATATAAGCGTTATCTTTATTCGATAGAGCTATTTATACTAAAAACGTGATAATATCATCCTCGCAGAACGATAAACTATTGATATAATTAGTTTGTATTATAACTTGAGGTGGGTATACATTTGTACAGTAAACAAAAACTAATTAGAAATCTTCCAATAAAATTGTTATAACAATAAATCGTACATATCTCTCAATTAAAAATATAAAATCCAAACTATAATACGTATTTTAAAAACTAACGTTAAAACTAAAATAAAATAGCTTATTCCGTATTACGACTATATGTCTGGATATACATATATTAATAAACGATTTAATGTTAGAACAAATAATAGGAATTTAGAAACAACACAACATCACATATAATACATATAGTTAGTTAGAAAGCTTGTTTTATCCTCTCCACCTAACTAACTGACTAGAATATATAACAGTTTTATTAAAATAAACAGTTTATATATAGTTTTTTATTATTTTAAACAGCAAAACACAAATAAAAATCGTAATAACGAGATATAGATAAAATAAAATGTATTTTTTATTTAAAATATATAGAAACTTAATTAAATTTAAAAAAATATAAATAAATAAAAATTAATTGGAAACTTTTGTTTTTATTTTAGTTTAAATGAAAATGTTGAAAAAAATCATATTTACCCTACACGCATACAAAAGCACATAACTCAATATTGATTTTGTATTTGGAAATTTTTTAGCTTCTCTGTTTAACGTCTGCATGAGGTATGATTTTAACACTAAAGATTTAAAAAACTAAACATTACTTCAATTTTCCTCAGTTTATAAATAATATAAATGAAAAACATTAATTAAATTTTCGATACCAAATTTTAGTCGAACTTTCCAATCACTTGCATAGTAAAACAAACAAAAAATTGTCTTGCCCTGACGTAAAACGATTTTTCGTGTATTTTACTATGTGAGTGCTTAGAAAAGACGACTATACAATTTGGTGTCCCATCGGCAGGTTATAGTTGCATTATCGCCCTATCTGGATTATAAGATCATTTACATCCCGACCTGATCCAATCACCAATGTGCATGAATATACATGGTTCTTATGACTTTCAATTAAAAATGAATGATTCTATCATAATTTCTATAATTACTATAGAAAGCTTATTTAAAAGCTTACTCGGAAAAACTGATCAGATATTGTTGTTTATATAACAAAGGACTATTTTTACCCATCTTGGTTACTTTAAATGTTTTAGCCACAAGCTTTAATTGATCCCATCTATCATCAGCATTATTGTGAAGCACGTTCATAACGTTCAGCAAATACTTTTATTGAAAAATTCGTCTAAACAAATTTGTGTTGACCTTTTCTTATTTATTTTATAAATCACTTTTCCATCAAGTCTTTGAAGTATATGGATGTGATCTATCTGTTCTTAACTTAAATTTAAATTAAATCAAATTAAAATAAATTTTATGATACTAATTTAAATACACAATTATAAATTTAACTAAGTAAATTTGTTATTTTAAAATGTTTTTGTTAAATATATTTGTTTTGTTTATTAAATAATTCAAGTAAATAATAAATAGTGAAAAAGGAAATTTGTATGCCAATTTGTAACGGATAACGTAGGTGTGTCGTACACTTGGTGATACCTTAGAAATATGGATGGGTACCATCTTCCGGTTGGCGGGTTCTTTAGCCACCACGTCAGTAAAGATTATCGTACAAAAATAATTTAATAACTTGGCACAATTGTTTGACTTTAATATTGGCAATCGTTAGTTTAGTTGAATTTTTAAGTTATTTTAAATTTTTATTTTTTTTAAAACATCACCAAAATTACATAAAAATTATGAACTCAAATTTTATTTTTGAAATTATATGGAATTCGCCATTCTTAGCATAATTTAATAATTTCAACTTTTTTGATCGATCACTCAATTGAATTTTTTTTTTCGACGGATCTGAGTTCTGAATTTTTGTAAATATTCCATTCATTCTCTTTCTAAGTTTTGAGATCCTTAGCGTGGAAAGTACCTATTATTTTTCCCGAATCATCTTTTAAGATGTAATTTACGGTCCCGATTTTAGCATGAATTGTAGCTTTTTGGTATTTTTTTGAAAATTTTGCACAGAAGTTCTTGAACGCATCACTCAATGGGTGCTGCTTGGCATATACGATTTGAACAATATCGAGATATGTCGTGTCCTAAGGTTATTATAAGATGAATATTTCTTAAAAGCGGTTTGAAGATTTTTATTAGCTATATTGGGAATCAACGGTAATTTATCCGATAATGGTAGAACGTCTACGTTCTCATTTAATAACTCTATTTCTCGTAGCAGTTTGTAAGATTTCGCACTGGTAATCATATTCTGACCAAACATCAGAAAGTAAGGAGAATAATGAGTCGATTGGTGAATTGATGTTCGTAATATGCACAGGCCACTTCAGGTAGGTAATTGTCCCAAGTCCTATGGTATCGCAAGTTCTATGGTATCGGACGCGTTTGCCTGAGGTGAGAAAATGGCCGTCTTCATGTGGTTTATTCCAAATTCGATTAAGAGACTCTGGAAAGCATTGGAAACAAATTGAAAACCGTTGTCTGTTATGACATACTCGGGTACACCAAATACTAGGAACACGTCATTTTTAAGATACTTTATTATTTTGTTGGTGCGGTACTTAAAGGAAGCGGTTTGATCAAAACGAATTTGGTTAGCTGATCCAAAATCATTAGAATGAATGTTTTTCCATTTTTCGACCTTTTCGATTGCTGTCCAATCACCGTCACTCCCTAGAGTAGGCATATTAAGCTTATTGGATGTTTTCGTGGTTTTGTAGGCTTCACAATTCTTCACGTAATTGTAAACTTGCTTGCGCATTCCCGGCCAATAATATTGGGCACGTAATCGTTCGAGAGATTTTAGAATACCACCATGTGGAGCAAGCGGCTGATCATACATATCTTTTATTAGAGATGTCGCCATACTAGCAGGGATTCATAGCTTCCAGGAAGAATTATTCGACAAGTTTGGGTCAGTATTCGAAGTGAGTTTTATGTATATTCGGTTGTCGATAATTTTGAAGATCGAATAACTTTTAGGATCAGACAAAATCTTATCTCTGCATTTTTTATAATCCACGTCCTCAAAAGATACAGCGGCAAAATAAATTTCAGCTATTGTCAATTGTCCAACCAAGTCACCGAACATCCGAGATAAGGTATCAGGAACAATATTTTGGCTGCTCCGTTGGTGTTGGATGTCAAAATCGAATGATTGTAATTTTAGGCGCCGCAGCGAGCCAATCTGCCATTAAGATCGGTTTGCGACATCAACCACTTAAGGCTAGAGTAAGGGCGAAATTTCTTTACGCTGAGAACAGCGGCCAAACACTCTAGTTCGGTGGGCACCACAACTCAGAACTGATACAAAACAAAAACTATGAAATTCCTGAACTTCCAAATTCATATAAAATTGGTAACTTTTAGGCAGTTTATCATATTTGTATATCAAACGTTCACGGTCGAAAAACTGTGGCGTATCCAGAAAAAATATAATGGGCGAAAATAAAATAATTATTCCAGCTGTCATCACGAGCTAGAATTTTTACAAGAAATTCCTGAACTCCATATGCTCTGGAAATCGTGGACTCGATTGCAAGACTCGTCAGCGCCAATACTTTTTTAATTTAATTTCTATTATAAAATTGGTTCAACACAGCTTCTGTTGAAATCTACATTCAATTTCTGCAAGTATAAGAGCCACCTGTTGTGTATGATGATAATGAAAATATGCGGTAATGGTCAAATAAGCATAGTCCATTCCTGTTGCTAAAATTTTCAAATGTCTCTATTGAATTGGCAAACATAAAAGATTTGTAGAACACCAAATTTATAAACGCCGTTGGTCCAGTAAGCAGAGTCGTTGCATTTGGAATTGTGAACTTGAGTTCGAACCTCGGCTTGGCATTAAATAATTTTTAATTTAATTTCTCCCTTCAATTGGCCAATATAAATAAGCGGCAAATATTTATATGAAAATGGTGAGGTGGTAAAGTAAGTGGTTACATTGGATTTGGAATCGTGGTTGTGCAGTGTTCGAACCTCGATTAAGAGGAAAAAAATTTAGCGGGGCATCCAGAGAGAAAATGTGCACTCATTAAATTAAAAAAAAATCGCTTTTTGATTTAAAAATGACCAATTTTTTTTTTTTTATTTTTTTATATTATATGTATTTTATTTTATTTTATTATTTTATTTATTTATTTATGTTTACATATTAAAATTACTTAAGTGTATTTAATGACTATTACTTTTTTAAAATTTTTTATAAAATAAAATTAAAATATAATATAAATAAAATAATATAAAACCAATTATCAAATACATTATTGAAAACAAATCTTAATGGATCTATAATCCCTTGAAAAGAAGTGTAATCAACAATGCAGATTCTATATATCAAATAAATAATCATAATATAAAAAAACAAAGAAACAATAAAATTAATTATAAAATAAATTAAATTATAAAATATACTTAGTTACAACTGAATTCAAATAAATATTTACGGCTTTCTTGAACTGGACATAATTTTTTTGTTTAACTTCTTCAGGCAATTCATTGTACAATTTAGGACCCATGCACGAGATACGATTTCTACCATAATCATTTGAAATGGAGCACGGTTTCAAATTTCCTCTATTACGTGTATCATATCCATGATTAAATGTATTTAAACTTAAATTGCATACTCCAAAAGAGGCTTTCTTTATTCTGTAAACGTATTTTACAACTTGCAAAAAATGTAAGGCCTTAATAGGCAAAATGTTTTCAACTTTACCTGTATATAAGTTATTGGTAGAATACAAAAATGGAAGCCTATATATTGCCTTTAAGCAACGATTCTGATGAACTTGTATTTTTTTAGACGCGATATTGAAACATTACCATAAATTACAAGACCATAAGAAATTTTAGAGTGGATAAATGCAAAAAATATACTACGCAATACTTTTATTGGAATGAAATATGAAGACCTACGCACAAAGCCTATAATTGGCGAGATTTTTGAGCAGACCATATCAATATGATGCTGCCAATTTAATGATGAGTCGAAAATCATTCCCAAATACCTATAAGAGTCAACTAACTCTATTATAGCATTTGATATGTTAAGGCTTGGTAATGTAGGAATAGCTTTACCAATGGAACGAAAAACCATATATTTTGTTTTAGATAAATTCAGAGATAGCATATTGGTATCAAAATATCGAATTAACAGATCCAAATCATGCTGCATTGACTGCAACCCTTCGGTCGTATCCTTAACTTTAAAAAATAATGCTGCATCATCTGCAAATAGCCTCAATTTACCTTTCAAAGGAAGATGACCCATATCATTTATGAATAATAAAAATAGCAATGGGCCAAGGACACTCCCCTGGGGCACACCACATTTTACCATACGAGAATGGCTTGACTTTCCATTTACCACTACAAACTGATAGCGATCCATAAGATAACTTTTAACCAATTCATAGGATATTCCTCTGTATCCATAGCAATATAATTTATCTAATAATAAATAATGATCCACAGTATCAAAAGCTTTCTTTAAGTCAAGAAAGAGAGCAAAGACATAAAATTTGTCATCTATAAAACTGTTAATCATATCAACCGTTTCAACCAAGGCCACATCAGACCCAGAACCACTCCGAAAACCATATTGAAATTTATAAAAAAAATCGTTAGCTATCAAAAATGAATTAATGCGCACAGCCAGCAACTTCTCCAACAACTTATCAAACACGGGTAAAGAGCTAATAGGTCTATAATTTGACATACAATGTTTATCTCCGCTTTTAAATACTGGAATAACTTTGGACAATTTTAGAGAATTTGGGTAGACACCAGATAAAAAAGTTTTATTAAATAATATTGATAAAATCTCAGAAAACTGATTAATGTTTAGTTTTAGCACTTTGCTATTAAGTAAATATGGTCCACCTCCTTTATTGATATCCAATTCATTAATCAAATTAAAGATTTCAATAGCTGATGTGGGTTTAATAAAAAAGGTAGAATTAACATTACAACAAGTATTGAATTTAAAAATATTTCTATCACTAAATTTGCATTTAAATTGAAAATATTTATTGAGGCTTGAACTAGTCATAAATACAATCCAATCACGCAACTTCTTTTACCACCGAGCCACCGCCATCCATACAAATAGTGATATTCCTATCGTTTATAGCTGCCATATGAATACAAAAAAAATTGAAAATTTTAGCTACGGCAATGGACTCTGCTTATTTGACCATTGTCGTACAAATTTCATTACCGCTCTATTATACCCATACCCATCTGTTATACTTGCCAGTTTTACATTGAGAATATTGAAGTTTTGAAGAGAAGCTGAGTTGGATTTGAGTAATTTTATTTCATCATCACCAATTTGACAGGAGAAATTAAATCAAAAAATATTTGGCTCGATCGAGAATCGAACTTAGATCCACAAGTCTAAAGTCACTGACTCTGCTTACCGGACCACCACATTGGTGTTATCCAAATCTTTTATACTTTCCAATTGAAATGAGAAGCTTGGGGGAAATTTTTTAACAGAAGCTGATTTGAACAAAAAATTTGCTAGCTTGGCTAGAATTTTAGGCATTTTATTATATTTAGATATCTCTACGGTAGAATATTTAATATTCAAATTTTAAAATGAAATAATATCGCTCGAAAGTATGTTATTTTATATAAACACTTACATGTACATTAATGTATAAACAAGGTATTTTTTATACATTAATGTACAAGGTATACAAGGTGTAGATGGTTAAACAAATCGGACCTGTGGCCGTGCGTCCTCGATTTGGCTGGCAAAGGCGTAAGGCAAGGACGCAAATAATCCAACTCCGAAAGAGCCAGGAGAGCCTTGAGCCCCATAACATGTAGAAAATAAAACATTAAAAAAAAAAAAAAAAAAAAATTGAGCTTTCTACTTTCGATACCTAAAGTAAAAAGCTCTCATTATCGAATAAAGTTATTGCTTCAAAAATATTTCAAAGTGAAATAAATTTGTTTATTTTACACATTTTTGTAATTTTGTAAAGAAAGCTTTTTCAGTCATTTCTAAAAGCTTTCAGTTAAATAAAAGTTACATATTTACAAATTAATCAATAATTTGTGTGACGTTTGTTAAAGTATTAAGTAAATAGCATAACATTTTTAACGTTGACTTAATTAACTCACTCTTTTGGCAGTACTCGTATAGGTGAAATTTGCTACATAAGTTTTTCTTGCTGCACCCTGGACGCTCTGATGTATTAAAATTGCAAAGTGACCGAATTCAAGGGACCAACTGTTGCGGCTCTTTTTAACTAAATTTTCAAATTAAAATTAGGATGATAGTTTCATCTCGTTCAACATTTTGATCAATGGAAATTTTAGAGCGACTCGACGAGGAAATTACGAAGCTTGCAAATTAATTGTAATTTTGACTTAAATCCGTGTGATAAGAATGATAAGTAATTTTGTAAATTTATAGATTAAAATTAAATAGAATAATATTTGTACAATATTTTTGTTAAGCATATGCCACGACCGTTTTACGAGATATTTCTTTATAAATACATTCTTAATACAGTTTTCTAATTCAATTAATCCTGAAAGTGTTATATGAAAAATAAGTATACGAGATTCTCGTATATATATACAGAAACTTGTTCGCATATACATATAAAAATTATGCTGTAGGCTATAACATTATAAAATATATGACGTTAATTTTCAACGCCTTGTTTATGTTAATGCTGTTTTTTTTTATAATGTTCATACTCATTCATATACATATATGTATGATAACATAAACATAATAAACAATAAATTTTGATGGCATAGCAAAATTTTAAAAATTATGTATACATATAAACAATATATTATATTCCTTCTGCCTCATTAATCCTAATTACGTAAAATGTCATACACAATAAAAAATGTTTTCATGTATAAATTTATGTACATACATACATATAATCATAATTTAAACTGCATACATTTTATTATCAAAAACATTAAACATAAACATAATACAGAAATTTTTTATCAAAAAGTTATTAAAAATATTAAAAATGGGTTCCGATGGTTTGGGGAACGAAAGCTTTTCTTTTTCCCATCGTTTTGATGATAAATTAGAATATGTCAAGTGCAATTTCTTTGTCTTATATTTTTAGTTTAATTTTTAATAAATATATCAATCAAATTATTTATGTATGTGTACATAAAATATATTTTTATAATTTAATTTTGTCTGCGCCTATTTTATATTGTGTCAGATATGAAATTTAATAGAATTTTATATAAATACGGGTGTGGGTGTGTTTCATTATTTATCATTTAAAGGATTTGACTTTAATATTATCAACAAAAATCTTAGAAATAGTTGCTACTTTGCTAGCTGTTATATATGTTTATATAAAAAACAAACCATTAAATCATTAATTATGGTAAGCCGTAACTACATTATTTTAACTATATATGTTCTGTATTATGTAATGCTTTAAGACACCAAGACAATTTCGAACGTAATTTAACCTTTTTGACATTCATTTCATTTTAATTAAAAATATTTTCATTAAGTAAATGTTTGCCTGACAAGGTAGATTTACTCTTCTTCTATATATGTATGTATGTATATAAGTTTTGCTATATACATATATTGTGGTAATACTAATGGACATTTATGTTACTCGGTTTCGAGGTTGATTAAAAATTAATTTATTTTTAGTCATACAGAAACACAAGAACTTCGTACATAAGATGGCAACTATGTATAAAAATATGAAAACTACAAGAAAACCACATTCCAAAACTATATTTTATAAAATGTTTAATTTAGAAATATTTTGAAAAAAAAAAAATTAACCAACCTGCTTCTTTGTTTTAAACATTTTTTTGGTTTGACGAATAAAGTTTGTTTGTATACTCTTAGATACTAAATAATTAATTAAAAAAATATTATGTTGGCTTATTATGTTTAATATGTATATACATATATACATACACAATAATAGAAAATATTGATTTTTGGGAGGGTTAAATTTATAAAGCTTTACCTTATTTACTAAAGCTTTTTTTTAAATCAATAATTGTTCATACTCTATTCAAGTAATTCGAATTTAACTTTATTCAAAATCTGTGAAATTTTCATACACCAACACCACAGATTTTAATATATTTGAAATTAGTGTAAAATTCCATGTCAGAATAGTGATTTTGCTGGAAAAAACTCTAAACAATTATTAGAAAGCTCTCATCCTTCCTACAAACTATTAAAATGAATTTTGGTCGAGATTAAATAAGAGTATTTGGAACTTTATTCCACTTTATAAATTGTCGCCCGGCCCGGACTTCTCAAATGAAAATACACACACAATAAATTATGAGATTAAATTATGCTTGTCTTTGTTTACGACAGTGAATTGTTCCATCGTATGGAGATTACAATCCAGTACGAACCTTATCAACCCTGACAAAAACGTAATCGCAATTGTTGAGCGATTTTGGAACGAATATATTGGTTTGATTCGTTGGTCTTGTTGTCGTGGGGATCAGATTTTGCATGGTGGTTCGGAGTTGCTCGATGACTGTGTCCGTTGTGGGTGGAGACAGTAGAGGATGTTCGACGAAGAATTCACCGGGTATAGCTTTATGAATTGTCCGTAAACCATTTTAGCTGGTGAGCACTTCAAATCTTCTGTAACGACCAGGTGTAATTTCGAACTTTCCAAGAGGCGTTTTCGTTTGCCGTTGGACGATTTAAGGCAGAATAATCAATTTACGAATTGCGCGAACACCATGGATGTGAGATACCGTGTAGTGTGTCGAAGATGGTTCGACGTAGTTGCACCCGTAGATGTTTCGCAGTAGATTTCTAGGCCACATAGTTTGAAAAGCTCCAGTTGCAGTTGCAGGCAACGTTGTCTATATCTTGAACATCTAGATGTCCGTGGTAAATTGACTAATATAATCCAAGTGGGGAGCTTGTCTTGGATTACGTTCAGTTTTAGACTGAATTGCTCGAGTCAGAGGATTGTGGTTGGTATAAATAGTAAAGTTGTACTGTTGCATGACTGCTCCGACCGCAGTATTTGATGCATATCAGTATAGTTATGCTAAGCTTTGAGTCGCTCTGTGGATGCGACAGTATAGTGTTGTGCGTACCAAATCAGCCTTGAGTGACGTGAATGCGTGTTGACATTAATCAGGCCAAGAGAAGTTCTTGGCGGTCTTAGGCTTACGTAGTAGTAAACCAGGTGGCTGTGGAGTGAGTATTTCAGCGAGCTTTGGTATAAATCGGTGGTAGGAGTTAACCATGCTGATGAATCTCTGAATACTCTTTGTTGGAGCTGCGAATTCTTTAATGGTTATGATTCGTTCTTGTGAAGGAAGGATGCCATTAGCGGTGATTTTGTGGCTGAGGAAACCAAGAATGGATGCGCCAAAAATGCATTTTAAGCTCTTGATGTGAACATCAAACTCGATTATTCGTTGGAATAGAGTTTTCAGATGTAGTTTGTGTTGCCCTTCAAGTCGAGGTCTCAAACGGCTTCATTCATGAAGCACTGAAACGTTTGCGCGGCATTGCGTACTCCAAATAGGATTCGAGTTTATTCGAAGATGCCAAATGTTGTGGTCATT
The DNA here is from genome assembly GCA_951394425.1 of Tipula unca. Lineage (NCBI taxonomy): Eukaryota > Metazoa > Arthropoda > Insecta > Diptera > Tipulidae > Tipula > Tipula unca. The sequence goes on along the minus strand of OX596381.1, from coordinate 29,596,285 downwards.
ACCGTTTAGAAAACGTCTTCAGATGCTACGGGAATGCGGTGATAACTTCTGATGAGATGGAGTTTGGTGAAAACTTTGCAGTAATGCAAGTGCATGGTGAAGTTTTGAATGTGGGGTATCGGATAGCGATCCGGTATCGTAACCGTGTTTAAATGCCGATAGTCCCCACATGGCCTCCAATCGTGATCTTTTTTCTTGACCATGTGTAGCGGACAAGAGACGGAAGATGTTGATGTTCGACAAATTCCTAATTCCACCATGTGGTGAAATTCTGCTAGTGCAACTTTGTGATGCACCGAATCTAGTCTGCGTGGTCTCGACTCTGGAAGATGGCCTTCCGTGACGATGTGATGAACTATATACGTTGTGTCGGACTGGCATTTTATAATTCGGTTCTGCTGTAAGTAGTGGGTACTTTTTGAGCAGAGTACCATAGCCGTTTTTGATTTTAGAATGGATCGGTGTTTGTGTGTTAACACGAACCATTGTGGCGTTTATTGACAGCTTCGTGTGAAGTTGTTTGATACATTAGTAGTTATGCTGAGGTTTGAGTCGGTCTGTGGATGCAACAGTAGTGTTGTTCATGCCAATTCAACCTTGACTGACGGGAATGCATTGACATTCGTCAGGCCAAGAGAAATTCTTGGCGGTCTTGGGCTTACGTAGTAGGTGGCTGTGAATTCTAGTGAGTATTTCAGAGAGCTATGGTATAAATCGGTGGTATGAGTTTACCATGCCGATGAATCAAGAGTGGATTTTTAGCACTTGACGTGAACATTAAACTGGACTAGTCGTTGAGTTTGTGTTGCTCCTCAGTTTTAGATGCCACAAGTATATCGTCTATGTAGACGAAAACGAAGTCGAGGTCTCGAACGACTTCGTTCATGAAGCGCTGATAGGTTTGCGCGGCATTGCCTAATCCAAACGGCATTCGGGTGTATTCGAAGAGGCCAAATGTTGTGGTCATTGCCGTTTTGCAAACGTCTTCGAGATCGAGTTTGGTGAAAACTTTGCAGCAATGCAAGTACATGGTGAAATTTTGAGTGTGCGGGGTATCGGATAGGGATCCGGTATCGTAACCGTATTAAAACGCCGATAGTCCCAAGGTTCGTTTGAGTCCGATATCTCGTTAAGTTTGTGCCGTACGTGTGAATGATTGAACCATTGGCTGCCGATAAAACTAGATCTGAATTTCGATTGAATATCGATTCATTTTGAAATTCATTGCTGGGATAACCGAAAGGTCAGCGCCAGTGTCGACTAAATAGTTGAGTTTGTTTGTTCGGGCGTACACGAACAAACGAGACGTATAGGGTGACCGTGACTTTAGTAGTTTTTTGAATGCTCATTAATGTCCATGTTGCTTGCGGTGGCCGCGGATATTGATTGTTACGACGATCTGAAATTACACGGTGGCATGCATTTTCGTGCGGTTTGACCATGCCTTTCGTGATACCAGCATATACCTCGTTGATATTTGTTGCTGCTGGGACTATGGGGTCCAATTTGTGAGGGAGCTCGTCGGCCGCGTGACCTGCTGCGACCTCGTGTTAGCCTTTCTAGTCTTGACTCGATGGTTGCGAGTCTTGCTTCGAGAGATAATGGTGCTGAACGAGGAGTTCTATCTCCATTGCGTTCGTTTAAGTGTTGTCGCTGGTATATGGTACATTGATTGTACTGACATTTTGATGCTAGCCAATGTTGATTACATCGTACATTCTATATGCCACACGTGCCAGTGTTTCGGTCGCGAAGGATTCGGGTTAAAACTTCGGAATCATTTCTTAGACTGTAAAAATTCGAAATCTAAGAAATAATACCCTAAAAGTTTTGAGTATTATACATGCGATACCTTTTTTGAATATAGCACAGCATATGACTTCGTTAGGAATTTTGCGGAGTGACGATGTGCAAATTGATTGAGTGAATTAGAAAAGCATAATATTGGGCTGGAATTCAAATATGAGCTGAAGGATTATTTGCTTGAGCTAAATGGGACCAGACTAGCGAAAATAATCGATCCATACTAATGGGTAATGGTAACTACAAGTAGCTTGTTGGAACACACAATCGAAGCAATAAATTATCCATACTGAGTTTGAAAGTGCGATGGTATTGAAAATATTGCTGGTTATATTGTACTTAAGCTGCATGCCAACGAACGTGCATTCCAACTAGTCAACAATTGGTTTTCATCAGAAATTCTTGGTGTGATGTTTTATCGGGAGGAGGCCTATAAATACCAAACGAAGGCTTTTCGAATTTTTAAAGGACCCTTTTAAATGTTAGTTTCATTCTTGACATTAATGGAGATTATATATAATGGAGATTACCTATATATGAAATAAAATTTGACGTTTTTAATTTTCAATATAAACTTCAAAATATTAACTCGGTATTGAAAAACTAAAATGTGTAAAAGTTTTTAATTAAATTTTAAAATTGCGAAACCGAATTTCATATATACACTTTTGGAGATAAAATTATAAAATTTGAATTTCAAAATTTAATATTCAAATTTTGAAATTCGAATTTTCAATTCATCAAAATCTCAAGGCGGACTTTTTTTTTTAGATTTAGAGCATTTCTCCAATTTCTGTATTTTCAATTCTCACGTATTTAGAGAACCTTAACTAGATAAAATTTTACCATATTTTTCAATTTCTGAATTATTACTTTTTTTCTACTTATCGGAATATCACTCGAATTATAAGAAATTTAAATAAAATTTTACAGATTTTGATTTCAGACGTGGTTGTAGATCACAAGTTCATTTTCAAATTCTGAGATTTCGTAAATTAAAATACGAAATAAAATTTGTCGTTTACAATTCTAATTTTTAACCCGGATTTGAAAAACAAAACTTGTTGGAAATTTTCAAATTCACCGCAGTTTTTAAATTTTTTAATTAAATTTTAAAATTTGAATATTAAACGCTCATGAATATCTTCAATTTATGATGGACATTAAATTAAAGCAAATAGTCAAAAATCACAAATTTACAGAAAGTTAAGTAGAACTTTCGGGTATTTTTCAAATTTTTTAATTTCCAATCGAAATTAAAATAATTTCTAGAAATTGGGCATATCATAAGAAATTTATTTTATTTTACCTAAATTCGAAATTTTGTTTTGAGTTTTAATATACGTAATTCAAACCTGTTTGAATTAAAGTAAACGTGAGGTTCAATAAATTTGGAATACCTTTTAAAAGAATCAGCTTGGCTTTGAGTCATCTAAGATTCTTCTGTAGCGTGTGGTAACATAGATGAAGATTCATTTATGGGGTTTTGCGATAAAGTGGTTGATCTTAACATCCAGAAATTAAAACTATTTGAAGAGTTTGGTTTTTGTATAAATATCAGCAATATTGGGGACGAGCTTAATTCTAAGCTTAAAAGGTTTAATCATTTTTTAAAATATTTCAATATTTGTATTTTTCTCATTTCAGAACGCCGAAGCAAGCTATGATTTCAGTAGCAATGATCCATTTCCGTATCCTCGATATACCGACGACTGGTTTAACAGGTTAGTTTATTATGTATATACACAGAAAAAACCGGACCATAAGTTTATATTTGGAAGTAATAAAATTTGATTAAAAGTTTTTATCAAAAAATGCACAGCAATAATTCAAAATTATTGATCATCATGGAAAATTTATTTGTTCCATTTCCATATACGGTATGTACATATGTACATACCTATATGTATTATATGCACATGAAATGATGTAAAGCTCGATAAGAAAGTAAATTTATTTCTTGCTTCGTATAACATGTAAATAGACTGAGCACATATTATAAGAAATTTATTGCCACATTTTTATTTTTGAATTTCTTATCAACCTTTAGTTTATCAGTATATAAGTTTGAATAAGGGTCATTTATAGATAAATTTGTTCGCATCAAGGTTATTGTTAGCGTATCCTATGGGATTTCTTTTGTTTAGGATAATTAGATATATTTTTGCTTACATACGATGTACAATAAACCTAATATTTGCCTGCCGGCGTCGGCGTATAAAGGTTCGTCCAAAAAAATATTATGATTAATTGAGTTTAAGAAATATATGTTTATGCGTATATACCAAATATAATACGGATAAAATCAATACAATTATTATCTATTTTTATATTTGTACTTATATACAGTAGATATTGCAGGTTCGTACGTACTACCAAGGGAAATTTATTTCCTTATTTATCTATACAATAATATATAGATCCATAATCCACCTACAAATATATTATGGCACAACATATAAAGATACAAATCATATATAAATTTAATTATTTTATTTTTATATGCCACATATGTAAGATCATAAAAATCTGAGATTTTTCTTACTAAATGTCTTCACAGTTAGATATACATAAATATCTCATCTTCTTTTGTATATGTACATACTTATATTATATAATGACGTTCTAATTAACTTTTATGATTTTTTACGTTTTTGACACACAATTGAAAGCGGTTTAAAAATTATTTAAGTTGATACCAAAAATTATTTGTTGTACACCCTAATAAAAATTACCGCAGCTAATTAATTAAATGTGAATTTTATAAAAAAAACAAATTATGGTTGGTGTTCATATACATCTATATATGTACTAAAAGGTAGATGTTTACCAAGGTGCCTGAAACACATTACTATTTTATTTACTTTTCGGTAATTCACCTGTTGAGTTACGTAATTGTGTTTTAATTAAATTAAATTTTTTTCTTTAGAATTTGTATCGTACACTACTTGTACATAACCAAAATATGTGTATAAGAAGTATGTGGCTGAAACCAAAATTTGTTTCAGACCAAAATTTCATACTGAAATAACAATTTTTAGAACATTATTTGGATTGGGAGTTTTGATTGAAATTAAAATTTTATTTCACCAAATATATGAACGTGACAGCATTTTCATTTTAGTTACGTGATTTGACGCATTATCTTCACATGACAATTGCATCTATTTGTTATGACAACTTTTTTGTAATGACGACATACTTAAAACGTGTTGTCGCGAACCATACACGACAAAATTATAATTTTTTTACGTCTATACACCCATCCTCTGTAATCGAGCGGCTGCGACTGAAGATATCGACTTTTTAGATTAATAATTTTCGTAATGCTTCGGGTTCACTCATAAAAAATAAATTATTGATAAATTATTGTCAAAGCTCATGACAAAAAAATATATTTGACACTTTTTCTCTTCAACGGCTACGAGTATCTCAAGTACAAATTTCCTTTTATATAACTGAGAATTTTTTCGCAGGCAGTAGCTTATTGGACGTAAAAAGTACTGGTATTTAACTGTCGATCCTCTTTTTATAGGAATTGTGGAGGGCAAGCAACTGCTCGTTATCGTATACGGAGACAAATTGAGAACTGGAACATAAGAACTCAAACAAAAATCTCAAAATTAGCACAGCGAAAACCAACATGGCATATGTTAATTAATTAAGCGTAAACGACAGGCACTAAAAAAAGGATCGATTTCTGTCCAGATGTCAGAACAAAGAGTGGAGCTAATTAACACAACGACGTATACCAACTGGTAATAGCAACATTGCAATTAGCTACAAAAATTAGTCAGAAGAAATGTATCGTCGATGAAACAGAGGCAAAAAAATTACCAACACCAACTCAATTTACCAAGAAACAAAACCAGCACTATCGATGACCAATAACATAGAAACTAATGCCAAGGCTACCAGTGTGCTTGGTTATCAAAGACAACACCGGAAAACAGTGGATTTGTGATGATACATGGAAATCAGAACTAGCCGAAACAAATGATTAAGATGCAACTCGACTAATAAACAAAATTGCAAGGAAAAAAACTGACCAGATTCTCGAATTATTACAAAGAATTATACAAACAAACCACCAATAAAAGATCAGATAATGGGGCAAGTCCTATCCATGGACGACCAATAACACATAACATTCTACTCGTTCGTTGAATTAAACCGAAATGGAAAGAAGGCTTGACCATAATAGTCCTTCCTATAAAGAAAGGTAACCTAATATGATGCAGAAACTGAACCGGAGTCTTTCTTGTCAATAGTACAATAAAAGTAATGATTCAGTGGCGGAACTACAAATCATGGGTCCGATAATTTTTTGCTTTTTTTTTCCTTACCCTCTCAACCCACAAACATAAAAAAATATTTATTTTCCAACGAAACATAAAAATAAGTCATTAACTCCCGTCATATTGGGCAAGGTCACCGTCCATTTAGTACTGACAACGTTCATTTCAAACCATTTTATTTACATAAACAAAAAAAATACAACGAACAATTGTGAGGTACTGATGCTAGATAACTTATCGTACTAAACTTAAACGGTTTTCCAATAAAAGGTTTCATTTTGATATTTAAAAAAAATCATCTTTTAACTATCATTCTTGGATTTTCTGAGCCCAAATTCGACAATTCTACTTATTAACGTATAGCCTCCGAAAATGGGCTTCATCACTGAAGATGATTTTTCGATGAAAATCCGGATCGTTTTGATGCATTTGAAGAACCCAATCAGCGAAGATATGATGTTTATGGTGATCGACTGGCTTGAGATCTTGTGTTAACTGAACTTTAAAAGCCTTAAGACCTAAGTCTTTATGCAAAACGCGGTGTAATGTCGTTTGTGGAATGTCCAATTCCAAAGATCGACAAACTGTATTTATTTCAACACTATATGGGCTACAGCAGCAATATTTTCAGTTCTTCTTGAGCGACGCACACGGTTTCGATTCTTGACATCACAAACTTGTCCCAACAGCTCAAATTTTTCCATCAGTTTCACTATTGCCGGCCAAGGAGGTAATTCTCGACGACCAAAAAGTGCTTTAGTTTTGCGAACTGTGACGGTAGCGCTGTTTGGTAGGATACGGCTCGAGAACCTTATTATTTTTGCTCGAAGATTTTTTATGTCAACGTGGTTAATCTGGATGGATATCCGGTTTCATAATTTTCCAAAAATAATTTCTAATTTTTTTTTTAGAAAATATTAGTGTGAATGGCAGAATAAGTTTTATTTAAAATGAACTGTGGGTCAAAACTATATAATCAACATAGTTTTCATCACCATCTAACTCACCACTTACTCTTTGACATCGAATTAAACATGAAGTTCAATCCGAAAAGAACTCTTTGAAATTTCTAAAGTCCACTCTGGCCATGCCGAAAAATATTTTCGGGATTCAGAATATAAAATTTACCACACAGGGAAGCCGAGTGGGGCAACTTTACATTCACACTGAAATTTGTCCGTGCCATCAAGAAATACAAATGTACCAATAATTGCAAATAAACTCAGTCCGAACTTCAGGTGCACAAAAAGCAATAGCCCCAAATAAAATTCGCTGGTCCAGCCTAGTAGACGAGGATAAAAAAAATAAAAACAATTTTCAAAAAAACAGCTTCAATGACTGCTAACTGCAACACATTGTAAAATTCCATGTTAACTCGAATCTGACCCAAGACAATTATATGGATTCACCTGTAACTGTATTTAGTACAATTATTGGAATAAGCTTCACAATTGCATTTATTAAAATTGAAGTGGTATACATATCTGAAGACCCACAGAAGCACTGTCACTATATACGAGTAGTATCGACTTCCATATACGCCACCTAAATAACCGACAAAATACAATTGGACATCTGGTACATAATCATGATAATCAACTTGGGCTCTTCATTTACCTCTCGAATGTGACCTTGACTTTCAGATCACCGAATATAACTTACAGTAAAAAGTCTTATGTGAAAGCGTCAAAAGACTAATATTGGAATTCTGATAGTTTATACACAGTCTAAGTTTTGAGAAGGCGACGACCACACTTTAAAAAATAGGCTAAATATAGAAGGTGAGGGACCAAATAAGCGGTTGAGCGGTTGAAAAAAGAAATTGAGCGATTGTTGAAATGTACCTATAACAAGAAAAACCGTTGCAGCCGACCAAAAAATTCACAATGAAAACATTCTCAACTAGGAAGCTACATTTTATCCAAGTTCTAAAATACAAAATACTTAGAACATTTTCTAATATACTCGCATATAGCCAAAGGTATGATTAACCTTTCACAAATTATTCAAAAAATATTATTAAAACTTTGTCGACAAAATAAAGCTTAAAATCTCAATCATACCACATTCGAAGCTTTACTAAATGCCATATTCTAACTAATGTGATATGAGCTAAAGTGTTTAAAGCTCATCGAGCTTTTTACCAAGGCTGCGAAAGGCAAGAATATTTATTTGATTTTTACTACTTGTTTTCTAACAAGATGCAGAATGAATGAATATTGACTGGTTTATGAAGTATTTTATGTAGCATTTACGAAAGCTTATACTAAGTATACGAATACTAATAAAATATTTTTTTGCAATGAGTCCAAAACGAAATACCTGATCTCTGGTTTTAGAGACAATGGCACACCAGATTTTAGTAGTGGCCACCACACGTTTGAGGGAGTGAGGAGGTTCAAATATTTGGGCTCTCTTATCACTCACGATAACAGTGTGGGTGAAGATATTAAAGTGCGGCTGGCAGCTGGCAGTCGTTCTTTATATCCTCTAAGGCCACTGCTAAAATCTAAACACTTATCAAGTGCCGTGAAGCTGAAGCTTTACAAAGCGTTGATCAGGCCCGTTGTTATGTTTGGATGTGAAAGTTGGGCGCTGACGGATGAGTACGAGAGATGGCTCCTAACATTTGAGAGAAGAATCATGCGTGTGATTAACGGCCCTAAACGCGAAATAGATGGTACATACCGAGCTCTGTACAATTTCGAGATCAGAGATCTGATGAAGATCCCCGATATTGTACATGAAGTTAGATCTCAGCGAGTACGCTGGCTCGGTCACGTTCTGCGTGCTGATCCGGAACGAATTGTGCAGCGATCTCTGAAAGGAGAGCCACCATATGGTAGGCGCAGAGGTCGTTGCAGGCGACGATGGCTCCACGATGTAGAGAACGACTTGGCCTCTTCAGATTGTCTAAGACAGTATGAAGACCAAGCTCAGGATCGAAACCGTTGGAGCCAGATTGTTGATTCAGTAAGGGGCCAGTAATGGCCTTTAACACTGTTATTATTATTAAATATTCAATTTATATTGACACAAAGTGAAGAAACTCTACTGAATTATATTTAAAATATATTCCAATCGATTTTATATGGGTATGGTGGTAAAGAAACGAAATTCTTTAATTTATTGTGTTGATTTCGGTTAAGTTAAATATTTGTTATTCCAGTTATTTATTTTCCTAAATATTATAAGAGGATTAGTAGTAGTAGTACCATCGCTAACAAACCAATTATTAATATTTTATAGAGTAAATTATTTTGTAATTTTATATTAAATAAATCGGATTTATGTCATTCAATTAAATGATATCATAATTTTAATTTAATCCCCGCATTCTTCTTCTTATATTTCATTAAAAGTTTTTTTTAACAATGTACATTGTACATAACCCAGTGCAGCTGCGTCAATTTGATTAAAATTATTTCGTTTGGTAAATTTTATTAACTTTAAATAAAATAAAATAACTTTTCTGATCCATAATCCCACTGTATACAATAAATTCAAATGTTATAAAATCCACTATCTGCCAGAGTGCGCCAGTAATTTTTCTCAAATTTAATTATATTTCCAATCTACATAATACCCCGTTTAAAATTTATATAAAAATTGGGGGGTGCGTGTACTATGTTGTTGCCAATACTCAATATTTTTGTACATAAAAGTATGTTCATGGATTCAAACAAGGAAAATTATATAAAACGATATAAAGCTATTATATGCTATTTATATAGTTAATCTATTGCTCAATAGATGGCAACCTATTTAATACAAACGTCGTTGGTTTTATGGTTGTTTGTCTATTTTAAAAAAAATTGCCTATAATTAAAAATAAATAATCAAAATCAGTTTCTTTCAATCTATGGCAATGAAATATTGTTACGATTGTTGTGATATCTATATTTGAGTAGAGAAACTATAGTAGATTTGCTATGTGTCTTCACTATTAAGGAATAGTCTAGATATACGAGATGAAGTATTAGCAGTTAGTTAGTTGGGACTTAAACAGGGATAGAATTAGTAGTAAAAGTAAATATGCAAGAATTAGTTGTGTTGTAACCGTGAGAAAATTACCAAAATGAAAGGGAGCGAAAAGAATGAACGCACAGTGGTTAAAACTGTGCCAATACGATATGAGAATTTGATTTGATATGGCGCAGTTAATGGCTGTTATTCAACAGCGAATTTAAAAAATGGAACAGTTAAATTTAGAAACGAAACAAGCATTGAAACAAAATATGAAGCAATTAATACAGGAAAATGCAATCGACGGTCCGACAGGTGGCACAGAAATCACAAACAGATATATGTACAAGAATTCAAGCAGAAAGGTCTCGAAGAAAATAAAAATGATCAAAACGTGGCACAGAAAGTTTTCGACGCCAACGGATAAGTGCAGAATTTGAATCAAAAGTTCTCGACGATAACGAAAGCAGCTTTATCTAGAAATTGTCCTACTATTGCCCTGTCCTGTGCGACTAATTACCGCGCCTCATTCAGGGAGAAGGATAAAAAGTGGTCGTGTATATAGTATACATTTGGGCAGGGTTTGTCGGGCCTAGATTTTCGCATTTATGTGGAATACAGTGGTACACTTCATCTGTACGGACGAAGGCGACAGGGAAAAAACCCTACTTTATCTGCTAAGAGATAAAGGGATTGGAAACATAGTAATTTTGTGGAGCACGAACTAAAGCCCAACAACAAGAAAGAATTGTTTTCGAAAAGAAAAGAATTGAGGTTGGCATAAATACAATAAAAAAACACAAAATTGGAAAGATCAACACACAAATTAGCACTTATCTTACTTTTCGATTATTCTCGCATTGTCGCACATAAATAGAAGTTGGCAGATTACCGCACAACACCAGAAAGAATAAATTGATTTATTTAAAGGCATAAACTAACAGTTTTTACTAAATTGCAAGTATAACAGTTTATTAAAACAAACTCTTGATTACATTCACAAAAAAAAATTAATTTATCCAAATCATATTAAATCTTCTAAAAACCAACTGCCTTCCAAATCTCAAAAAAATAAGAGAGAAATTGAAAATGGCTGAGACCATCACACTGGTTTGCGCGTTCTTATCAACCGGTTGATTCGGCTAATTTTCATATAAGAATATAACGGCACAAAATAAATTACATACTTTTGTATCCTATGTTGCATTGGGTGTGCCAAAGAAAATCTTGTTACGATACGTGTATGAAAGACAGAATAGACAAAACAGCGTCACAAGATACCAAGGCATAACACGCTATGGAATTTAATCCAGTAGTATTCCATGGAACAACATATTTCGCAAATTGGAAATTTCAACTCGAATCGGCAACCAATCAAAATAGTTGGAACAGAAAAAATGGAGTGGAAGGCCAAGAACCAGAGGTGGCAGTAACATAGGACTTTAAAATATCACTGAAAATTTCACTCATATAATTTATGACTAGCAATCGTAAAAACTTTCAAGTATTCCACTGATATGGCCTGAAAAGCTTGCCAAATTTAATATTATAATCCTAGACGCAAACTGTCCAAATATCTTTCAATATGTCATGAATCATTATTGTAAGTATATAAATGTATATAAGATCTTAACAACTAATGTTAATTTAATCGTTAACAAATTCGATATGGTTTGGAAAAGCTTTCTTACTTAGTTAGTCTAAAACAAAATGTGTTAACTTTTATAACTTTATAAGCTATGTTTAAAATAAAATATAAACTAAAAAATAGTAAAAGCTCATATGTATTGTATTGTCGTTTTTACTATAGATAACTTCCAATTCGTTTGTGGTTAATAGCTCTCAATGATAACAATGTTAAAAGCTCTACTATAATTTTATGTGTAGATCAATTCAGAATATACGTGAAAGCTTTATTTAACCAATTGTTTTCCAAAGCTTTCCAAATCCATTCAAACCTTCGCTGATGTAAGCGTTATGCCAATAGCTTATCTTAGATTAGTCAAATATTAATTAATTGCGCAGCCTTTGAATTTCGTCAGTCGCTTCAATTTACATTCAAACCTGCATCAATTGATTTGTTTCGCATCAAATTTTCATCAAGCTCGCTAATGGTTTTACTGAAAAAATTTAATCAATTTCTAATCAAAATTTCAACAACAAATACGATTTAACTTCGTTCAAATTTATCTCAATTTCCCGTTCAATCATTGATATAGAACTACGCACTATCAAACTTCATTCAAATCCGAATCAATTTATAGTTTAATTTTTTTTTGTTAAATTATACTTTAAATTATTTAGGGTTTGAATATGTTAATTTTGATGTGATTAATATTTGATTGAAATTTGAATGGAATTTAATTAGTTCAACTCTAAAATAATTTTCAGTTATCATGCTCCTCAAATTTTAATCAAACTTATTTCTATTTCTTCGAAAATACTTAAAACAGTAGATCGTGAATTTTTTGGAAAAATATTTCAATCACATTCTTTTTTTTAGAAAATCGATTTTCAAATCAAATTTCACTCAAATCTCGTAGTTGAGTTGAATGAGTATAATCACGAATAATATTCTTATGCAATATAATTTTATTTGAGTGAATTCTGAATGCTTAAATTTAAATCTACTTAAGAATAAGAAAACTATAGTATCAAATTCTAGTACAGATATGTAAATATTTGTTGATCAGCAGTAGAGTTTCAGTTGAGTGAAATTTACAAAACGGAGTCTGTTTTTAAAAAAATCTCAGAAATACTGATTTACAATTTTAGTGCAATTTTTTCAAATTGTATTTCATTCCTAATGAGCAAAATTTTATTTGAATAAATTCTGAATACTTAAACTCAGTTCTACTAACTGGGGATTTGAATATTTTTTCATTTTCAATAGAGTTGAAGTTGTGTGAAATTTATAAAACTAAGTACTTGTGAATTTATAAAACTAAGTACTTGTGAATAACAGTCAAACTTAGTAGTTTGATTGCATGAGTTATATTCTTAGTGAGTAGCATTTTTTTTGAGTGAAGTTTGAATGCTTAAACTCCGTTCCATTTAGTTCAGATTTCTTAGATCATCTATTTTTTCATTTAACGAGTAAATTTGTTAATTAAAGTCGTGTGGATGATCTGTAAACTAATTAACTTGACGTAAACTAATAAATATATATAAGCAGATTAGGTTGTTGCTTTTCAAATACCTTAACAGATTTCGGGTCACATCACATTTCACCGAGCTGTTGCGCAGCAGGCTGAAAACGGGTAAAATTGCGATTTCCTGTGCAGCAGGGATCGTGTGAAAATGGACGTTTGGTCTAGACAAAGGACCAAGGACATACGGGAGCAGTTGAACTATAGAAGGAGTCGATATGGATGGGAAGACCGATGTTGTCACGCAGCATGGAAAGATGTGATTTTATCGTTTGATATACTTAAAAGAAGAGCACAGCCAGGTGATGAGTAAAATTACAAACGGCCATAGAAGAGTCATAACGAGCATCACATTGCAATGATAAGGATCGTAATACTCAGTTCCAACACAAAGTACTGGTCGTAAATAGTGGATGAAATCATTTTTGGAACTTCATGAGGGTGCATGTGGTGACATCTATATTTCAGTAGAGAAACTACCATAGATTTTACATTTGCAATAGATTGAAATTAGGGTTCAGTTTTCAGAAGCTTATACGAGTATATAGGATTTTTCATGTTAGGCTCAATACTGGACTATAGAAGAAACATATTAACTGCGTAAAAAACAAATAATTTTAACAGAAATCCAACGGTAGGTCACATTATCATGGCTGGATTCAATTTTTTTCTGAATATTCTTAATCAATTTGCCTTTACAGAATACAGAATATTATGCGGTTCTTTATTGCTCATTAGTTTGGTCACATATCAATGAGCCTAATAGACTATAATTAGCTAAAATGACTAAATTAATTAGGGATTCGAGATGAACAGTCAAATTACAATTGCTCAGGCTACCTACAAGAAACTTAAACGAAAACAATTTGCTAGTGAAAGCTGTTGATAGAACACTTCAAAACAAGGCTGGGTAGCAGAGAAAATATATTTCATAACAGTCTTTCCTCTATTCTATACTATTCATGAATTATCTTATTTTCGATATTTTTCGACTGGAAATTGTCGGCTAAATTTAGCTACCTGCAAATTATATTATTTGGTTCCTAAGACCTTAACAATTATTTAAGTCAATTAAGCCCTCCATACAAACTTTTTGTGGTACTATCAGTTTGCTATTATAGTATCAAAATGTTTCCAAATGACGTTTTTCTTGAAATGAATCAACATATACAGTCCTATCGACTGTATTGTTGCTCTATCCTAGCCAATGGTTGCTCTCAATTAAATGTTTTGGCTTTACTTCTGCGGTGTATATGGTCATAATCATGAAGGTTAACAGTGCAATTATGGACTATTGCAAGCCTTCCAATAACTTGTTAAAACTTATTTTTGTGGTGCTTCCTTTATATTTAATTTTCTTTTATTTCCCCAAGATGCGTAATGAGGTTTTTTAAATATAAAACATGATTTCAAATAATTGTTTTGTATACAGAAATACAATCATTTTGTGTAAATTTCAGATTGTAAAAAAAATTGTATAATTGCTGTACTTTCTTTGTATACACACTTTGTGTACGTACGAAAGTATAAAAAGGATAAAAACGGAAGTTAACTTCTTCAGAATACATAAAAACTCAAAAATGACTTATATATTCGTATTTTGAATAAAATATGCATAAATATTGTGTGAACGTGCTATCTAAGAATATCAGTACGCATTTACAACATACAACGCACAATATAGTAATCATATAGCGCGAATATATACGCGGGAATTATTTAGATAAATACCATAAATGAATTATTTGACTTTGATGTTAGCTGGAAACAGCAACAAAAATTATTAATCACCCAGATATATGTATAACATAATCTGTTACGAAATATTACAAATTTTTCGTATGTTATGTATACATTTTGGATTTAATGAAAAATAATGTTTATGCTCATATATATATTATAGTCAGCATAATAAGCTCAGAGCGTTAATTGGATTTATAACTTTATAATAACGCGATAATTAACTTTTTGCATGATGAGTAACTAAATTTGCGTGTACAAGTAATTTTAGGAATTTTGTCGCGTTATTAAATTAATGTGACGTTGAATGAATATGCGTGAGATAAGTGGAACTGTGATGTAAAATGTATAACAGTGTGTGCGTCTATGATGGAAAATCAAGCTTGTGTAGGATAGCAAAGCCCCTTGTGGTCGGTGGGCACTCACATGTTTTATAAATCTAAATTTCACGAACATGTTTTCTAAGAATACCATCACAGTCAGTATATGCTTTGAGTGTAATAAGAGGCGACTAAACAGTTGGAGCGCTAGGCTAACGACCCGCATCCATAAGTAAATAAGCTGTTTATGAGCCCTCTCTCAAGTAGCAGGTTACGAGATTTGGGATCGGCACGTGGAACGTGCAGTCACTCAGGAAACCAAGGTTTGGGAGAACTAGTCATATGCATGAAGGAATATCTGCTGGAACTCGTTTGTCTTCAAGAAACTCGATGTCGTAAAAGTGGGGATCAAGTATGCTAGGTCTATACGTGGCTCTACAGTGGAGATGATTTCTTAAATTTTGAAACTGGGTTTCTTCTTGGGCCACGAAAATTGGTGTGCACATGCCTACAGAAGTTTTCCAGCACCTATAGATCAACACTCATTTTACAATGACTTAGATTAATTTAGAAGCCTTCACCCGTTCTCGCAAAACTTCCCGCAGCCAAATTGACCACGTATTAATCTTCAAAGAGCGAGCTCGGGTTGTGCATGATGTGAACAATTATCTGGGCGGTACTGAAAACTTAGATTGTTCGTGCTATTCAGCAGACTTTAGGTATGTTGGTAATCAGACCCAAAAATGATTGGTTTGATTACGAGTGTCGTCTTACAGTCGAGTAACAAAATATTGCTCACAGTGAAGTACAACAACGTCTCACAATCGTGAAAAAGGCAAGGTTGCACTTGCTAGGAAGACAGCTAAGCAGATTTGTAGACGAAAGAAGCGAGAATAAACGGAAGAGATGAGAAACCGGTATTACCGGAGCGCTCCATACTTTCAGACCTGGGTCAACCGCCATTCGGGACCGGGATGGAAACCTCTGTATTAACATCGACGCCGTACTGGATGAATGGAATGGACATTTTCCTCACCTGCTAAACACAGACTGTGGAGATTTGCATTGAAGACTCACCCCATAAGGAATTCACTAGGCCACAAGATACAAATTACTGTCCCAAATTATATTGCATAGAATCACCTCTCTAACGGAGGACTTCAATTGTCTCTATATCACCAATATCTCAGGTCCACTGTTTAATAAAACCGGAGTTAGTTTTGGTAATGCACTGTTCTATGTGTTTTGTGAAGCATGTGTTTCCAACAAAGGTAACCCTTAGGTCTTTAGTTTCGACTACTCTTTGTAAAATTGAACCATTTATATGTTACTGTTATTCAACAGTCTGATATGGTCTGACATTTATTGATATTCAAATAAAGCAGTTTGGATTCACACTAGGTTACCAGATTGCCTTCGTTCAGCGTGATGGTGTCAATATTTTCCACGGTTTTGTAGATTTTTAGAAATGTATACAAAAATTGTAATATTTTGCAATGATTGATTGAGCCAAAATCTGTATACAGCACATCAACCTGCTTATGATTTCCAATTTTTTTTAATAGTGGTGCTGGTGAACCGATTGGTGCTGGTTGGTTATAGTAGATTTTTTTTGGCATCAATTATGTTGGCATAGTGATATATGTATCCAGGGACTACCGCTTTGAATTAATTGGATATTACCAGTTCGATTGGTGTCACTCTGGTTATTTTCCTTTTAACAAGAAATTCTCCTAACACTCTAAGCAATAAACACTATGAACCATTGTAATTTTTCAAGAATGCTAATGGTACCGATAATTCGGAAATGACCACAAATAATCAGAAAATCTGATGGGTAACTATATATGTATTTGTCGGGAATAGATTGAGACGGTGAGGAAAGTCATTTTTTTCGATCAGGAATGCCACATATGTAGTTGGAGCCTCACAATTTGTCTTAAAAAAATAAGCTCTGCTAACATTTTGGTAACTTAACTTCGCCTGATTCTACGGTTTACAATAAAGAAACCATGCGTCATCATATACAAATTGCTGGAAGAACTGGTGCTTCGGTTAATAAGGAAATAATAAAGGACGCGCGCTAACCGATTATTTTTCCCACTTATTGTCAAAATTATATAATGTCGTGTTAGTTAGCGGAATTTGATTCCTGATGTTCTAAAATTAGCAAAAGTACAGTATCCGTCTTTGATAAGATATTAGTAAAATTAATTGCTGACCTGATCTATAGAGCTTTTGATAATCCAAAATACATGTGTAGACGTTTTATTGTATATAGATCACGATTTACTGCTCCATAAACTGTTTTAAATTCGAGATTCAACTTATAAACTTCTTGAAAGTTTTCTTCATAATCGGAAGCAATTTTCTGCAATCAATGGTGTTAAGAGTAGAACTCTAGATATCAATTGTGGAGTACCCCAAGGAAGTGTTCTTGGGCCACCGATGTTTTTACTATTCAAATTAACCGAATTTCGGTCAATTTCAGTAACATTAAATTCATTTCCAGTGACTAACTACTACTTGAGGGCTTCTGTAGCCAAGCTTAATGGTCTACAAAATCTTGCTTGCAGAGCCATACCGGGGGCTATGTCCTCGACTCCACTTCTTGCTATGGAATTCATTCTTTCCTTGCCTCAGTTACGCATCTTTATTCTAGGAACAGCCTGTTCTGCAGCTTATCGTCTGAGGTGCATTGGGGCATGGACTCTCTTCGGTTCTATCGTGGGACATCGACAAATTTTTAGTAATTATTCTTCATGTTTACCAGACATCGATATGGTTAACGACAGACTACTACCCGAATTCCATTTCTCAAATCTTTTCTCGGTGGCTTATCCCTCAAGAGATTTGTGGAGTTCGCAGGTTTTTCTTAATAAATTAGATGAGTTCATTGTCTTTTATTTTGATGGGTCTCGTTCTAACCTCAGTGCAGGCTTTGGAATCTACTGTCCTGGGGCGGATCTGAGACTTTGCGGTAGTCTTGGTTCGCATTGTACTGTTTTTCAGGCGGAACTAATAGCGCTGACACGTAGTGTTATTGAGGCTTTGAATTTTGCTGTTAAAAACAAAAGTATTCTACTGTGTACAGATAGTAAAGCTGTACTTAACTCTTTAAGAAATCCCTTGACTGTTTCTAAACTCGTCAAGGAATGCAAACAATTCACGAACCTTCTTTGTTCTAACAATAAAGTTACCGTCATGTGGGTTCCGGCTCATTGTGACATCATAGGCAATGAGATCGCCCATTGTTTAGCCAAAGCTGGCTCCCAATCAACTTTAATTGGTCCAAACCAGCTGCTCCTATATCTTTCAACTACGGGAAGAAAGTTATTAAGGATTACGCTTTGAAAGACTTAAGGTCTCAGTGGCTTGCGACTTTTGGTTGTCGTAAGGCGAAGTACTTCATTGGGGAGCCCAATTTGAGGTCCACGAAGTATCCTTTATCTTTAAAAAAGAGCCAGTTAAGAGTCTTGGTAGCGATTCTTACGGGACATGGCCGTTTTAAAGATCATCTACATCGTATGCGTTTAGCTCATGATGTTATTTGCGAGGACTGCCTTGAGGAGGATGACGACTCCCTCCTCAACGCAGTTGTCCTGCGTTCAGTTCTATACGAGTTCGGGTATTCAACTTTAGGTCTTTGAATTTAGATCAGTTGTCCTCTCTGCCTTGGTCTAAACTTGTTCAGTTTGCGAAGGCAGCAGTGCGCGTTTGAAAATTGGGATAGAATCCTGGGTTTGCACCATTGGCCTTTGTGGCATTGAGTGCGGAATCCTCGTGGGTTCCAGCCAATTTTAATAATAATAATAACTCCTAATTCAAATTTCGAATTGTGTTATTGAACGGGTTGATAAGTTTAAGTATCTTGGAATAATATTAGATGATCATATGACTTGGGAAGATCAAATTTACTCCACGATCTTAAAAATCAATCCATTTACATATTTGCTTAATTAGGAAACTATCTATGTTTGGGTATTTAACCAGAAACTCTAACATGCCTAAATGTCCTCAAATTAAAACTGTATTCAGTAGAAATTCAATTTTTCTCATTGGGCCATTTACTTTAAATTTTAAAAAATGTTGAAAGTTTTATTAGCTTTAATAGGACACTAAAACCATTAGTCAACGGTTTCTCTTTCATCCTTAAAAATAAAAAATGACACTTAGTTCAGCACTCGATTGACACTAAGTTAATCTCGGGAACCGTACCAATTAGGTAATAACACTTAAATGGGTAAACCGGTATGGCAAGTACTAAATGGTTGTTAATAAAAATAATATAAAATGTACAGCACTGCGAAATTTGCACTACGATTTACATTACTACATTTATATTTATAAAACCCAGCCTCAATATCACTCAACAATTCTCTCATATCTAAGAAAATACCATTAAAATTCTAAATTTTGCGTTCAACAAAAACTTTGCCCGCAGAAATGTCACATAAATCTGAAAAATTTAAAATGAAAAACATTTTCAATTTACAATTTACAAAAACCAATTTAAATATAACGGTTAAGGGCAATCTATCATATTCTAACTATAGCTCATCTGTCGTTTCTAAATTTTTGAAACTTTATTAATTCAATCGCAAGTTCAATGCGGGATAACTTATACACAAGTAAACAAAAATCTTTGAAGCCTTCTAATTATCATCTATGTACATATAACAACAAAAATTAAATTAATATATTTCGAAACGGAATAATAAAAAAACTTTTCATTAAAACTTTTACCACCCCAAGAATTGTGTTTTCATTTGCCCAAAACAAAAAAATTATTAAATTATTTTTGGGATTTTATTTATTTTCATTCCTGTTAACATTTTTTTTTGTGTACATCCTAAAAAATCAGAATTTGGAGAAGAATTCAAATTTTTTTTAATTACACAAAAACGAATTTTTTTATTTTCGAAAAAGTTTTTAAAAATACTAAACTTGATCAACATGACAAAAAATAAATAAATAAAAAGCCGCAAGCTTTTACTTGGTCAAAAAATACAAAATAATTAAAAATATATTTTTTTTTGTTTTAGTTTATGTTTAAGTTTATGTTGAGAACCCTTAAATTATTTAACTAAGGTTTTTATTGTGTAAATATCAGAAAACGAATTATGTGTTTGGATTACAGTTTTCATCTAGGTTCTTTACTCGCAACAGTTGAAATTTTGAATTCCTCCGGATTTCCCTATAATTTGCTTGATAGTCACGTTGGTGAATCTATACCAGTATGATATTGATTTGGATAAAATTCCCGCATTTATACTCAGACACTGGTATGGCAGGTTCGTCTGGTTATGGTTTTATTCGACCGTCCATCATCAAAGCCGCTGTTGATCAAGAATTTGGGTTTAGCCACTGATTTTATCCATTTACACGAATAAAGGATTATTCATTTTTTTGCCAAAATTGTTGGTACCATTATTGAGTTTGGGGGTACCTTTCGCATTAATTGTACAAATTTCAACTTGAAGCTGTCTCATGAGTTAATAGCACATAAAAATATTTCCTATAAATCTCTCTTTAGAGAGATGACTGAGAATGGCTGGAATTGTCCACAAATAACTGAAGAACGGCAAGTTACGCGATCTCAATTAAAAACTCAATTTGGTCAACAGTTCACAGTTACCACTTAAATGTCTTTAACCCACAGCTCCTACACAAACGTTACTATCACAAATGCCACCCATTGCTCCTATACAAATCGTGAGATATTCGATAAAAGTCATGAGACTGGTAATAAGAAGCCTTGTTCATTGTTAACTAACGCTCACTCAATACATCTTGCTTCAATGCCCTCTACGTTGCCAACGTCTAATAACCACCAAATGACGGTACACCCCAATAATAATTCGGTATTTGAGATCTAAGCTGTAGCGTAAATGTCTCTTCGTCAGCAGGCTTGACCGAATGGTCTCAAAGCAAAAATGTAAAAGTTTCATCAATACAACAATGAAATTAGTAGGAGCCTCCTGGGCTTTTTGTCAAAGAGTTCGAATGGAGACATCATCGCCAAAATTTTCGAAAACCTTTCACAACCAACAATCAGCTATATAACCCAGCCTTTAATTTCAATTCCGTCAGAAATTTATTACAATCAACAAACAGCTAAGTCAGAAAGATAAGAAATGCACGATATACTTCCAGAACGTAAACAAGATGGCATCAAAAGCTTCAAAAATTTACAATTCTAAAAATAAATTATTTAATTTATGTAATTGGTGAAAGCTCCCAAGATCCTAATATTAACAGTAAGGAATACTTTGGAAATGATTACGCTGTTTTAAGATGTAATCGTTCATTATCAACAAGTGAAAAAAAAAACAGGAGGCGGTGTACTTATCGCAGTGCATTTCCAGTATAGTTGTAAATTTAATCCATCATCAATCGAGCATGTGTGAGCATAAAAATCAAAATATATCAAACGAATCTGTTTATTTACACAGCCTGCATACCTCCGAGTTCGTGAAGTGAAATATATGTCAGATGCAGTGATGCATGGTTAGGTTAGGTTAGGTAAGGGTGGCTGTCCTAAAGGACTATCATAGACACAAAATTGGTCCGTAGCTGTACCACATTCGAGTTTCCTCCTCTTCACTCGCTAAACCATCCAAGAAGCGTTTAAAGTCCCGGATCCCGATCTTACTAAGATCCGTGAGGTCGTTCAAAGGGGAAGTTCCCATAAATTTTGTTCTGCTGTACGCTAGACTAGGGCAGGTGCAGAGCAGATGGAGCACATTTTCCTCCTCTTCCTCATCACCACAGCTGCGGCAGAAATCGTGGGCTGGGACACCCAGTCTGCTCGCATGTATCCCAATGAGACAATGTCCCGTTATAGCTCCCACGACCATACTAATATGGTGCCGTCGAAGCGATATCAGTTGGCCTGATCTGGCCGGTCAAGTCCAGGCCAGATCTGCCTGGTTGTTACACACGGACTGGCTTTAGACCATCTGACGTTCGTTTCTTTTATGGCTTCTTCATGAAGCAACAGTTTACATGAAGCATGCGGTATCTTTATATCCCGCCTGCTTTGGGTTATTAGGCGTGCTGTACCCTTGCGGGCCAACTCATCTGCCATTTCATTCCCTGCGATATTGAAATGCCCCGGCACCCACGTCAAGCGGATGTTGAACTGATCAGCCATCTCATTTAAAGATGCCAGACAGTTCTGGGCTACCTTCGACGTCTGTCCGTAAAAATGCGAATATCCCTCGTAGATATTACATTATACTTCAACCAGGCCATGACTTCCATTATCGCGGTCAGTTCAGCTTGAAAAACGCTGCAAAAGTCGGGAAGACGAAAAGAGAGGTTAACCCCTAGTGCCTCACAGAATACCCCGCAGCCAACCCCACCATCCCTTTTTGAGTCATCCGTGAAGAAGCTTAGGGCCTCATTGTCCATAACCGTTTCGTTCACCCAGTCCTCTCTGGTGGGAAACTCAGTTTGGAATTTAATCTCAACAGATGGCAAAGGGATAGCGTAGTCGGTAGCTTCCGGAATACCCCTGTTGCATAGGATAGATGAGTTCGCTGCATTATTACAGGTTCACATAGATATGGATTTGAGCCGAATGGCTGTGCAAGATGCAAGCTGCTCGGCC
This sequence comes from Tipula unca, assembly GCA_951394425.1. Classification (NCBI taxonomy): domain Eukaryota; kingdom Metazoa; phylum Arthropoda; class Insecta; order Diptera; family Tipulidae; genus Tipula; species Tipula unca. The sequence continues at coordinate 29,573,394 of OX596381.1, read as the reverse complement.
GCAATATCCAAGGGAGTATGATGAAAGAGAATCTCCAGAGCTTGAGAACGTGTGCTCCTGAGAGCCCCACTTATACACAAGCAGGCCGTTCTTTGGACTTTCATCAATAGTTTAAGGTTGGCCATAACTTTTAACGCTGGCCACCAGACGACAACCCCATACAGCAGTATAGGTTTGACCACTGAGACGTAGAGCCAGTGTACTATGTGGGGCTCCATACTCCATCTCTTTCCAATGGCATTTTTGCAGGAGTAGAGCGCTATAGTAGCTTTCCTTACTCTCTCTACGATGTTTGGCTTCCAGCTTAGCTTGCTGTCCAAAAGTAGTCCGAGGTATTTTGCTCTATCCGTAAAGATCAAGCGAGTACCATTTAATGTCGGCGGGTCACACTGAGGAAGTTTATGCTTCCTGGTAAAAAGGACCAGCTCCGTTTTCTATGGGTTTGCGTTCAGTCCGCAGCCGCGTGCCCACTCAGAGAGGTAGCCAGCGCGCACTGCATGCGCTCACTTAGCGTACTAGGATATTTACCGAAGACCGCAATAGCAACGTCATCCGCGTAAGCAACCACCTTGAAGCCTTGCCCTTCCAGGTTTAGTAACAGGTCATTTATGACCAAGTTCCAAAGAAGGGGGGATAGAACCCCACCTTGAGGTGTCCATCTGCTCACGTATCTGCCGGCAGACGTCCCACCCAGAAAAGCTGTCACGATCCTGCTTCTAAGCATATGATCTATCCAGCCTCTGAGTGACACGTCTACCCCCAGACACGCAAGGACCCGAGTGATTGCCCCCGGTCTGACGTAGCTAAAGGCACCCTCTATATCCAAGAAGGTCACCATTGAATATTCCTTATATTCAAGTGATTTATTTCTCTATCGGGCCTATAAGGGAGTGGAGAGCTGTTTCCACCGATCGTCCCTTACAGTAAGCGTGTATCCCGACAGCTCGCCCGGCTTGATTGAGCCTCTAATGTTAGCCTCTATTAGTCTTTCTAGTATTTTCAACAGGAAAGAAGATAAGCTTATAGGCCTAAAGTCTTTGGGATAGCAGTGAGAGGCCTTAGGTTTTTCCCGCCTTAGGTATAAATATTACTTTTACTTCAGCCCATTTTCTAGGAATGTGACAGAGTTCTAGGCTGCCTTTGAAGATAACTTCCAGCCATGGTAGGGTTAAGTCAATAGTTCGCTGGATATCCGCAGGGATAATGCCATCAGGTCCTGCCGACTTGTATGGCTTAAAGCTGTTTATTGCCCATAGGATATTCCGCCTTTTTACTATATGACTTACGGAGTCTATGTCCCTATTTATCATGGGTCTCTCCGGAGCTAGTACCGAGCACTCCCTGAAATGCGTTTCTAGTAATAGGTCCAGGGATTCCTCACTACATGTAGTCCATGAACCATCCGGTCGTTGTAAATAACCCGGGATGGAGGGACTAGAACATAGTACTTTGCGTAGCCTGGCCGCATCCGAGGATTCCTGTATATTGCCACAGTAGAGCTTCCAGGCCCTCGTTTTGGCTGCTCTCAGCTCATACTTGTAGGTTTTGAGGACTTCCTTATAACAGTCCCAATCTGCAGCAGCATTTGTGTTCCTCGTTTTCTTGAACAGTCTCCTGCATTTCATACGAGTACCTTGGAGTTCTCTCGACCACCAGGGTGGCCGAGATTTACCTAATGGCCTACTGATAGGACAAGCACCTAACATGGCCTTGTTAATAGCATCAGATAGCTTGGTTACTAGAGCATCAAGCTCCTGTGTAGATGCAGGAGGGTTTGTAACCGATACCGGTAATAAGACCCTGAATGGTTCTGAAACAATCCCAATCAGTTTTCCTCCTATTTCTGAAGGGTGGTTTGCCAGTGGGTTTTGTATCCACTTCCTACTGGAGGTAACAGTGGTCAGAAAAGGAATGGTCTTCGGACACTTTCCAGTTCAATACCCTTTCCTTAATAAAATCTGAGACAAGTGTGATGTCTAGCACTTCTTGTCTATTTTTAGTAATAAAGGTTGGCTTACGCCCGATATTACATATATGTATTTAGGTTAGTACTTAAAATAAAATCAAGGAGCAACTCACCTCGCCTGTTTATATCTGTACTTCCCCAGATTGAGTGATGCGCATTAGCATCGCTACCCATGATGACTCCTACCTTTCGTTTTCGAGCCTCCATTATTGCACCGCCCAACCTACCTGAGGCCCAGCACCCGGTCACCATTGACCCAAGGTTCCTGGACCAGAACCACATCAATGGACTCAGATTCCATTTTTAGCAGAAGGGCCGCCGAGGCGGCTTTACAGTGATGGAGGTTGATCTGAAGGATCTTAAGCATTAAATATTTCTTCCCTCCACCACTGTTGAGTCAGACTCCTCTGACGTTGATACGTCCGTTAGGAGCGCACAGCTTCGTCCCAATGATCTCGAAATCTCCGAGTCCAGGGATAGTGTCTCCTGAGTGTCCTCCGGGATGCTGCGGACTTTTGGGTCACTAACACCAGGCGGGACACCACAAGTGGTTTCCCCCCATGCTGCAGGTGCCCCAGCTCTGTCAGCCTCATCGCGCTTATAGATTTTGAGCGTAATCGCTCCAAATCCATAGCTGATCAGGCCTCCAGATTTTGCCAAAGCACCCACGGATTCCCTGTCGATGATAATGACGGCCGATCTGTGATCTGCTTCCGCCTTTACCTCTTCTAACCTGGCAATCTTCCAGGTGGCCGTTGGCAGATCTGGATTGCTGATTTTCAACATTTCCAAGATCTCCCTTAGATCACTAGGCTCCGCAGGTATCCAGGCTCGCGCCCTTGGCCTGCAGGGAATTTCTTCCCTCGTCACCACTGCTAATTTGGCCCCCGGCCAGACTTCCCCCAGGCTGCCGATCGCCTTTTTATAGAGGGTCACCGACCTTTCATCGGCACGGGCAGTCAGTTTGACGTGACCCCGGTGCCACCCTCCGTCAAAGCAGGACGGAGCAGGTCCTGGGTTTTCCCTCATTATGTTTAGGAAGATGGCGGCTAAGGCCTTCTCCACCTTCCTACAGTTAAGGGCCGTAATGCTCCCATCTTCTTGAGCCCTGTCAACGACTGCCATGAGCAGGTGCTCCTTTAGCACTTCGTTGAAGGGCCTGGTAACATTTCCTGGAACCCGCTTCTTTTTAGCCTCCGTACGTAGGTGGTTCATCATCAGATCTCTGCCTTTTCGGCTGTGAGATCTCGGAACCCTCCTGCTGTGGCTCAGCGATACGCCTTGCCCACGCAAGCGTATCCCTGTCCCTATCCGTTCTCTGCTCCAACGGAATGTTGCTGATCTTGGAGATCATGCGCCAGGCTCTCTTCCTGGTCTGGTAGTTCACTGACGCTGGAGGGCCAGCATTCGTGCCTTTGCCCTTTGGTTTCGAGGGGCCAGCCTCATTTGGCCTTATGCCCCTTTTTGCACTTTGGAGACCGGGCCTAAAGGCCGATGTCTCCACAGCGCTGGTTACCGGTTTTTTAAGAGCGCCGGTCTCTTTTTTATTTGTTGGATCTGCCATAATAGGTCCCACGAGTAGCGGAGAAAGGAGGTCCACCTGTGCAAAGATCCGCAATACACAGGTAAGGCTACATGATCCGGAGGGCGCCAAGTATCCGGATACACCGTTAGAGGCTGGGCTAGTTTTTATACTGGGCCCCCAGCCTGGCCGGTTATCAGCACGGTACGGTTGACACCTTAACCCGGCCCAGTTGTTTAGCGCCGTGTTTTCGCCTTGTACACCACATAAAAATATGGTGTATTAGTTGCCCGGTGGTCACCACGGGGAGGTAACACGCACATTTGTGGAAGCTGCAAGATACGGAGCTGGCAACAAGTACCAACTTGATTCCCCCAAGACAGCTTCACACCAGACCATCTGCAGTGATGCATAAAGCAGTGAAATAATTTTTGATTCAAATGAAATTAAGTCAACAACATCCGGGCATCATATTCAAACTACCTATAATTTAAAAAAAATAAACCCCACTGGAGTTCAGCAATATTTAGGAGCTTCACAATGGGGCGCTGCCTATAACACTAATGACGTAAACCAAGATGCTTACAAATTCTACCAGAATTTACTACAAACCATTACGGAATATATACAATCTCTCGTTAACATCCGGAATATTCCCTGATAAATGGGAAATGTCTAAGGTTACACCTATATTCAAATCGGATAAAAGAGAAGACATCACTTGATATAAAGGGATATCAACCACATCAACCATAGCAAAAAATTATTCAAACTGGTTGTATGTAACAGCTTTAAAGGAATCCTAGCTCAACATATATACCATTCGATCAGCATGGCATATAGAAGATCTACATCTACTAACCTTGTTGAATCTACCAACAAAATTATTAATGAAATTAAAAAACCGCAACCATGTAGACGTATATAGTGTTTACTGATTTTAGTAAAGCATTTTACTTCATCTGCCATCACAAGGCTATAGAAAGTTTTTATAACTTCGGCTTTGCATCAAATGATTCAACTCATATTTGTCTAGTCGCGCACAATATGTGACAGTTGGAAGCGATTAGAATCTAAACTAATCAAATCAATTGGACCCTGGATTTTTCTCGTTTTCATGAAGTCATAAAATACTGAAATTTTCTCATGTTTGCAGATGATATAAAAATGTATCCTACAAAGAGTTAATGAAATAATCGATCTATTAGTCACATTCACTGAAAATATAACTTTTAAGTTTAACATCTATTAAAGCAAATTCTAGGTTTGGTTTGGTTAAGCGTTGTTAACCGTTGTATACTTGTAATATACTAAATCGATTTCTTTAATATAAAAAATAAATAAATGGAAGACCTTTCTTAGCGTCCTCCAATTTATTCCCTCTCATTATAAGCACTAAGCAGCGGTAATCGCTAAATTGGTAGATGATCCATCACTTAAATGAAAATCTGTGGATCAAATACAATATTTATGGTATTCTCGTACTTCAAATTTGATCGCTAACGCCTCTTTGCCAAGTTGAGAACAAGAGTTCTCTTGATCAAATATAGTGGCTTCAAAATCATTAAATATTAACCGCTTGCAAAAAGAAGCAAACGCGACATCACAATTCTTGCTGTAATCGAACTTCACATCATTTTGTCAGTCAACTACACCATGTTTGCAACCATTGGCAATAATCAAAAATGCCTTGAGCTGAGTGACGTTTTCAGAAAAGGACATATTATTAATGGCCACAATCTTACTCAAATTGAATGGGATTACACACAATTTTGATTGTTAACATTAACATTATATTTAACCAATCGCTCGAGAGCAGCTTTCACTTTCACAACATTCCGCCAAGCTCCTTGGCCAAGTCCGAGATAACTCACGGTTTTACGGTCTTGTCATCCTCGTAAATTACAATAACTCAGCATATGCAAATACGCGTTCAATACCGTAAAAAACCACTTAATAGTTGAAACGTTGAAATCATCACAAATCTGGAACGCCACGATCAAAGCCTTTGAATTCGAATATGGTTTGCAAATTGGCTTTGCAGCTTCTTTCAAAACAATCAAAGGATTGTTTTTTTTCCGTTCATATACAATAAGCAATTTGCGTTGGTCCTTTAAGGCTTGTATAACTGATCCAAGTAAATATTTATTGGAGGGTCCCGGGTTCGATTACCGATGGTGACCTACAATTCACATGTGTGTTTGTCCGGTTAGTGCACCGTGAGCCCGTTTGTGGCATTGAGTGCTGAAGTGATCCGCCGAACTTAAAATTTTTTTATATTTTCTATAAATCTCTCTTTAGAAGATCTTTCTTACCGTCTTGCACTCTATTTTATTCATTATAGGCATCGGTAATCACTAATTTGGTAGATGATGCATCACTTAAACGAAAATTTGTACCAAATACAAGCTTTATCAGTCTGTAAACAGCACCACTTTCAGGGATGGGCGAGATAGATTTCGCAATGTAATCTACGCGGTTCTCGACACGTAAAATATAACCTACGATATTTCAGCGAATTGAAATCGAATGCACCAGTCCGCGATAGAATTTTGTAAAAGCATTCATCTAGAGCTGATTTTTTCATTTGTTTCTTTTCGACAAATCGCACGCATGAATATTTTCAAACGGTCATCCTGCTTTTATTTGTTCAGCATTGTTTGCCATTTCATCATGGAAACACTGAGCCCGGCATAACGTCTACAAATTGTTCAGCTTTATTACGAAAATCAGCGTTCTGTGAGGAATGAGATTCGTGCGCTTAGACCAAGTTACGGTTGACTTAATCGGCCTGTCGAGACCACTATTTCGAATACCATCGAAAATTTTGAATTCCAGTTTACAGTATTGGATGATACGCGATATTAAATAGACGGTTTGGTGTTTTATGCGCGTGAGAAATCATTAGTCCATATTTTTCGTCAAAAAGAAGGACGGCCGGGACGTACCTGTAAATAGTGCTCGTTATTGCGCCATGATAACGGAATATTTGCTGCCCGACCTCGCTGAAATTGAAGCCCGACATCGACGACCTTTGGTTCCAAGAAGTCGGCACTATTTGCCATATAGCGCGCGAAGCAATGTACTTATTGAAAAATAATGTTGGCGAGCACTTAATTTCACGGTTCGGATCGTTGAATTGAGCATTTAGATAGTGTGGTACCTCTAGACTCTTTTCTTTGGGGCTTCGCAAAGTCCAAAGTGTATGTGAACAAACCAGCTAGCATTGAAAGCTAACATTACTCGTGTCATTCACCAAACACCATTCGATATTCGTCATCAAAAATTGAACTTTAAGAAAGGTCCATCGCAGTTGCGGCCATCATTTGAAAAAAGTAATCTTTAAAAAATAAATGGCAAGAAATGGTCTTTCGAATGATAATAACGTTTCCATGTACGATTAAATTGAATTTTTTGAGTTTTTTTAATTTTTGCACAAATCACCTCTATAGATTTAGTTATTACGGATAAAATGACGTTGTATGATGCTCCCTGTTTCTGGTATAACTGCATTTTGCACTTCAGCACTCTTTCCACTATACCCCAAAATTTTTCGATACATACAAAACCAATGTGGACTCTTTGAAATACCTGTTGCAGTTAAAGTCGAGTGAACGAGCTATATGGCCAAAACTTAACTACTGAATCGTGTTGAAGAATTAGCGGAAAAATACGTCGTTATGAAAAATGTGACAAAAACCTGGCTCCACAACTGCAAATTGCTAGCCAAGTCATACATTTTTTTGCAAATGTATCTAACTTGAAGTGTTTCAAAACCAATTTCACGTATGCGTTTTGTCATCCATCAATTTTGTGAAAATGTTGTCATCAGTCTGGCACATATTTTAACGAACAAGGGGTGGTTATCTCAACGATTTAGCTTTTAAATAATTTGTTAGCACTCATAGCCTTCCTGAACTGGAATTCGTTTTACCATGGAATGGGGTATGTTAAATTTTATGGCACGGTCATAGTTAAATTTCCCCGGATTATTTTTAATGAAGGTTATAACCTTCTTGCAAAGATTTCTATCATTGTTCAGCACCAATTCTTAATACGCCTATGGTCGAGTAAGCAGAGTCAATGCTCTTGAAATCAATACTTTTTTAATTTAATTTCTTCGGTAAGTATAAGAGCCATCTATTGTGTATGACCGTAATGAATTGTCCACTCCTGCGTTGCAAGCATAAAAGGTTTGTATAGCACCAAATTTATATACGCCGGTTGTTCAGTAAGCAGAATCGTTGCATTTCCAATTGTGAACTTAAGTTCGAACCTCCGTTTGGCAGTAAATAATTTTTAATTTAATTTATTTAATTTCTCCCTTCAAATGACAAATATAAAGGATGAGTATAGCGGCAAATTTATATATGGAAATGGTGAGGTGGATGAAGTAAGCGGTGTCATAGGAATTGGAATCGTGGATGTTGTGCAGTGTTCGAACCTCGATTAAGGGTATAAACAAAAATTAGTGGGCATCCACACTTTTCTCATTAAATTAAATAAAAATCGCCTTTTTATTTAAAAATTACCAATTTTCAATTAAATTAAAAATGAATATTGAGGCTTGAACTAGTCATGATTATGACCAAATCACACAGCGTCTTTACCACCGAGCCACCGCCGTACATATAAATACTGATATCCCTAACGTTTATAGCTGCCATTTAAATAAAAAAATTGAAAATGTTAGCAACGGCAATGGACTCTGCGACTCTGGGGCATAGTGTTAGGTGCAACATTTAATGTGATGGCATTCCAAGCAATGTATTTCGAAGAAGTTAAAAATCAGACAAGCTATTCCTCCTAAATTTTCCCTAGACAAACTGAAAATATAACAAATAGGTATAGCTGAGTTTAAGTCTCGATTTAAACTAAAAACAAATTTAATTCAATTTCTTACAAATTAATACAATTCAGATTTTGTTAAATTTTCATTTTTCTTTATTCAAATGGGGAGTATAAAAGTTGGATTTAACAGTAATGAAATTGTACGGCAGTGGTCAAGTATGCAAAGTAATGGGGGTTTGACGTCCACTAACGTGAGTTCAAGCAGCATTCGGGGGCTAACGTTTTTTAAATTTAATTTCATCTTACAAATTAATTCAACTCAGCTTCTATTCAAATTTTAAAATGTTTCCAATTAATTGCCAAGTATAAAAGAGGAATGTAGCAGCAATGAAAATGTACGGCGATGGTCAAATAAGCCAGAAATAATTTTGGTAATAAAAAATCGATCAGGTCAGGTATTTTTCCTGGGTTAGTTGGCCAATATGTTGGTCTTCCAGTTGAAATGGATTCACATCCATTTTCTTTAATGGCAATCAGTAATTATTTTCCTTTAGTTGTAGTTAATCTAGAAGCCCAGTGAGTATTCTTCGCATTGAAGTCACCAGACGCTTGAAGAACTTTGAGTATTGTTTGTTTTTAATAGAATGTCTTGGTGGACAGTACAATCCTGCCACAATAATAGGAAAGTTGTTGGTTTTTATATACATGAAGAAGTGTTGGTTATCTGAACGATTTGGCTTTTTAATAACTCGCTAGCACTCATAGCCTTCTTGAACTCGAACTCGTTTTACCATGGAGTGGGGTGTGTTAAATTTTATGGCACTTTCATAGTTAAAGTTCCCCAAATTATTTTTAATAAAAGTTATAACCTTTTTGACTGATTTTTTGTGAGCCGTTTTTCCGTTTTTTAGAGGGCCCCTCTATATAACGCTATATATCGTTGTTTTGGGTCAATTTAATAATTTTGTAATAGATAAACATGACGCTGAAGTAGATTCATGGTATTTGAGCACGATTAGTTTTAAATTCCGCTCTTTTTGAAAAGAGATTTCAATGCATTGACGGACATTTTATAAAACTATCACCATTAACACATTGTTCCTAAAGAAATTTGGTCACCCTTTAGTTAAGAATTAATTGACAAAACCACTCTAGTAATTACATTATCGACGTTGTCAACGTTGTTGACGTTGTATACGGGTTGTCGACACGTCAATGTAGAAAATAATAGATGACGCGTAAATGCCCATCCCTGACCACTTTGAACCATTGGCAATAATAAGTTACCAAACCCAAAATTGCCTGGAGCTGAGAGGTGTTTTTAGGAATGCTTGTATTGTAAATGGCCACACAATCTTACTCAGATGGAGTAAGATTACCCACACTATTGTTGCGGGTAACGTTAACATTGTATTTCAATCGATCGAGAGTATTACCTTTCACGTTTCCTGCAATTCTTCAATAGTCGAGTCAATTAATTTTACCTTCAGTTCATACAATAAGCGATTGGCGATGATTCTTTAAGAACTGCATAACTGTTAGCCAAGAAAATTATGATTTTTGTTTTGAATCTAATTACACAGGAAATGTTGGGAAAATGAAAGATTTAGTGATGATACCGTCCAATTGTTTTAGAAATTTCTTGCTCTTTTGAAAGTGCACACTGGCTCGGAGTGAAGAGAGATATGGTTTTTGAACAATGCTTATTTTAATGTGGTTTTTGTATCGATAACATTAAATATTTTTAAATCATCTGCATAGAATAAGTGGTTCGACTTAGCGGTTCCAGGATTAAACCCTGCGGAACATCAGAAGTAGGTTCAAACCCATTTGGGATCACTCCATTGAATTTAACAAACTGCGTATCATTTTTGTCAGAAACGGATGATGGAACAATGAAACCAACTAAGTGTGACACTTTATCAAAAGCCTTAGAAAATTCAGTCTAGATACAATCCAATTGACCATATTTATCCAATGTATCAAGAGCGGTATCACAAAATGTGGAACGTTTTGCAAAGTATCTATGTTGGAACGGTCTGATTTAATTTTTAATTTGATGGAAAACCATATTGTATACCAGTCTTTCAAATATCTTAGCTATCGAGTTTAAAATTGATATGGGCCTATAGTTCTCAATATTGGTTGCATCCCCATTCTTATTAATTGGCAATACTAATAGTAATGAGAACCTCTTTTAATTGTTTTAAAAATAAGTTAGGAAGTTGATCGGGACTGACACCCTTATTAATGTCCAGCGATTCCAATGCTGTTAAAACTTCGGTTATCATGGATAGATTCCCGATAATTTACAATAATGCTACATAAGGAAAAGTTCTATGTCGGAATCCTGGCAAATTAAAATTATCCAAAATCATACGTTAATAATTGAAAATTTATACAAGTTCAGTCTCTAGAGTGTTATGTCTGGAGACGGCTTGATATGAAGTGTTTTTCCAATAGCTGTGACCAGAAAATTATTTATATCAAGTTTCATGTGGGGAACCTGGGAAATTTAGATATCATTTTGGAAAATCTAACTTTCCAAGGATCCCAACAAGAAACTTTTCCTACCGGTATTAATAAAAAATATTTCACAAATGTATCGAAATAAAACTCACATCGGGCGGTACTCACATGTCTCGTAAATCTAAATTACACGAACATGTTTTCCAAGAAAACCACCACAGTATCCTTTGCTTGTCGTAAAAGGTGACTAAACGTTTCGATCGCTGGGCTGACGACTCGCATCCGTAAAAAATCAATCTGTTTACAAACAAAATCGGATACCGCCAGAAAAACATCGGACCCCGCTCAAGTACCCGTACACGAGATTTAGGATCGGCACGTGGAACATGCAGTCACTTAAAAAACCAGGTGCGTTGGAGGGCATGACGGAGTATCAACTTGCTCCTCAAGAGATTCGCTGGTCTAAAAGTGGAGACCATGTATCCCAGGGCCATACGTTGTTTACAGTGGAGATGACCTAGGAAATCGTGGTGCTTGATTTCTTCTTAGGCCACAGGTAATTGAGGCTGTTTTTGATTTCCATGCAGTCAATAACTGATTGTGTAAACTTTACTTGCGCATGAATGACGAGTGTCGTCTTGCAGTCGAGCAACAAAATATAGCCTGCAGTGAAGTGCAACAACGCCTCAAAATCGCGAGGAAAAACAAAGCTACTGTTGCTAGGAGGACCGCTAATTGGATTTGAAGACGGCAGAAGTGAGAATGCGGGAAGGCCGAGGTTCTGAAAGTACAACAACTCAGCAATGTACTTAGTTCGCGTAATTTCTTTAATGGAATTATTGGATTGCACCATACTTTCAGGCCTGTGTCAACCGCCATTCGGGACTGGGATAGAAACCTCTGTGTCAACATCGACACAGTACTTGATGCATGGAATGGACACTTTACCGATCTGCTTTGTGTTTATCATGCGTCACAGACTGTTGTTGAGCCACCTAAAATACAGACTGCGGAAATTGGCACTGAGAATCCATCCCATTAGAAATTCACTAGAACCATGCAGAGATTGATACGAAATCGCTGACCTGGGGTGGACTGCAATAATTCGGAGGGAATACTTCGTGAAACTGAGGGCAATCTATATTTTTATTCCAGAAATTTATAAATAGCTATTAGGTGCTTTTTGGTCAACGTCATGTTTGTAACTAAATTTAAAAAAATATAAAAAATAGCTTCGATAAGCAACTTCGATAAATTTAAATCGTCTACTAGATGAAAAGATTTAAATTTTGTTGCAAAAAGTAGGAACGTTCGTGGGGCAGGACCACACCCATCAACTAACATTTTATAAAAGGCGTCAAAATTGTTCGAACGACCTCATTTAATGTTGTGTTATTATTGGTATACAGAGAATTATGAAAACGCCCACTTAGGTTAATTTTGCCAACAGTTATTAACAAACAAATGGAATTCTGTTTCAAATATTTAATTCGACGAGAGCATCTATGTATATTATTTATGTGATTGGCCAAAGGTCAATGAATTTGATAACAACAAATTATTAATGCTAACATTACTTTCTTATCTTTCTTTTTCGTACGTATGTATGTAGTCATGGTACCAGATGTGCGGGAGAAGTTGCTGCTGCCCGTGATAATGGAATATGTGGTGTGGGAGTCGCGTACGATTCTAAAATAGCAGGTTTGTACACTTAAATTTCGTCCAATGTATCGCATGAAAGTAATCGATATTTTTTTTTTTTATATATATTACAGGCATTAGAATGTTAGATCAACCATACATGACCGATTTAATTGAAGCCAATTCGATGGGACATGAACCACATAAAATTGATATATATAGTGCCTCGTGGGGACCTACCGATGACGGTAAAACGGTCGATGGACCAAGAAACGCAACGATGAGGGCGATTGTACAAGGTGTAAATGAGGTAAACATGAACATTTTTTAGGATTACATATATAGATTTAATAATTAATTCTGCTACACACTTAACCTTGAGCAGAACATTAAATTATGTAAGAACGACAAAGAAATTGCCAGAATAAAAAGATGCAAATAAAGAAATGGGATGGATGTATATACTTACATTCAAATCATTGAAAATGAAATTGAATTAATTCGTCTAAAAAGCTCGGCATATCCCTAATTTTTGAGATGAAATTCAATTGAAACCACTCGAGAAACATGCCGTAAACAAAAACATTCAGTCTTTGGTCCTATTATATATGTGCACAGGGTATATATACGGAAAAATTAATTGTGTGCAAAGTGGATTCAACTTTTTTAGTATTTTTCAATTTATTGTTCTGAGAATTAAAATCGTAAATATTAAAAAAGTTTCCAAAATTATTAAAACAGGGAATATACAATGCGGATAAGAGGCTACTTAAGAGAGTATATAGAAAAAAAATTAAATAAATAAAAATCAAAAAATTTTACGTCTACACAAAATTTATCTCATGAGACCTTTTAAATGTACATGATTTTATTGGAGTTTAAAATATGTTGCTGATTGTTTATCGGTCGCTGGTGAGTATTTGGTTTTCTTAAAATGTATTTCCGATATACCTGCGGGTGGTTAAATATATAAAATGTGTAATATTTGTATAATCCAATTAAGGGTTTTCAAGAATACGTTTGTTTTAAATTTGATATATTGAATGCGATAGCAATTTAGGAAAAGTTGTTGTTGAGTGTGAATATTTTCGAATAGAGACACGTTATCTCGCCGACCACCTCTAAATTATCAATTTTATCTATCATTTTCGAATACAATAATTGCTTTAAAAAAATATTAAAAGGTCTCAATACCAAATTTTAGTCGACCTTTTCAAGCACTCACATAGTAAATCACACGAAAAATTGTCTTGCATCAGCGCTAAACCACTTTTCGCGTCTTTTACTATGTTAGTGTTTGGCAAGGTCGACTAAAATTTTGCCAAATGACAAATTTTTTTTTTTATCATTTTAATTATTACAACTGATTACATATATCATCTATATACATATGGCCGCCCTATTGTGGTCTTCCCAATTCCAGCGGTTTCTTTCTTTGGAGCCTTCGTACTCCATTTGTGTTACTCAGCATACCACGTAACTCAACATTTTTATGTTGACCAAGCCGTTGTATGTGTTTCTTTGCATGAATTTTTATCTCATCGCTGACGTTTTCCGTCCCTATGTAGGTTATCGTTTCTTATGTAAGAAGGAGCGTTCACTATTCCACGTAACAGTTTATTTTGAAAAGTTTGTATTATTTTAATATTGGTTTTCTTAGTACAGCCCCAAAGCTGAATACCATAAGTCCACATAGGTTTTAAAATTTGAAGGCTATACCAATTTGTTGGCTAGCAACTTATTAGGTATTGACAGATCTGAATATCTTCCAATTACCCAATACATATTTCTATATTTAATGTGTAGGTCCACCTTTTTCTTTTCAATGTGCTCTTTCCATTTTAACTTGCATTTTTTAAGCACGTTTGTATACTTAGCAAGCTTGTTTGGAATTTAGTTCTATTGGTATCCAATTAACTATTTCATTGGTAAAGTTAACGTGGGTTGATTTTTCTTCATTTAGCTTAATGCGCCATTTTTTGGTTCAGTTACTTAGTTGCTTTGTAGACCGTTGCAGTTTTCTAGTTGCTTCGTCTACTTTATAACCAGTAGCTAAAATTGCAGTATCGTCCGCGAATGTTGCTATTGTTGTCCCGCTTGTGTTTGGTAAGTCGCTTGTGTAAAGTAAATACAAGACTGCCCCAGCACGCTACCTTGAGGAACCCCTGCATATACCCCGTTATAAATGTAAAATTTCCATATCTGAAAGTATTCCTTTGGCAAATCTCGATTCAGTTTATATTCCTATCCAGGATACCATACTTTATCGAAGGCCTGTGCTATATCCAGAAATATTGTTGAGCATATTTTCTTATTTTCAAGTGCATCTTCAATACTACTTGTAATCCTGTGAATTTACTCTATGGTGGAGTGGCTTTCTCTCAATCAGAACAGATGTGGTGGTATTAGCTTTCCCTCAAGTATTATAGGTTTCATCTTTTTGTATAACAGTTTCTCAAAAATTTTCAAAAGTACTGGAAGCAGAGAAATTGGCCTATATGACTTTTTATGATTAGACGGTTTGTTCGGCTTTGGTATCATAATTATTTCTGCTACTTTCCATTGCAGAGGTACATATTTCAGTCGGAATGAAGCGTTGATTATATGAAGAAGTTTTTGCACCCCGTTCTCAGGAAGTGATTTCCCATGTAATTAAATCATAGCCAGGAAATTTTTTCGTATTTATGTTATGGCTAATTTCATCTTTCAACTCTCGTAGAGTTACAGGTGGTATTTCCCTGCAATCCTCATTGGCGTTTTATAATATGATGGACCTTGCCGTGATTTGTCTCTAACTTTTGGTAGTTCCCTAGCTACTATGCAGCCTCTGTAGTTTGCAGAATGTTGCTCTTTGCAGTTCAACCACGTTGGAGGGGAATTTTAGTGGCCACGCCGGAGCAAGGTGCCTTCCATGGCACTTTACACATCTTGGCTCTCGATTGCAGTATTTTTGCGTATGGTTAAAATCTTGGTACTTCCTGCATGCAGTATAAGCCAAGTGGATTTCCGTAGTGCTTTTATTTTAACCCTCATGTTTAAAATAGCTCTTATATTAAAGATCGCTTCTACCTTTTTTTTGTTATTGAAAGTTAACATAAATAACAGGAGACCTCTTTTAGTTACTTTAAATTCGAACCCTTCTTTGACCTTCCCTCTTTTTATTATATTTGCTGCATTTTCTATTTACAGTCCTTGTTGTTGGAGATCTTCCATAATGTCTTTTATGGCACAGGTTGGATGGAGGCCCCTTGCCATAACCTTTATTGGGCGGTTGCTTTTATTTTCATATGTATACCATTCAATTTTCTCTAAATTAAGCTTTGTTGATAAGGCTCTATAAGTATCGGAGTCCGGTGTGTAGATTGTCAATACATTGTTGTTTAAGGATATTACTCTGTATTTTTTATCTGTAATGGATTTCAAAATATTTTGTACAGCTCCATATTCGGTTATACCAATAATATTAATTGGTGGTGGTTTTTCTTCGTTCGGTGACCAACTGAAAATGATATTTTTTTCCTTTGCAGTTATGATCTGAGTTACAATAAATGTCACAATAAGTTTTATATCCAGGTTTATAGTTTCATATATTTAAAATAAGTTGTATATCAGGCTTAGCGCAGTGCCACTAGAGATTTTCGCATACTCTCGACTAAATGATTCGAAAAATTTAGCGAACTATCTTTGTATCAATGGGAACTAAATTTCGTGGTTTTGAACGATTTTTAATATTTTCTTTTATTGATCCTAGAGATTTCCACAGGTATTTTTAGATCATTCAGAATCAAACAAATTAAATTCTAATGAACTTATCTAGTTTTACAGAATTTAAATTTTCAGTGAATGAACTTTTTATTATTTTACACATTAAAATTTCGTGTAATTTTTCCAATTGAAATACTCAATTAAAATCCTCCCGGATCGCATCAAACATCATTTAAAATTACTGAAATTCTGATGAACCGAATCAAATTGAAAAACTAAATTCAAATATATTGAAATTGAACAAACGAAATTTTTAAAATTCGGTGGTTCGATGCGTAAAATTAGAGTTCAAAAATAAATAATCCGATATTTCAAAAGAACCAACATTTTCACAAATTCGACACGATGGATCGGAACTCATGTTAATTTAAAATTGGTAATTTTTAAAAATTAAATAGGAATATTAAATTGTGGTTTTAAAATTTAACGAACCGCATCGAAATTCAATTTATTCAGGATTTATCAAACTATATCCGAACTTATATATTTTTAAATTGGAATTTTGAAAGTTTTATAATTTACCAAACTACATCGATTTTCGAATTTGAATATTTTCAGAAATTTAATTTAAAAATAATTATAAATTTCAAATATTTTCGGATTTCGAAAATCAATTTTTTCCAAAATGTAATTTTTTAAATATTTTATATTATGTTCAGAAGATTTAAAGTTTAACGAACTACATCGAATTTGAAAATTTTCAGAAATTTCAGTTTTAAAAAATTCATAAAAAATTTAACGAACTATATCATAATCGAACTTATATATTTTTAAATTTGTAATTTTGAGAAATTTCGAATCTCAAAAGTTTCATAATTTACCGTACTAAATCGATTTTTAAATATGAATATTTTCTGAAATTTAATTTTAAAAAAATTCATAAACTAATAAAATTTGTATAAATTTCAAAAGTTTAAAAACCTAACAAGCTTAATCAAAATTTCGAATTTTCAGAAATTCCTATTTTGCAAAATATATCAACATTTAGAAAAATTTAACAAACTATGTAGATCGAATTTCAAATTTGAATTTTTTTAGAAATTTACATTTCACAAAATTCATCAAAATTTCCAAATTTAAAAAATTTCAATTAACAAACTACATCAAATTGCGAATTTGATTTTTATTCAAAAATGTAACTTTTAAAATAGTTATAAAACTCAAAAGATTAAATATTTAAAGAGCTACATCGAATTGGAACATTTTCTGAAAATCCAGTTTTATGAAATTCATCGAAATTTTATAAATGGAATTGTTCCAAAAATAAATAAACTTAATCGAATTTTGAACTAGATAATATTCTAAAATATAATTCTTAAAATATTTTTAAATTTCAACAATTCAAAATTCATAAACATTTTATAAATGTCAATAGTAGTCAACAAACTACATCGAATTGCAAATTTGAATATTTTCAAAAATTCCTGTTTTATAAAATTCATAGAAATTTTATAAAATTTAATAGATTCAAAAATAATCGAACTATATCGAAATTCGATTTTAAATATTTTCAGGATATCCAATTTTAAAAAATTAATGAACATTTTATAAATTTCGAAAGTTTAAAAAACTAACAAACTTAATCGAATTTCGAATTTGAATATTTCAGAAATTCCTATTTTGCAAAATTTCTCAAGATAGAAAATGTTAACAAACTATGACATTGAATTTCGAATTTGATTATTTTCAGAAATTTGTATTTTACAAAATTCATCAAAATTTCCAAATTTAAAAAATTTCATCGAATTTCGAATTTGATTTTTATTCAAAAATATAATTTTTAAAATATTTATAAATATCAAAAAATTACATATTTAACGAGCTGCATCGTAATTGAATATAATATTCAGAAAATCCAGTTTTAAAAAATTAATCGAAGTTTAATAAATTTTAACAGATTCAAAAATTAACAAACTATATCGCCTATCTCAAAAC
The DNA here is from genome assembly GCA_951394425.1 of Tipula unca. NCBI lineage: Eukaryota > Metazoa > Arthropoda > Insecta > Diptera > Tipulidae > Tipula > Tipula unca. The sequence goes on along the minus strand of OX596381.1, from coordinate 29,555,305 downwards.
CATATAGCTTTGTTGCGACAAATTTTTAAATTCGACATACCAGACGAAATGTTAAAATAAAATATAAAAGTTTGTGGCCACTAGAGATTTTCGCATACTCTCGACTAAATGATTTGAAAAATTTAACGAACTGCTATCTTTCTATCAATGGGAATGAAATGTCCTGGTTTTGAACGATTTTTACTATTTCCTGCTATTAATCCTAGAGATGTCCACAGGTATTTACAGAATTTAGATTACAGATTTTCAGTGAATGAACTTTTTATTATTTGTAGATCGCATAAAACATCATTTAAAATTATTGAAATTCTAAATGGCTGTAACAAATAATAAAATTCAGATTTGCTTAACCACAAAGTTAGTCTCTAACTCTAAACTATCCGAAAATATAGATGAATATTCGTGAACTGTAGACATCTCTATGATGATAAAAAAAATCCAATTGAGTAACTTTAAAAAAATATCGTTGAAAAAGGAGGTGCTAAGATATGATAGTGTAATTATTTGTTGGCCGGCCCAAATGAATTTATGATACGGTTTTTTGAGAATTAAACTGAGAATTTTGTTAAATTTAAAAATAAAATCAATTCAAATATTAAAATTAATTTAACTTAATTTAATTATTAAATTAATTGTTTTATGATATTGAGCTTGGTAAGGAGTTCATTGATGCCAGTCGCACAATTGGAAACAAAAATGGAGCGAGCTGGATCCATTTCAGTTTTGCTCAAATAATTGTTGAGTTTGAAATATTCAAATCTATAGGCAAATGTATGAACCAAAATTGCCTAGCAATACTACATATTCTGGTTCATGAAAATGTTCACCTGTTAGGTAGTATTTTCTGTATTATATAATTATATCGGATATTTGCTGTTGATGCGGATGAATGGATTATACAGGTTGCGGAAAATTTCCAATTTTGTCAAGTACTTAGAGTAATGAACGTATACATAATTTCGATTCCCTCGAATTCATTACAAATATACCTTTCTGCCTATAATAAGCCAATTTAGAATCCATTCCATATTTATTTGTCTATATAAAATTCGGTTCGGTTCAACGATTCCAAAAAGAAATTAAATAATTTAATTTTTAGAAAGATATTTTTGCTCTTCTATTTACGAGTACTAACAACAAATTTTGTTACTTACGAGCTCGTATGTATATCAAATACCTTATATAATTATAAAACACAAGAAGTATTGAAAAAAAAATATTTTATCCATCCCTTGTTACGTACATACATATATACACAGAAATACCAATCCTCCTTCGTTATATACCACCATGAAAAAATCAATTTAGCTTTATCCTGGCTTCACCTACCTTTGTTACTTAAATAATCCTAAAACATTAAGAATTTTTTAATTTATACGTTTTTTTAATAAAATTAGCCAAAAGTTATTTTTATAGCCAAGTCATAATAAAAGCACTTTGTGCGGTTGTGGAATAGCAAAAAAAAATTGTATCTCAAAATGACCATCAACTAATGAATGGACTTCTTAAGTGGTTATTAATTTTAATAATAATTAATTTCTAATGTTTCAGGATAAAAAAACCCTTATTCCTAAATTAATAAATTGTGCTACTTCATCGTGCTATAGTTATATACATCATAGAGCCATTGTTGTACCTAAAAAATTCATAATAATCATACTCCTGTATGTCATGATGGGGTGTGCTCATATCAGTGGCGGAAGTTTATTAAATTCAAAAAAAAAATTCTTAAATTTGATTTAAAATTCCTGGATGTGTATAGTTAAAACAAAAGTATAATTTTGTATTGAACATGGCATTCGGTCTTTCACAAAATAGGTTTATTATTTTAAAAGTGTTGATTGTTTTTTTTTCCAGGGCCGAAATGGATTAGGTAATATATACGTGTGGGCATCTGGTGACGGTGGCGAAGAGGATGATTGTAATTGTGATGGATATGCTGCGTCCATGTGGACTATTTCGATTAATAGTGCTATTAATGACGGACAAAATGCGCACTACGATGAAAGTTGTAGTTCAACATTGGCGAGCACTTTTAGTAATGGCGCAAAAGATCCAAATACTGGTGTGGCGACAACCGATTTGTATGGCAAATGTACAACAACACATTCGGGTACGAGCGCAGCGGCACCTGAAGCGGCCGGCGTATTTGCATTGGCATTAGAAGCAAAGTATAAATATTTATAATATTCATGTATACACTAACATTAAAATTTATTGTTTATATATTATATAGTCCAACGTTAACATGGCGTGACGTTCAACATTTGACTGTTCTAACATCAAAACGTAATTCACTATTCGATGCCAAAAATCGTTTCCATTGGACCATGAACGGAGTTGGCCTCGAATTTAATCATCTATTCGGTTTTGGTGTGCTTGATGCTGGCGCCATGGTGACATTAGCCAAGAAATGGATTACTGTACCGCCACGGTATCATTGCGAGGCTGGCCAAATTATTGAACCATATGCTATACCATCGGGACGTTCATTATTTTTGGAAATAAAAACGGATGCGTGTAAAAATAGTGATACGGAGGTAAATTATTTGGAGCATGTCCAGGCGGTGATTACAGCGAACTCAAGTCGTCGCGGTGATTTAGAATTATTTTTGACTTCGCCTATGGGGACACGATCGATGATTTTAAGTCGGCGAGCAAATGATGATGATCATCGTGATGGATTTACAAAATGGCCATTCATGACAACACATACATGGGGTGAATATCCACATGGAACATGGATACTAGAGGTTAGTAGACTATTATGCAATTTAGCTTCGAAAACTGTAAAACCCCATTTTAAAAATGCCTTAATATATCGAAATTGACAATCAAACGTTTTAAAATTTGATGAACCGAATTAAATTTTCAAATTATCTTTATACCAGAATTGAAAAACTAAATTCAAAAATATCGAAATTGAACAATTCACACCTCGAACCATTTTCATCCAGAATTTCATATAGAATTTTCAATATTCTATAAAACCAATTATTTAAAAATCGGTCCAAAACAAACGAAATTTTTAAAATTGGGTGTTTCGATGCGTAAAATTAGAGTTCAAAAATAAATAATCCAATTTTTCAAAAGAACCGACATTTTCACAATTCGACACGATGGATAACTCATGTTAATTTAAAATTCGTTATTTTTTAAATATTAAACAGGAATTTTAAATTCTGGTTTTAAAATTTAACGAACTGCATTTAAATTCGAATTTGTCAGAAATTTTTTAATAAATTCATAAAAATTTAACGAACTATATCAATATCAACGAATTATATATATAATTCGAACTTATATATTTTTAAATTCGTAATTTTGAGAAATTTTAAATCTCAAAAGTTTCATAATTTACCGAACTAAATCGATTTTTGAATTTAAATATTTTCAGAAATTGAATATTAAAAAAAAATTGTGAATGTCAAATTTTTTCGGATTTGGAATTTCAATTTTTTCCAAAATGTAATTTTTAAAATATTTTATATTAAGTTCAGAAGATTTAAAGTTTACCGAACTACATCGAATTTGAATATTTTCAAAATTTTCAGTTTTAAAAAATTCAAGAATATTTCATGAATTTCAATAGACTTTAAATCCAACAAATTTCATCGAATTTCGAATTTTAATATGTTAAGAAATTTCAATTTTAAAAAATTCATAAACGTTTTATAAATTTCGAATCGAATTTCGAACTTGAATATTATTAGAATATCCTATATTGCAAAATTCATCAAATTTGTTAAATATCAAAAATTTAAAAATTTGCAAATTACATCGAATTTCGAATTTGATTTTTTATCAAAAATGTAATTTAAATTTCAAAAGTATAATTATTATTGAATAATCATATTCAGAAATTTCAGTTTTAAAAATTTCATCGAAATTTTGTAAATTTTTATAGTTTCAAAAATTAAGGAACTATATCGAAATTCGAACTTGAATAATTTCTAAAATGTAATTTTAAAATTATTAATAAATTTCAAAAGTTTCAGCATTTAACAATCTTTATCGAAATTCAAATTTAAATATTTTCAGAAATTCCAGTTTTTAAAAAATTTATCGAAATGTTAAAAATTTCAAAAGTTTGACACACTAAGAAACTTAATCGAAATTCCTATTTTGCAAAATTCATCAAAATTTCTAAATTTCAAAAATGTTAAAAGTTAACATGCTACATCGAATTTCGAATTTGATTTTAATTCAAAATTGTAATTTTTAAAATATTTATAAATTTCAAAAGATTAAATATTTAACGAGCTACATCCATTAAAATTTATAAATCTTAATAGTTTCAAAAATAAATAAACTTAATCGAATTTTGAACTTGAATATTTTCTAATAAGTTTTACAAAATTCATAAACATTTTATAAATGTCAATAGTTTAAAAAACAACAAACTACATCGAATTAACAATTTGAATATTTTCACAAATTCCTGTTTTAGGAAATTCATCAAAATTTACAAATTTTAAAAGTTTTAAAAGTAAACAAATATAAAATTGTAAAATTTGAATTTCGAATTAGAATTTATATTTAAATGTAATTTTAAAAATATTTATCAATTTCAAAATATTAAATATTCAACGAGCTAAATAGAATTAGAATATTTTAAAAAATTCATGAACATAATATAAATTTCAGAAGTTTAAAAAACTAACAAACTTAATCGAATTTCGAAATTGAATATTTCAGAAATTCATATTTTGCAAAATTTATCAACATTTATTTAGAAAAAGTTAACAAACTATGTACATCGAATTTCAAATTTGATTTTTTTTTGGAAATTTCTGTTTTACAAAATTCATCACAATTTCCAAATTTAAAAAATTTCAAAGTTAACAAACTAAATCGAAATTCGAATTTGATTTTAATTCAAAAATGTAATTTTTAAAATATTTATATATTATAAAGATTAAATACATATTTAACGAGCTACATCGAATTTGAATATTTTCAAGAAAATCCAGAGTTACAAAATTCATCAAAATTTATAAATCTTAATTTTTCAAAATTAAATGTAGTTTTTTAAATATTAGTAAATTTCAAAAATTCAAAATTTAATGTCGAATTTCGGATTTAAATATTTTCAAAATTTCCAATTTTACAAAATTTATAAACATTTTATAAATGTCAATAGTTTAAAAAACTAACAAACTACATAGAATTACGAATTTGAACATTATCAGAAATTCCTGTTTTTACAAAATTCATAAAAATTTCTAATTTCAAAACTTTTAATAGTTAACATCAAATTCCGAAATTGAATATTTTCTAAAATATAATTTTTAAAACATTTATAAAAATTGAAAATTTATCGAACTAAATCGAATTTCGAAATTGAACATTTTCAGAAATTCCAATTTTAAAAAATTCATAAATATTTTATAAATTTGAAACGTTTTAAAAAACTAACAAACTTAACCGAATTTCTAATTTGAATAATTATAAATTAATTCCAGTATTACAAAATTCTTCAAAATTTAGAAAAGTTAACAAACTATACGAGTATGTAGTTCGAATTTAGAATTTGAATTTTTTCAAAAATTTAATTGTTATAATATTTTGAATTTCAAAAAATTAAACATTTAACGAGCTACATCGAATTAGATTATTTTCAATAAATCCAGTTTTAAAGATTCATCAAAATTTCAGAAATTTTAATAGTTTTAAAATTTAACAAACTATATCGAATTTCGAACTTGAAAATGAATTTTAAAAATTTGGTTTTAGAAAAATTTATAAATTTTAAAAGTATTAAAAATTAACGAGCTACATTGTATTCAAGTAGGACTATTTAAAAAAATTTTATTTTGAAAAAATTCTAAAGTTTAAAAACTTAATTATATCGAAATTTTATTAGTTAGACTGAAAATAAATAAAAATAATTTTTTGTTAAAAAAAAATTTTTGATAAATTTCTAAAATTGTTAATTATTGATTCGCAGGTACAATTCAATTCACAACAACCACGTACCGGATGGTTAAAAGAATGGTCACTTGTGTTGCATGGTACCAAAGATCCACCCTATCGATCACTTGCGCCCGCATCACCTCACTCGAAATTGGCAATTGTAAAAAAAGCACACGAAGAACGTAAAATGTAAAATAATGTTTCTCAACAAGGCTGTGTTAATTTATATCCTTTAATACCATTTCATTTAATTTTATTTTATTTTTATTGTTTTTAAAATACTATTAATTATAATTTTGTTGGTTTTTTAATTATATGATAACGTTATTATTTCAAAAATAAAACAAACCAAAAAAATGTAAATAATAATTATAAATTTTTAAAATATATTTCATTCAATTTTTATTATAATATATCATCATTATAAATTATATATAAAACAAAAACCAAATAGTAAAAATATTAATTAATAAATAAAATCATTTATATTCTACAATCTATAAACAATTTTCGTTATTATAATAATGTTTATTATTTAAATGAAATTTTTGATTTGTTTGTTTTCCAAAAATGAAAAATCCATAAAACAATTAAAGAGATTAGTAACAAAAAATTATATAAGAAAATAAAATTATAAAATCTTATTAAAATTAATTAATTTATATATATATAAAAACAAAAAGAAAAATTAAAATTTTATGTTAATAGAACAATTTAAAAATAACAACCAAATATATTTAATTATTAACGCACATAAAAAAATTATTTTATTTTAATCTATAATTTAAAAAACAAAATAATTTCCAAAACCAATTTTTTAAATTACATATATAAATATTTACACACACACATACAACAAAAACATTTGTATTTTAATGTGTAGATAATAAATATTAATTTGATTTTTGTTTACTTTATGATTTATAATTTTAATTTTCAATTAAAAATTTATAAATTTAAATGAATTTTTGTGGAAAAAAAATATTACACAAATTGTTTAAACAGTAATTATTTTAAAATTAATTAATTTTTTTTATAATTAAATGTTTCCATGGCGATAGTGTGAACAGTGTATGTGTGTTAATCTAAAAACTTGGCGGTGTCGATTTTTGAGTTTTATCAGCGCTGAAAAGGTATAGCCAGAAATAAAACGTTTCACTAAAATGATGTTTGCTCTTAAGACACTAAAGAACGATAAATTGAGGGCAAATAGTAAAATGTCACTGTTACCGGCCAATCTGCATTCGCACGGCTTCATAATCATTTTATTAGAATATCTGCTGCATACGGAGAGGAAATAATGACAAATCCCGATCATGATGAAAAATCGATTTGAATTCGATTTCAACGCTACACTTTGAACCCCGCTGATTGATCCTGATCGTTTCGTTAATTCCTTTAAAATGTAAAAATCATTTAGGCGGCACAAGCGAATCGTATTCACATCGTCGGTGCATTAACCTTGTTTGAAAATATTTTATAAAAATTATAAAAACTTAAAACCTTAATTTGCCAGAATAAAAATGTAAATAACATTTAAATGTTGTGGTTTTGTCAGCTTAAAGCTTTAATAATTAAAGCTCCGAAAAAATTGATCTCAAATACCTCATTGAACTTCAAAAGCCTTATCCTTTTGTTGCCTCAAAGAATGATTTTTTTTCCAAGCCCGTGTAAAGCAAGTTTATAGGAAGCTCTGAAAAATACAACTTTAGAATTTCAGGGGGGCGTACTATTCAAATTAGAGCATTTTGATTAAACTTTTTTACCCATCGAATTGACTATGAAAGCTCCAATGTTATTTTCAGTTTGATGTATATTTTATAATGATAAATCTATTTAAAAAATAGCCATAGAAGTGTAGTGTAATTCTAAACGGTAACTGAAGAAATTTTGAATGACATTGTGGTGAGATTTATATAGAACGTTTGCAAGTTCCACATTTTTTTTCAAGTCCGAAAATAAGCCGAGAAAGGTCCCACTTTACGCCATGAGTATTTCCAATGGCCCGAACTAACTGAACTTTAGTTATCCAGAAACCAAACAAGCCTCACAAAAAGCTTGAAGACTTTCACTAGAAATGTTGAAATACAATTCATGGGAATCTGCCAATATTTAAAATCAGGTTAAATGTCATCATATTTATTAACCAATGTCATCAATTTTAATTACACCTAAATAAATAAATGTGCTTTCGGAGCTTTTTGCTAAAATCCTACATAATTGTAGTATTTATTATATGTTAAGTTCCTTCAAAATCTGTATCCAATGTAGTTAATAACTAAAACGTTAATGTTCTGAATTAAGATACCTTGAAAGCGTTGAGTTAGTTAAAAACAGCATTTTACGAGTTTTAAAAAAAAATTATTTCTAATAAAACAATTTAACAACAGAAAATATTCAATAAGCTTTTAGTTAGTTATAAAACTACCACCAACTTTTGAAGCTTTATAACCAAGCTTTTAACGAAACAGAAAAGTTCTCGCAAAAATTAAAAATCACGTTTTAATAACCAATTAAAGCTTTTAAACTTTAATGACTTATATTTAATTCGAAAAAAGTTCTAGCTGTGAACCATTTTTGAAGATGAAACTTTTCGTTGGTAAATAAAATATAAATATTTACACAGTAGGTTTTAAGTAACTTAAAGTGTTCTATGTTTTTTTCAAATAATGTGGAAACTCTGACAAAGCTTTTAGAGATCTTTTTCAGGTATAAACTTTCGGGAAATTTATTGTGTCACTAATAATAAATAATCTAAAAAAGCTCATTATAAAAACGATTGAGCTGAAAGCTTTGTTATTTTAATGTAGTTACCGTGTTTATTTTGCGGTTGTAACTAACAACTGTTCATGGATTAAACTATCAGTCCTACTCATGGAAAAGCTTTGAAAAGTTTCGAAAAAAAATGTTGCTGATTCATACGTATACAACTGGCAATTACGATTAAAAGTTTTAATTATGACTTTCAAGTTTTTGGCAATTAGCTTTACAAATTAGCTATTCGATATGCTAAATAGAAATTAAAATATGTTTCTAAATTCAACGTTCATTAAAAACTTTACATGTTTTCAAGTAAGAAAAGTTTCTTTATTTTAATGTCCTCATATGATTGTGACAAAAAATATAACCGAATTATTTTTGGAGGTTAGAGTGATGGAAAGTATTAAAGGGGTAAGATCTATTATTAAAAATAAAAATACTCGGCGTAACATGTAAATTGTGAAAGCTCTATGAGTATAAGCACTATTTGAAGGTTTAAGTTTAGTTGAGGAAAGCTTCTAGAATTCGAAATTAATTATGCGTATCAAATAGTTGCTAAAAACAACCGACATTCTTTCCCAAGATGTTTATAGATTAGTAGGCCGGTTCCTACTTGGTCTTGTTGAATTTTTTAAAAATTTCGATCCTAGCTCAGCGTACTTATTATTTCAAATCCAATACGATTTTTAAATAATTTTAATACATTTTTTTTATTGTTTGCGAAAGGAGGTTTACATTAATAATTAAAACCACAACTATTGTGGACTTGGACTATTTTTTGTGGCAGGTCCACAGGAGAATAGAAACTTTAAAATAATGATGAACAATGGTAATGGCTATACCTAAAATTGTTCTCTAATGGAAATGACAAGGCTACCACTGCACCGTTCGTACGAAAAGCAAATTTAATTGCCATATTCGAATCAACAAATAATTGGTACTTTGGATAACATTAATAAAATTAAAATTAACAAATATTGAATATACCAAAAATTAATAGTACAAAATAAAAAATAAAACAAATCTCTAAAATTAAATTCAAAGTCATTTAAATTTCACAAAATGTTATTTAATTTTTTTTTCTAATTATCCAATACATAAATACATACACATACGTATGTACTACAAATTCTAATAAAATTTTTAATTTTTCCTATATTCTTATAAATTATTAATAAAATCATTTGTAAATAAAAATATAAAATATATTAAATAATATAAATAAAATACAGTGTGTGTTATTTGAAATAGAAAACATAATAAAAATACAGTCACACACTGTGCTATAAAAAATAATCTAACTAAATAAAAAAAATTATGCCTGTTAATAAAATATGTTCCAAATTTTTAATTTTTTTGTAATCTTTAAATTTTTTGACGATGACCAAAATAATTTTCTTACCCAACAAGATAGCGCGCGCTGACTGAGAAATAATAAATATAATTTTACTAAGTTCGTTAACCCCCTTTTATTATTGTTATTAGTTTTTATCACTTACAAATATAAATTAAGTCAATTAATTTATTTAATATAAATATTATTTAATTAATGGAAAGGTGATATAATAAATTCTATATATATACAACGGTAATGGCTGGGCACTTGGAACAGACCAACTCTATATAGTAAAACCACGTATCATTTCTAATAATAATATTATTGTAAACTAATATATATATATACAAACAATAAAAAACTATCATTAAAAAAATTCAACAAGTATTTTCATATCAAACAAATTAACTTTTTATTAGAAATAATAAATTAATGAAAATATTTGTTATAAAATCAATAAAAAAAAAATAAAAAAAAAAATTATAATAATAAATACATAAAAAATATATTTTTTTATAATTTTATTTTATATTTATTGTATACTGTATTTAATTAGAATTCTTTTATTATTATTTATTTAATTAAAAATAAAAAAAATAATCATTATATTTATATATATAAAAAAAACATATATCTAAAATAACAATATATTATTATTATTATTATTATTATTACATATTTAAATCATAATTATATATATTATACATAAAAAATAATTAAATTATAAATAATATATATAAATAATATAAATATTGCAGAATAAATATATAATTTTTATTAATTTTTTGTTTTTAAATTAAGTTTAATAGTTTTTTAAAAATAACTATACTAGCGTTTTTCTGTTAATTATTATTTTTCGATTTTTGCCAATTATTATTTTTTTTTTACCAACGTTTCGGTAAGTATTCCGATTAATGCTGGTAATGCTCAAGGGCGGATCAAAAGGGGGGGGGGGGGGGACATAGGGCCATGGGCATGGCCCCCCTTTCCAAATTAAATAAATTACCTTTCATCATACATAAATAATAACGGATGAGGTTAAAAATAAACATGCTGTGTCGTTAAATTGTTTAAAAAATTATATCCAAAAATTATATCGCATATCCATATATTTATGTGTACACATATTTACACCAAACATCATACTAAAGACGTGTAAAATCGGTACTAATATACACAATAGGTGCGTTTTTCTAAACAAAATTTTTCGAGTTCGAATATAGTTTTGTAAGGAATAATTCAATTTTTTAAATAACATTTATGGACGTTTTAGTATAATGTACATACGTCCAATTTATTTATAACACGTTCCAGAATTGAAAAACTATACATAAATTAAATTATACTTTGTTGTTCGTTTAAGTAACTTTATTTATTTTAATTATTTATTTAATTTGTTTTACAATTTTGTTATTTGATAATTAATTTATTTAATTCAATTTATTTAATTAATTTAATTAATTAATTTATTTTACACCACTACTAAAAATGCACTTGTTTGTACCGGAGGGTAAGAAAGTAAAATTCACTATGATGGCCGAAAAATATGTGTTGTCTTTGTTGCTTGCTATTTTGAGTTGTTGTTGTAATTGTGACGTCGCCTTCGTGTTCGTTTAGATGAGGGAACACATGCGCCGGCGATGGATGACATTGCACTATTAAGTGGTGCATGTGAATTATTAGTCGAATTGGTAAAGCGACTTAATAATTGACTAATTGGTTCGGCTATTGGATGTGTGATGGGGCTAGTGAACGCTTAATTCAAATAAATTGTTTTGGGTTCGGTACGAAATTCTTCTTTTTATAATTCTGCTTTTCAAAATTATGTTTTACAAAATTCTGTTTTTTCGAAATTCTATTCCACATAATTCTGTTTCATAAAATTCTGGTTCACAAAATTCTGTTTCATATAATTCTGCTAAAAATTAATTTTACAATTAATTTTTTTGCGGCTGATTTTGTCTTTGTTGAAAAAATTAAAGATTAATTATTTTCTTACCCTCTTAGTACATATTATACTGAACAGATAGTAAAAGAAAGTAAAAAATTAATTCAAAATGAAGGTTAACATCGTCAAAAATAGTAAAGGCCAAAAAAATTTAACGTTTACGGTGTTTTTTATTATTGTGAAAGGAAGCACAAAAAAGGAACTTTTAGCTGGGCTTGTGCTAAAAAAAATTCCCTTGCACTGTAAGGGCCGAGTTACCACTGTAATAGAAAATGGCATACACAAAGTTGTAAAAAAACAATGTGAAAAGCATACGCATCCACCAGTGGCCAGTGATCTGGAAGTTTGCATTGCAAACAACAATATTAAAACTTTAGCCACAATATCAGGAAATAAACCATCCCAAATTATAAGGAATTCAGTTGTTCAATGTCCTGCGGATGTTAGAGTTTATTTACCAACAAAGGAAGCCTAAAAAATGAAAATACATCGGGTAAGAAAAGATATAATTACTAAGCCACAAAATCTGGCCTTTATTGACATCCCTGAAGAATTGCGTCAGTAAGAAGGGGAATTGTTTGTCTTGTGTGAGTCTGAGGTCGACAGTGAAAAGCTTATCATAATGGGTACCAAATCATCTCTACAACTCTTAGCAGAGTCAACATGCTGGATAATTTCCATCCATGGCAACATTGAAGGTGAAATTATTCCATTAATTTTTTGTTTAATGACCCAAATAACTTTAAAATTATACGACCACTTGTTTTTTGAATTAAAAAATTTTTTTTTAAAATTTGAAATTGAACCAAATCCACAAAGAATCGTGTGTGATTTTGAAAAAGCCATTATCTCATCGACTAAATTTTTTTTCCAAACACAAATGTGAAGGGATGCTTGTTCCACTTCGGCCAAATTTTATGGCGTAAAATCCAAAAGGAAGGTATGAAGAAACTTTATGGAAATTCCGTATCATTCTCGTTGGAAATTAGGATGATAAAGAGCCTTTGTTCCTGAAGATGAAGTAAATTCATATTACTTGGAACTAAAACGGAATCTAAAATATTTGGAAACTGGTTTGAAAAAAAATTATTTAATGACAAGAAATTAGTCTTTATATTCTCCAGTATTTTGGACAGTGAACCAAAACAAACCAGGAACGGAGTATTTCCCAGGAACGCAAAATAGCGTTGAAGCATGACACCGACGTTTGAAAGTGGTGGTCGGGAAACGCCATGCGGGGCTTTATAAATTGATAGGAGATTTGTCAAAGGAAATGATTATGTCAAAAATGCAGGTGGAAAAAATAAAATCGGGCAATCACATTAGAAAGAAAATATCGATCATACAAAAGAGCAAAAAAAATTGAAAAAATTATTAAAAAACGTCGGATGATGGGGAAACTTGATTTTCTTAAAGGATTGCAATAAGTTTATCCCTATAAACCCAACAAATTAGTATATAAAATTGCTTAAAATTTTTAAATTGATAATTTTGTTAAAATTGAATAAAATAAAAAATATTAAATTTATTTGTTGGTTATTTATCACTGCGTGTGTCTGTGTATGAAGGTATGTGGGCGAGTATAATGCTGTGCCTATGGGAATGTGTATGTTCATTTTATAAAACAATTTAAAAAATCAGAAATTTTTCAAAACAGAATTTTGTAAAAACAGAATTTTGTAAAACAGAATTTTTGAAAAAAATAAAATTTCGAAATAACAGAATTTTGTAAAACTCTTACTTACTCTTACTCTTACTGAATCAACAATTTGGCTCCAACGGTTCCGATCCTGAGCTTGGTCTTCATACTGTCTAAGACAATCTGAAGAGGCCAAGTCGTTCTCTACACCGTGGAGCCATCGTCGCCTGCAACGACCTCTGCGCCTACCATATGGTGGCTCTCCTTTCAGAGATCGCTGCACAATTCGTTCCGGATCAGCACGCAGAAAGTGCCCGAGCCAACGTACTCGCTGAGATCTTACTTCATGAACAATATCGGGGATCTTCATCAGATCTCTGATCTCGATACTGTACAGAGCTCGGTAAGTACCATCTATTTCGCGTTATGGGCCGTAAATCACACGCATGACTCTTCTCTCAAATGTTAGGAGCCATCTCTCGTACTCATCCGTCAGCGCCCAACTTTCAAATCCAAACATAACAACGGGCCTGATCAACGCTTTGTAAAGCTTCAGCTTCACGGCACTTGATAAGTATTTAGATTTTAGCAGTGGCCTTAGAGGATACAAAGAACGACTGCCAGCTGCCAGCCGCACTTTAATATCCTCACTCACACTGTTATCGTGAGTAATAAGAGAACCCACATATTTGAACCTCCCCACTCCCTCAAACGTGTGGTGGCCACTACTGAAATCTGGTGTGCCATTGTCTCTAAAAACAGAGATCAGGTTTTTCGTTTTGGACTCATTGATCTGAAGTCCAACTGAAGCTGAAAACTCTACAAGCGGATCAAGTATTTCTTTCACTCCGTTGCTATTCAGTCCAATCACGCATATGTCATCTGCATATGCAAGCACCTGATTGGACTGGCGATATGATGTTGCGCTGAGGTGTTTCAGTTTTACGAAAGATATACTCCAACATGAGATTAAAGAGTATCGGGGACAGAGCATCTCCCTGCCGAACACCCGAGTTAACTACAAAAATTGTCGATAGCCTGTTCTCAACTTTAACACAGCATTGAGACTGCGTCACTGTCATCCTGCACAGTCGTACCAATTTTGTTGGCATTCTTAGGTATTCCAGGGCAGACCACAAACTATCTCGATTGATCGAGTCATAGGCCTGCCGGAAATCCAGGAACACCTAATGTACGGGAATGGATGTCTCATAATATTTAGATAGAATCATTCGCAGCGAAAAGACCTGATCGGTGACTGATCGATTCGGACGAAATCCTCCTTGATAGTCACTAACCAAGCCCTCCGCTAGAGGAGTGATAAAGAAACTTCGGTTCGCCATACTAATCAAATAAGGTCGTCTTTTCGAATCGGTGCACAAAGTATCCCCTCCGAATACCAAGAGCTTCGAATTAATGCAGTCCACTCTAAGTGAGCGGTTTCGTTTCAATCTCTGCATGGCTTTAGTGAATTCCTCGTGGGATGGCTCCTCAGTGCAAATCTCCGCAGTCTGTATCAGAGGTGGCTCAACAACAGTCTGTGACGCATGATGGATATCAAGCAGGTCAGTAAAGTGTCCACTCCATGCGTCTTACTGCGTCGATGTTAACACAGAGGTTTCTATCCCGGTCCTGGGCGGTTGACGTAGGCCTGAAAGGATGGTGCAGTCCAGTAATTCCTTTAAAGAAATTACGCGAAATTACTGCGCTTATTGCTTGGTTGTTGTATTTTCAGAACCTCCGCCTTCCACCATTCTCGCTTCTTCCGTCTACAAATCCAATTATAGCTGCCCTTCTTGCAAGAGCAGCCTGGTTTTTCCTCGCGATTGTGGGACGCTGTTGCACTTCATTATGGGCTATATTTTGTTGCTCAACTGCAAAACGACACTCGTCATCAAACCAATCATTCTTCGGTCTGACTTTCACTATACCTAAAGTCTGTTGAGCAGCACTGACAACCGAAGTTTTCAGTACCTCCCAGACAGAGTTCACACAGTCAGACTGGTAATTAGCGTCATCAATGTTGTCACTGACAAGATTCTGATATCATTTCTTTTGATCTTCATTTATCAGACCTTCACAGTCGAAACGTACCATGCGTTTCGCTGTGTTCCCAGACTTGTACGAAAACTTCCATCGTAGCTTTGCAGCGACCAACCATTAATAAATTGGAAATAATTTTCATTTTTAGAAAAAATTTAATTTTGTCCATAAAGATAAGGTTGCTTTCCAAAAAGTTATGGACATTATTATTCAGTTTCAAAAGTTTTCAATACGGAGCTGAAGAACCAAAGCTTCTGCAGTTCCAACAGTCCAATATGTCATTGAAACTTTGTGTCAATTGAGACTTCGGTAATTACACTTTCTACTGTGCGGCTTAACATTTGGACAGCAATTTTGACGTTCATTTTTTGAAACGTGTTCGGTTCAAAATGCTGTTTCGTCAATTAAGAGTAAAACTTTAATTTTTTTATTGCAGTCGTAATCAAAGATCTTGTAAACGACATTTATATCACTCGGCGTGCTCTATTTGGTTTTTTAAAAATGCATTTCTTTCTGACTTTATGAGATGAGGTGGATCAAATTGTGCCAGTATTTTGTGTTGTACGTCGTAATATTAGTAGCAGCTTGGTCACATGTTACTATTACTACATTTAATTTTAAAATATCTATGCAAATTCTTATTTAGTCCTTCAGCAGTTGTGATAAGGAGCTATCATTGGTGGGACTGCTAACCAAAATATAGCTTAGTACATATTTCCAATCATCCACTATTCCTCAAAGCATGAAACATAATGCAGATGTTCACAAAATCCTTCACCTCGATCTAAAAATATGTTGTAGGTCAAATCCTTTTTAATGCATATTTCGTCGAAGCTTTTAGAAGTTTCTGACATATTTTGGAAAACTTTTTCCAGTTGTTGAACGAAAACTTCATTTATTCCTGCTGGTGGAATGAATTTGATTGGCGACCATCGATAAATTGAAGATATTGACGGAAGGTTTAAGTTTAATTGGTCCCTTATTTATATGTCGTTTATGATTTATAAAATAGACAGATTGCGAGCAACAGATAATTTGGGTGAGCCAACTTTTTGGGACGAGCTGAGTTCATGTTTTGAGCAGTTGATTTGTATTCCAACGATAATAAACTAAAATGATTAGAAATACCCGTTGAAAATGTCAGTAATATTCAGTGCCATCGCATATACACAAAATTAGTTGCTTGAAAATATTTTATTTCAACCGAGCAATTACCGGCATACTAACCCGATATGAATCCTTTGAGTTTTCGGAAACTGCAGAACTTGTTTCACAAGAGAGTTCAACAAGGGTGGATGTATCCCGTTTGAACGAAAACAGATTAATTTTTGGAATATTGTCAATACTTAAAAAAAAGGAATGAGGCAAAGAAAAGGTAAATAATGCGAATTACAGTAAAATATATTTGAAGTTGATAAACAAATGGCTGTGCGGGGATGTGTGTGAATGCAAACAGTACAGTAGATTACTTTGTGAAAACAAAAACATATTGAATAATTATTTTTGATACGAAATTGACGCAAATCGATTAACATACGCATCGTTTTGTACGAGTGTATCGTTTTGCAAAACAAAAATTATCTTTTGTCATCATTCATCCATGACTTATTTGGAATACCCCGCACAAACCTTTTCGCGCACTATAAATATATAAATCAAATCAATTCATCTGTATGAGCGATGTGTAATTTTTGTAACAATAATAATGTTGTTGTATACAAAAAAAAATTATCTAAAACTATTCGTTTTACATAATCTATTTTTATAATTTTGAATCATTTATGCCACCAACAACAAAAATGTATTAAATACTCCATTATCAGTTAAATGTACAGCAGTCTCGATTCAAAACTTTAGCATAGTGTAACTATTATATTGTGGACAACAACAACACAAAATAATAATAAAAAAATTCACAATGGATAAAATTAGTAAAAAAGGCGTAAGTACCGAGGGTTTAGATACGGTTGATCTTGAAATGAATCCAAGAGAATCTCAACTTTCTCGAACGATTGTCGTGGAATCGGCAGAGGAGTTACGCGAGAAGCAACGTAAACGTGAAATGAAGCAATTATTTAAAAAAGTTCGTATATTCTGTATATATAGAATCCGCAAAGTGTTATTTTTGTGATTTTGGTTTTTATATAGCTGGATCGAAATAGAAACGGCTACATAGAAGTTAACGAACTTAAAATGTTATTAAAAACGGAGGATGGTAAAGATGTGCCGAAGGGCTTGGCCAAACGATTACTTAAATTAAGTGATACAAATCGTGATGGTCGATTGGATTTCGATGAATTTTATGAAATGAGTGAAACTTATTATTACATTTTAAATAAATTTATTAATTCGTATTGCACTAAGCTGGTACCGCCTCGAGGTGGCCAAGGTGATCAAACTGGTTGGTGACACAATCTTTTATTTAGAATATTTTTTTTTTTATTCATATACACGCATATACCAATTCATGATTTTATAGATGGCCGATATGAGGAAAATTACTCATGCTGTCCACCGCCAATCACAATGCTAGTATTTTCACTAATTGAAATAATTACATTTTTAATCGATGTGTGGTACAAAGAGTGCGTAATCGTGCTATTTTAATATTTTGTTGTTTTTTTTTCGAAGAACTGGAATAATTTTTTTTATTTAATTTATATTTAGAGAGTACAAGAAGGAAGGTACCAGCTTATCGAGGCTTGGTTTAATAACTAATGGACCAATTGCCAAAGCATTGATTTACGATCCAAAGCAAAGATATGAAATATGGCGATTTATTACGTATATGTTTGTTCATGCGGGGATGGCACATTTAACAGCAAACCTGGTAATTCAATTATTTTTGGGTACAGCACTAGAGCTGGTACATTGTTGGTGGCGAATTGTTTGTATTTATTTGGCCGGAATAATAGCCGCTTCGATTGGCACCTCAGTTTGGAATCCAGAAACAAAATTTTGTGGTGCTTCAGGCGGTGTCTATGCTCTGGTTACAGCTCACATTGCAACTGTTATATTAGTAAGTTGTATAGCTGGAATATGATCTAAAATATTTGTACAAATTTATAAAATATTTTTAGAATTGGAAAGACATGGAATTTCCAGGTATTCAACTTTTTGTATTCACATTTTATTGTACGGTTGATTTGGGCCAATCGATTTATAATCATGTTACAAAGGAGGTTGATCAAGTTGGATATATGGGACATTTGTGTGGTGCTGTGGCTGGTTTACTCGTTGGCATTGGTGTATTACGGAATATAACTGTAAAAAGCTGGGAAATTAAATTATGGTGGATATGTATTACGATTTATCTATTGTGTATGTTCTCGGGAATATATGTTCATGTATTGAATCCTGATTATTTCCCACGAATGTCAGGATATAGGGTCAATCCCACCAATGTCACGAAAATAAGTTCTAATTAATTTTTTTTTATATATATAATTATTTATTGTAACCTTTGCTAAACTATTATTTTAATACAAACAGCAAACCGCAACTGCACAATAGTTTTAACATTAATAACTGCATATGATTGGTTGCAAACGAAATTAATTTATCTCTAAACTATGTAGTTTGATAAAATACATTTCAAAGCTAAATTAATTTAACATATTTTGGAGTTACAATTAAGAGGATGCCAACCACTGTCTCCTCGATATATAATGTACATCGTTTCCTAGGACAAAATCGCCTGAATTGTTTTGGAGAGCTAGTAATCTTGGCATCACCAGGTTGCACAGTAGAGAAAATAAGAATTTAGAGCGAACCTTTTCTCTGGATTACAAGTTTATGAAACATGTCACATCGCTAAGTAAACTCCGAAGATCAGCTGATTTAAAGGGTGTGATAAATTTGCTGCTCAGGGGATGACCCATCTAATCCATAATGCTGGTTCCTGACAACAAAGGTTTTACAGTTTTCCTATCGTGAAAATCTCGTTTTTGTCATTTCCTTAGCTATCAAAATAAAAAATTCCAGGTTTGAATGTTTCCACAAACAATGTGCTCGGTTATATTACGTGTTAAGACAATTTCGCGAGTTTAACTTATTGTCATTTACATATCCCCAGAACGATTAAAAATATTGAAAGGTGCAGATTTTGGTTTGCAATCTTGTTTAAACGACGACTGACGAACTGAAATCTTTTAAAGTGGTAATCCAAATAAAAAAGTTGATCTTAAACACGACCCGCCGAATCGTCAATACATAAAAAATAAATTAAATAACAAAAAAAACTAAATGGTTATAAGCTGCTCGAACAAAATACTTCCTTCTCGTTTAACACAAACTCAAACACGAAAACATCACGCCTCTAGAATTTTCTTTTTATCAAATTTGTTTAATTTTAGATAATTTGAAAGATTCAATTTAAAAAAAACACAAACAATAACAAATCAACATTAATTATGATAAATTTAATTTTTAGCTCCTCGCTTCTGTCACAACAACAAACTTGAAATGTTTCCTTAAACTAAAACAAATTTTCAAAAAAAAAAATAAAATGAAACAAAATCTAAGGTGATGTGATTGGAAAAAAAAACGATCATATCAAGCTGAATCTCACCATGTATACAGGTTTAGGGCGTGTGTCAAATAATTAAAATATTTCTTAAAAATTGTAATTTTGACAGGAAAACTAAATTTTATGGTGAACAAACATAAAGAAATTTGAGTGGGCCGCATTCCGTGTTAAAGGTGTGACAAAACAGGCTTTACTATTGTGATTTAAAGTTGAGACGGAACATTCAAAGATGCGAGACAAATTAAGGTACCTAAAAAAAACTGAAACACTGTAACGGCCATCTGGCGTGAATGAAATGCTAAAATCAAGAGTAGTGGGTGAGGAAGCTAATCATTCTCAACTCTTTCTGACGTTTAAGGACTCTACATAACTTCACTTGAGAAATTAATACAAGAGTACAGAATTCAACGTGCTAGAATGGTAGCAATTCAAAGTGCTAGAATGGTGGCAACATTCATTGTGAAAAACATTTATATCTGCGTTTCGAGAAATTGCTATAGAGGATCAATGTTAGATGAATCTACAATAACTTGATACTGCATGGATGGGGTGAAAGAGTAAAGACATAACATGAATGGCTTCTAAAGAACGAATTAACGGACGTAAGGTGGAACAAAATGCCTTTTTCGGACAAAACTAAGGACTAATTTATTATACGGAATTTCATAAAACAGATAAACATTATATGAACTACAGCCCGATCATTAATCAACCAACAAAGCATAACTAGCAGAAGGCTTAGTAAAACCTACCTAGTTGTACTGATTAAGCATAAATCAAAATGTTATGAATTAAAAACAAAACTTGAACGAAAATAGATAGTCAGATCGTTCAACGGCCGCTTGTATCTAAATATTTTTCGACTGTACAGGTCTTACCAGGGACGAGGAATGCAACGAAATATACGGCATATGTATAACCTCGTTCGGATGAGTTGTAGATACGAATACGAAACCTTGGTTGCCTAAAGTGGTTTCCAAAGCCTGGTTTAAAAATAAAAAAAATTTGATTAATTTAGGCCGCCCGAATTAATAAAAAATTTATTTTTAAAAACAAGTTTTTGAAAACCAGGATATGTATTAGGAATTAACTAGGAACTATATTAAATCAGGGTTTTGACTAATTTAGAAGTCGGACCCTTTTCCAATTTCAATTTGGCTTCTATAGGCACTCCTCTCTGTCTAAATATGAAATTCTTTAAGGTTTTTAAGACTCGCATCAATATTGGCGGTTGGATAGTCCTGCTGTATACAATAGTAAAAGGAGGTATAGTAATACTTAATGGGGTCCAGTATATAGTGGAATAATGACCAATTCCTGGTTAATTTCTGGGTTTTGAAACATACGTACATTTTACGATAATTAAATTTGTTGTAAGGGTATAGTCTTTACAAAGTTGTCACTGGATCGCATCTGTTAGTGATACCGGAGAAGAAGTAGAAATTTATCACAGATGAATAAGTAGATGAAGAATTCTGTTTCCATGAATTGAATAGAAATGTAATTACATTCCAAAATTGTATTCACTGCATATTTTCATATAGCTGGCAAACATAATTTAAATTGTCAAAAATAATGAAGTTTTCATTATTTTTGACAATTTAAATTATTTTAGACTACCTATCACCATAGTTGATAAAATGATTTTCTAGCACAGCTTTTTTTATTCTTATTTTAATATTTTTTTATTACAACTTGAGACTACGCTCATCTACCGATTTATCTTTCAAATACAAAATTTACATTTCTTACAAAATTCTCAATTGTTGGAGTGTAACCCAATGGATAATTCCATAATTGACTAAACCTGATTACTAATTTTATTTTGGTAAGTTCACTAGGTCAAGTGGCTTTGTTCTTTGAAGTCTTCTGTCAACAACTTGGTTGTCTATCATATGGCGAAAATAGGGGTTTCCAGGTTCCTGCGGAGCCTTATTTCGTGTTTCGCAGCATGCATTTTTATTTAATCTTTGATGTATCCCATCCGTAGGCCCCTTTGGTTATCTTCATTTCAAGTATACCACGGAGCATTTACGATGCTAGGAAGAACCTTGTTTTGAAATGTTCCTCTTTTTTCGTTTTGACATGTTCTCTCCACTTAAGCTTAGCATCGAGGGGTCATTCCAAGGTATTTATCTGTGTTTGCATATGGCACCGGTTGTAAGTTAATTTCTATCGGTAGATGGTAAGCCATTTGATATGTAATATTAATATGCGTCGGTTCCAGCCGATTTTATCCAGTCACATATCGCATATTGATAATCTTGCATTGGTGACATTGTTTTCAATTGCCATAATTGCTGTGTCATCTGCAAAGGTGGCTATGATTCCTTCATTTGTGGTTGGTTAATCCCTTGTATATAGTAAATACAGGATTTGTCCTAAGATACTCCGTGAGGAACACCGGCAGAGATTTTCTTTAGTTCGTAGTATTCATCCTCATATTTCACACGAAAATGTCTATTGGATTAATAAGATCTTAGTCTGGCATAGAATCGCCTTGGCAGATCTCTATGCAGCTTGTGTTCCAGATCACTGTGCCAAACTTTATTGAATGCTTGGGCGACGTTCAGTAATATGCTTGAGCATACTATCTTGAGTATATGGGCCGGTTCAATTGTAGAATGTTTTTCTCTGAATCCAAATTGATGTGGTTGAATTAGTTGTTTGTCCTCAATTATTGGTTTAAGCATCTTTAGTAATAAGGTTTCAAAATTTTTAGACATAATTGGCAGCAAAGAAATTGGCCTGTTTGGTTTTTTATCGTTAGGTAGTTTATTAGGTTTTGCTATCATGACTACTCCTGCTACTTTCCATTGCCGCGGAACATACTTAATAATAAATTCGATATCAAGTAGAGCCTGGATAATTAGGTAAGTAATCAAGTCGTACTCTGGGGCTTTTTTAACATTCATGTTACTTTTCACTTCTTCTTTTAATTCTTTGAGAGTTGCTGGGCGTATGTAAAACTAATCTAGCTTGTGAATTGACATTATATTTTCGTTGGCAGTTTCCTGGAGATACTCCACAAACAGATCAGCCTACTTTTTGGGACCTCTTGCCCAGGTCCCATCATCTTTTTTAAGAGGAGGCTCTTGCATTTTTGGGTCTTTTGAGTTTCTCGTTGCCTTCCACATCGAGTAATCGGAATTTTTTTCATCAGTTAGGTTAACTAGATATCTGTTGATTGATTCATTTTTAACTTCTTTAAGGAGGGATTTGAGACTGTTACCTAAATTGTTAATAATTGTTTTGTTCTACGGTGCACGATTAATTTGCCAGATATTACGTGCTCGTCGTTTTTCTCTTACCAGCTCTCTATATTCTATTGGGTAGGATTTGTTAAGCGTCTTCTTATTTTGTTGTATAATGGGGGTGCTTGCCAAAGAAGCATAGTGAATTGTTTCATTTAGTTGTTCCAATTCGTCTTCCAACTGATGAAAATTCCTTATCGGTACCTGGAGATTGTTTTTAAATTGGTTAATCTGGGCGCATTTTCCCTTCGAATTCGTTTCGTTGTATGTAGTTTGGTAATTCGTTGGTTGTAGTTCTGAGATATACCTCTTGCTACATAAAAGTCTATTTGGTCTGGAATCTTAGCTTTGTCATTGGGCCAGTATGTTTGGGAAAAATCAGAGTTAAATTCATATTTAGATGTTTGCCTTGCTTCAAACAATTCTTTACCCTTTGACGTTCTAAGTCTAGATAGATGTTTTTCGCATTAAAGTCAACTCCTTAAATAAAATCACGCCTTAACGATTTAAAGTCCTTCCTTTTCAAATTATGCCGGGGAGGTCAGTATATTAAAGACCCAGTAAGCTGTCTGTAATGTGGATCTTTACAGTAGTGAGTTTTATATTTTCTTTAATAAATAATGCCGAACCACCTCTTGCTCTTTCCGCTGGATGAATGGACTGATATAAGCCCGGATTTTAACAAACGATCTTGATTTATCTCTTAAGTTACAATTTATACACTTAGCTAGCACATCACTCCTTATGTTGTACATGGCTGGGTAATATATGTTTACCTGAGCATTTTACACATCTCGAATCCCAACTGCAATACCTTTGGGTGTGATTAAATCGCTGACATTTATTGCATTGGGGTATGCGTGTAGTGGTTCTCCTCAATGGTTTAATTTTTACCTTCATGTGAAGAATTCCTTTTATAACGTTAATGTTTTGAACATTCCCTTTTTTATCAAATACCAGCATAAAAAGAGGAAGTCCTTTTTAGTCCTGTTGTCTATTTTTTAACAATATTCACAGCATCTATTATTTTAAGACCTTTATTTTGTTGGTCTTCCATTATTTCTTTGCTTGAGAAGGTGTAATGTAAACCTTTTGCCATAACTTTTACAGGTCGCGCTTGTTTGTCCTCATAGCTAAACCAATGATACTTTTCAGCATTCAACTTCATAGATAAGGTTCTATAATTATCTGAGTCCGAGTATTAATCTTTCAAATGTTATTGTTTAGCGCTGTTATCTTATACTTTTTGTCAGTAACCGATTTAATCAGTGCCTGAATTTATGGGTAAATGGTTACGCCCACAATATTTATTGGTGGGGGTGGTTTTTCTTTCGGTTGACCAAATTTGATGCAATGTTGTTGGTAGATGTGCTACCTTTTGGTTGATTGTCCTCAGGTTGAACTACATTTGGTCCGGTGCTTGGAGTTCCGCTACCATCTAATTGTTTAGCCTCAGGTGACGATTCAGCTTTTCTTTTCTAATTCATCCTGTTTTCATTCATTCACTGTTTTTCTTCTCTAGGATCCAGTCCATCTCCCTATCTAATTCATCCTCATCAGTGGAGTAGTTGATACCTCCTATTTCACTATGCTCTTTTGAATCCCTATTCAATTTTTCATTTTCTCGCTTCCATAAGAGTTCCATATTTTCTTTTTCTATATTTGGCCTTCTTTGGAAAGAATATTCTCTCTTTTTCAGTGTGTAAAACACAGTGAACTTAAATTTTGCCTATAAACATACATAGCATACGCTTTAGCAAATCTCACAAATTATCATGAATAAATATCCAAAGTTCAATGTGAGATTTTTGAGCAAAAGCAGAACTCACTATATGATATAACGTTGAATTTCTATTATTTTACTCTGCCGACGTCAATCAAGCAAATAGATGTATATACCTGTCAAGCATAAATCCACGCCGCCCTTCCACTTTCCAATAGCTTAGCTTTCGCTAGATTTCCGATTCTTTAAATTTAACGGTCAATCATCGAGCTATCGAGGCTCAAAATATTCAGAATTGTGAATATCTGAATTTAATAAGGCTTTATTAGCTTGACCTGGAAATGGTAAATTTAACTTGATGGTTTTGTGTTCTCGATATTTTGAAAAAATGATTTTTTATAAATGCGAATTGTTGGGGTCGAAACTGTTAATTTTGACTTCATAAATGGTCTGAATGTTGAATATGTTGGAGCTGTCGTTGTCGGAATTGATGTCGTCAAACGATGTGTAAGATTTAATTTTATCTATGATGGCTGGAGAAGATATATGTACATCGGATCGGTTCCGCAGAAGTTGATTGTATTCTCTTTTGTTTAACTTAGGGGTCGTTATTTCGCATCTTTTCAGCTTTGAAATCTTTTCAGAATATTTCATAATAATAACTGAGATCGGGCACATTTTCCACTAAAAGTTAAAGCTTTCTTGATTAACAACGCAGGGTTTTATCTCAGTTGTCCAATAAGGATTCGGTTTCATGATGGAAGTATGTATTATACAATAAATGTACAGCAATATTAGTTGCCAATGAAGCTATGTCACCGTGTGAACTCCTAACTGGCACCAAAATGGATCACTGTATAACAATCCACTCATTCTGCGGTACTTGAACACAAATCATCCATTTCTGGAGCAGCATCACGTGTGGCGGCAGCTTAAAGCGTTCTGAATCAACCGGCTGATCACCCAAAACAAGCTACAGAAATTTCTAAGAACTAGCACCAAGCGCCGTAAATGTGTAACTCAAATTTTAAATACAGTAAGTCCGCCGGCGTATAGTATAATCAGAAACAACTCTCATGGGAAATTTAACTCGCATTTTGATTGCTAAGAATATTGTCTTGGCCGCCAATATATAGCATTTAATGCCGTTTAATAATAAACTCGTATATATATTTATAACGACACGAGCGTCTTGATGCTAAAATGAAATACTTATCAACACCTGACATGTAAAGTAATAATCAATGAATATAACATTCAAGTCACGAAAAAATGGCTAAACGACATAATTATTTAGTGATAGTGTTCTTAGTAAAGATAAGGCGTTTCATAAATAGAAAACTGTTTAAACATTGCAGTGCCAGTTGATAATTGGTTCTCGTGTCGTGCATTAAGGTTCAAACCAAATAAATTTACTATTTAAAGCTACGTTTTGATAAGTGAAATATGCATATATTAAAAATAGCTGATGATGATACTCAAGAACAACCTAATTTGAGTACCTCTCGAAGGAATCCAATTAAATATTTGGCCGAACAATATAAAAAATGGTTTAGACCAAAATCGAGCAACAGACACCTGGAACAAGGTTCACAAAAATTCTATATACTAAAATAAATGTTTAAAATTGAAAACTGTGTTCAATATTTTAGATGCGAATGGTCCATTCCCTTTCCTAATACTAATAATTTCGGGCATCCAGCTTTTGGTGTTTAATTATGACCTTGTACAAACGAAGTGGGTGTATTATGAACATATATAGTTGTTTTATAGTGTTTCATTCTAATTTGTGTTTTTTTCTTAAATATTTTAGCGAGCATAAAAGTAATCTTACCATTCAATACATTGGTTTAAGTGATATTGGGCCAGCCGCTTCTTTGTTAATTATAGATCCAAATAAACGATTTGAATTTTGGAGATATCTAACTTATATATTCGTTAATTTTGGGTAAACAACCAAAACACGATTGTTCGCTTATAATTTATGATTTTTAATTGTTTTTAGATTTTTCAACTTAGCCGTAAACATAATACTGCAACTATATCTTGGTCTGTCACTTGAAATGGTGCATGGTTGTAAGCGCTTCTTTTGTTTCTATACGATAAGTGTAATAGTGGCGTCTGGTACAGTGTCATTGATGAGTCCAAAGATATACTTAGCGGGCGGGTCTGGTGGAGTGTATGCATTATTCGGGGCGCACATAGCAGCTATATTTAATAATTGGAAGAAAAACGAACATACCTAGAGCTTTTTGTAATTGTATTTTTGGCCCTATTCGATATTGGCCGATCAGTAAGCAGTAATCACGCCACAATCAGTTATAAATGTCATTTAGTTGGGATCATTGCCGGGTTTATAACTGGACTGGCAATAAATAAAAAATTAAAACGTCCGATTAAATTTCCGAAACATTTTTGGAAATGTTTTATTATTGCAGTTGGTTTACTTGCCCTAATTTATGGTGTTCTCCAATTCTATATTAATAGATTCGAAATGGATGTATCAATGGCTCGAACATCTACAACCAGTCAAAATTTATATATATCACAGGAATTCACATATTATAATTCCTTTAAATAAAATAATAAATCACTACAAATAAAAAAATGTTGATTTATCCGTACACAAGTACAAGCATGTATGTATGATGTACTATACGAATTAAGAAATCAATAAAAAATATCTTAAAATCAGTTATACGAGTATGTGTCTACTTTTAATTACAACCAAAACTCACCATCTTGGATTAAGCTATTTCTTATGATTTGAGACTCCAAGATGTGTTGATGCTTCTTTCATTAATGTATTTGAATCAATTATCGTTTATGTTTGTATAATTTCATTAATGTATTTGAATCAATTATCGTTTATGTTTGTATGCTACGCTAAGAGGGATAGTCATTGTACTCATAAGGCCCGATGATGATTAATAAAGTCATGCAATAATTGATTTTTATTTGTGTACACGCTCATCTGAAGTTTTATTTAGCCTTGATTAGAAATCGACATTTAATTCCATGTCCCAAAAATATTACGAAACACCTCTCAAGACACAGGTGTTCAATATAATCTATTCTTCACTGTTGGAATAAACCAGTACGTTCTCAAGGTACCTGAACTGAAAACGAAATCGTACCTATCTAAAACCGCATAGCTGAATCATATTGAAAATTTTGTGGAGTTTGATGCGAACGCTAAAAATTTGATTAGTTTACCATCCAATCTCAGTGTGATCATCTGTGAGTTAGGTTAAGTTTAAATTTGGCCGAGGAGTCTATTCAAATCGGTTACACTAATTTTTTAAGAAAAGTTGTTATCGTTAATCTAAATCAACCGTAATGGTTTTGTTGCCAAAAAGAAACTGTGAAGGCACCTTTGAAGTTTCTACATTTAATAACCTTGTTTTCAAACTTATATTGATACGAGTATGATACTATAGCATACTTTTTGTCCGGAATAATTGCAGAAGTTCAAAAGACTCAGTATACGGGGACGACTGCACCCCTTTTCAACCACTTTATTAGTCCCTCTGGAGCGAATATATTAGATTGCATTGATTCGATGAACGGAGCTACTTATTTAAATGACGTTAAAGTTGGAGAGTTTTAATATGTCATCATTGATCTTACATTTCTTTAAACGGGCAAAAACATTTGTTTTCCAGAATGTCGGTATTTTGCACGAGACACACATAATGCTGCACAAGTTAAATTTTGAAGGCTGTGAACAAATAATCGGGGAAAAATCGACTTTAATTGTAATTGGCGGTAAATTCATTTATTCTATCACAAAGTAGGGTAAAGCGAGTTCACAAAAGTAAATGATTGATGTTTAATTATTAATCTTTTATTGGACTCCAAATTGAATGAGTTTAAAATAGACAAAAACACGTATTCCAATCAAATTAAAAAACAAAAAATTAGCTTTAAGCGTAATAAATGTTTTACTTGAGTATCGGCAGAAACTACGAATTTAAAAACGCATGAGTATAACTGGGTGAAGTTACGAATACTTGGGCCTAGTTTGTAACGTTAGCATAAAATTCATAACCAAAATTTAATTTAAAAGAAATATGTATATAAAAAAAAGTCTGGGTTTGAGTTCTACCTAAGGTTATAAAAGTTTAGGTTTGAGTCATAGCTGATATTATAACAGTTTTTGAAAAAAAAAATCGGATTTTAAAATTATATCGTTAAAGTCGATTTTTAGTATTTTTGTTTTATTAAAAATATGAAATACGTTTTTTTGTCTATTTTAAATTCACTCAATCCGTAGATCATTAATAAATTAACGTTTGTGTGAATTTATCACAAATTAATGTAAAAACCTGCTAAAAATTATTTTTAGCCAAGGTTCTGGAGAATGAAATAGGATTTTCCTTTTTATAATTTGAGTTAAGTTTGTTATTGATGAAATTTGGATTGTAGTGCGACTAAAAACGTTTTACGAAGCATTTTTAGAAATTCAGCTTCAATGCTACAATACGGCTAAATAGCTTTGATGGAATACGAATCGAGAGTAAGCAAATATTATGTAAATGTTACCTTTTGTAAACCAACACGATTTAAGAGCAAAATTGTAGAAATATTCCAAGAGTTCGAACGAAAGCCAGTTGAAAAATGCTGTAAACTACAATTTTAATTTTTTTATTTTTTTTTATACTTTTGTACATAATTTAATTTAAAATCAAACCTTTCCAAAATTACTCAGATGCTGCTATAAAGTTATTGTAAAAAAAATATTACAAAAATATATGAACGGTAAAAACTAATTTTAATGCTTATTTCTCTATAAATTCTCTTATCCTCTAAAAAAAAAATGTCTTAAACTATAAACACACAATTTTCAAAGCGTTTCACATTTGTAAACAATAATACAAAATACATAAATAAATTAACAAAATTAAATTTAAGTTTTAGAATCGTCGTGGTTTTGGAAAATAATTCGGTACAAAAATGTGTATACAAATGCCAACAATCATTAGTATAAAATAAATTGAGACGGCACACCACCATAATTTCTTCTCCCACTGGCGTTCGTTTAAATTACGTAACACTCCAATGCCGACAAGGAGGCCAGCCACGGCACCTGATAAATGAGCTACATAACCAACTTGATCGTTTTTATCCGTCAAGTGATTGTATACCGATTGTCCCAGATCGACGCTACAGAATATTAGAAAAACAAATAATTGGATTACAGCATACTCCATTTCGTGCCAATTCTGAAAATCGAATAAAATTGAATTTAGAATATTTTACAAAACTGCGGTATAAATAATTTATAAATACTTACTAAAATAATTGTAGCTATGTGAGCTGTGATTAATGCGTAAACTCCACCGGATGCTCCGGCCAAAAAAATGTTCGGATCTGCCAATGAAGTTCCCATAGAACCGGCTACGACACCAGCTAAATACACTAAAGCCACACGCCACCATGAATGAACCAGCTCCAAAGCAGTCCCAAGAAATATTTGTATAACTAAATTCGATATAAGATGCATAATCCTGAAACATGTAAATTTCTAAGTAATGCCAATGTTTTAAGACCAAAAACGTCCGCCAGCGTGTACATACCCAACATGTACGAACATATATGTGAGAAAACGCCAACTTTCTTCTCTTTTCCATGGATTATAAATGAATAATGATGCTGCTGGTCCTCTTGTGTTTCTTCCGATTGTTTCATAAGTACTGCCACTTTTATGTTCCCTTCATAAATAAATTTAACAAAAAAAAAAAATTCATTAATTATTTTATAAACTCTTTAAATATACTTAAATACATTAAAGTCGAAGTGAGACTAAAAGTATAAAGAACTTATTTTCAAATTTAGTCATGTTTCAGGCTTAAGTGAAATGTCACATGACACACACATAGATTAACGTAGAAAAATTTTGTGAGAGAAGGCATACAAGAAAATCATTAATCTGTAACTATCCACACAACTCTCCAATCACTGAAGAATAAAAATTATAAACGGATGCAAAAAGCGATGAGACAACAAAACAACTTTCTCCTAAAATGTTTGGAAGTGTACAGTTGACCATATTGGAGTAATAATGTGATTTAAGTGAATCAGCAAAAATTGAATTTAGACTTATTATTGATCATCGGATCATTGTTGCGTTGTTCTGGTTCAATAATTTTATTTTTTTTTTGAATTGTTACATTTTTACTGGTTAACCTAGGTCAGTAAGTGCGGAAAGCGGAAAAGTGGCATCTTTGTAAGGTTTTGAGCTTATACGCCAAATCACATTTTTTTGTGAACAAAAATGCCTGCAACTATTTTTTTGTTTTGGAGTATTTCTATGATTAGTTTTGTTTGGCGTTGGACTGTCACACGTAACAATAGTATGTGATTGAACCGATATTTAAATTAAGCCAATCGTACGATATAGGTTACCAGAGATATGATGTACAATACTAACCAAGGTAAACGATAAGCCATGTGGGAGCAATTATAGCAATTTTGTATGCCTCAGTATGAATAGTATGAACTGCACAGGTAAGTCCGAAATAGTCCGAAAAAGTTTTCGGTCTAGAGTAGGAAAACATCAAGCACTCGCTCTAATAATAGCATGACCATGGTCATAGACACCTATTAACCCAATCACAAGTGGGCTTCCTCGCTTCAACCCTGTGTGAAGATGAGTTTTTTTAAATGTTCGATCTCTGGAAATTTTATAATTATTTGATTGTGATGAATGCCGAAAAGACGAATTTTATCCTGTTATGAATTTTATCCTGAATTATTTCCAATGTCTCACGCCAGAAACATTCCGCTTAACTCTAATCTGTCGCGAACTCAGCCATTGACAACCGGTTGTTGGTATACGTCGCCCAGTTTTCATCGATCAAAATTTGTGCAGACAGTTACAGTCGAAAACTAGCCGATTTTTTAGTATTTTGTGAGGCACCAGTATCTTATCGAGTTCATTTAATTGACGAGCAATGATGTACTTCGAAGTGCCTAGCTCGGTAGACAAATTTTTTATGGTTTTGGTTGGGTTTGATTCATTGCAGTGCCACAACACCAGTATATGGTCAACCATCCTCAGTTAACCTCATGTTGTTATGTGTTGCCTAAACCAAATTTCGCAAACCGACGTCTATAAAAAATTTCACTAGTTGCTTTATTGCTCAATATACCTTGTTTGAATTCCTGAAGTCGCGAATTTGTCAATTGTGAACCCATTTCTGAAGAGAAAGAATTCAATATTGATTATGGATTTGAAGCCGTGTTGGGCTAGACAAATGGATCTTAAAGTTTTATTAGAAAACAAATGACATTTTCATAAGTAATTCACAAAAATTAGAGTTTGTTGAAATTAACGAAGTTATCAACTTTAGAATTGAAATCTACATTGATGATTGACGCAGAAGTTGGTTAAAACTTTAGGGTTTCATATCGAATCAACAAATGCCAACAAGTTTAGGTATTCTTGGGCATATCTCAAAAATACTAGCGTTTATGAGACAAGCCGCAACGAGAACAAAAATGTTTTAACTTAAATTTGCAATAAACGGTCGAAGATGATTCACAAATTATCCACCGGGAGTGGTTTATTGGCAAAATATTATAACTTTTCAATAACTGCATGTTGTTTGGTAATACAGCAATCACTGGGTGAACTACTGTAATAAGGTCCATCTTTCAAACAAATAGGAAAGATAAATCCATGACCTTGCTACCCCATATTATTTAAAAAAAATGTAGTAATGTTTGCATATTTTTAGGAGTGAGTTAGTTTTGATTATATGTTTGAAACCCGTAAATGGCATTTGTAAGAATTTTAAAATTAGGCCTGTTGGACAGTTCAGCAATAGTATCATGATAATATGTAAAGACCTACTATTTGGGCACCTGTCAATTTTGAAGCTCTTAAAAAAAATGGTACGGTACGCGCTTCAACATCTCATTGAAATTGTTAAAATCCACTACAAAAATGGTGAAAATTTTGCAGTGACAGTTCGCCACATTAAAGCACTTTTTGGTTGTCGTGAAGCACCTTCTCGGCTGGCAATAGTGAAACTGGTGGAATAATTTGAGATGTTGGGACAAGTTAGTGATGTGAAGAATCGAAACCGTGTACTCAAGAACAACTGAGAATATTGCTGCTATAGCCCGTAGTGTTGAAGAAAACCCAGGTTTGTCGATTCCTCGTCGATCTTTGGAATTAGACATTCCTCATTCAACTTTATACCGTATTTTGCATAAAGACTTAGATATTAAGGCTTTTAAAGTTCAGTTAACACAAGAACTCAAGCCGGTCGATCACCACAAACGTTGTATTTTCGCTGATTGGGTCCTTCAAATTCATCAAAATCATCCGGATTTTCATTGAAAAATCATGTTCAGTGATGAGGTCCATTTTCACTTCGGAGGCTACCTTAATAAGCTGAATTGTCGCATTTGGGGCTCAGAAAATTCAAGAATGATTGTTGAAAAGTCTCTCCATCTTCAACGTGTCACTGTTTGGTGCGGTTTGATTGGACCTTACTTTATCGAAAATGAGACTGATGTAACTGTTACAGTGAATGTATTGCGCTACCAAGCTATTTTTAATGACCGGAGGATATTGATGTGGACGTTTATTTTCAGCAAGATGGCCCTACATGCCACACAAGCAACGAAACAATCGCATTTATGCAAGCAAAGTTTTTTGACCGTGTTATTTCTCGAAGAGGTGATCACAATTGGCCACCGAGATCTTGTAATTTAACACCTTTAGAATTTTTTCTTTGGGGCCACATGAAAGATAAGGTCCATGCCAATGCAAAACAATCAATTTAAGACCTTAAAGATGCAATTCGTGAAGTTATCGAGGACAAACAGTTGCAAATGTGCGAATTGGTCATGGAAAATTTCATGAAATGGATATGGTGATGCAAGCGTAGCCATGGCGGCCATTTTCTCTTAGTAAATACTCGTTTTTTTATATATCAAACTCCTCTTATTGGAAAACTCTTTATGACCTGCAAGTTGTCTAAGTAAATTTTAATTGATTTAAATAAATCAGCCCAGCAAGAATTGAATTTGGACAAGGTGGTTCGGATGCAATTAAAATTGTCATTTTGCGAAATAATAGATCAAACTTTATCCGGCAGAAGTGATGGATAAAAATCTCGAGCCGTGACTGTTTTACCGCCTTTCATTTTATTTTTATCGATCATCTGATCATTGTTGCGTTGCGTTGTTCTGGTTCAATAATTTTATTTTTTTGAATAGTTACATTTTTTCTGGTTAGCATAGGTCAGTAAGTGAGGAAAGCGGGAAAAGTAGTATCTTTGGAAGTTTTGAGCACTTATGTAAGTTAATAGTTGTTTTTTGATATTTTATTTTATTGCTTTCCCAATTGGAGGTAAAGTTAAATCACATTTTTTTAAAACAAAAATGCCGGCAGTGTGATAAAAAAATGAGATTTTGATGTGTAACAGTAGTATCACAGTAGTGTCATAGGCACATATTGGCCTAATTTTCAATACACAAATGGGTTCCCTCGCTCCAACCCTAAATGTGACCTGATTAAAACCAAGAAAAACATAAAATTATGTGGAGACGAAAAAAAAGACGAAATTTATCCTGTTATGTCAAGTTAGGGACAGTGAGTACAAAAATGTTGTAACCTAAATTTGCAATAAACGGGCGAACAAGTTTTACAAACTATCCATCGGAAGTTGTGATTGATTAGCAACATATTACCTCTCTAACTACATGTTGTTTGATAGTAGAGCAATCACAGGGATGATAGACTGTAAAAGGGTCCATCTTTCAAACCAATGGGAAAGACGTTTTTTTTTAAATTCCATCCCAGCAATCCTTGACCTTACCTCCCCATAATATTTTAATAAAATTTAGTAATTTTTGCATACATTTAGGATTTAGTTTTGATTCTAAGAATTTTCAAATTATACCTGTTGGACAGTTCAGCGATAGTATCATGATAATGGTACTAAAATATAAACGTGCATGAGTACTTACCCATAATAAAATACATCATAAAGAAATGTAATAATCTCAATGACTGAAAATAGAACCATTGTCAATGGTGGTGGACAACATGACATGCTACTCTCGTACTGACCATCTATAATAATTCATAAAAATACAAATCTTTAATAAAAATATTCTTAATTCTCGAATCTAGGATTAGTTAGTAGAATATTTAGTTGCTAAAAAAACTTGGTTAAATTAATTATATATAACAAACCTTTTACGGATATAGATCTACCAAATACTAAATTATGTAAGTTTACATCATTTACCGTTGCTCCATAAACTCCTCCTTTATAAGTGCATTGCGAATTATGTTCATTAAATTCGTCTTCGTCTGATTAATTTGGCACGCACAAAACAGAATACACATTTTTAGTAGTTTTTGTTTTGTTTATAGCGTATATGTGTGTGTGTGTTGTTTAAGATGTTTTTTTTTAGTTTTTGCAAATTAAGAAGATTAAGCCAGATAAGCAGTAAGTAGATTGAAATTAGTTAAATATAGTTCCGAAATTTATCCCCAGAACAAAATTAGTAAATAGAAAGAAATAAGAAAAATAAATAATAAATTAATAGTTTTTGGTAATGTACCTATATTGTATTTGCCTAATATGAATGAGTGAATGAAATGAATTAAGCATTATGTAAATCCCCACATATAGACGAAAAGTATAAGTATTCGACAAACGACAAGAGTCACTAGAAGTGGTGTAGGATTTAATTCTCAAGTGAATTGAAGAATAACATTGAAAGGAAATTATCTCGAACAAATACTAAACTTACCATTTTTGATCGAATGTCTATTATGTTTACTTATATAGCTTATAAATTTTTATGTTAGTGCATGTTAGTTCTATTTACCTTCCTTATACATTTCCTTAGGATACACAACTGACAGAAAGAATCATATAGTAAAAATAATTGTTTTAATAATTTTTATGAATCGTCTGAACAGTTTATATGTCAAATGGACAACACATTCAAGTCGTATTTAATCCCTCCACCAAACCAAATGATTAAATGATAAAATACATGCGTTTATGAAATGTTAGCTGCGACCGTATACATTAGTAAATATAAATAACTAACCGGGTTCATCAAAGGTTGTGCCCCTATGTGGTGATGGTACGATCATTTTACAATATCGTGCAACATATCCTTTTACAATCCAGTCATGCTCCAAGCTCATTTTATAAAATTCATCAAAACTTAGGCGGCCATCATTGTCCTGATCCGCCATTTTAATAATCCGTTTGGCCAAGCCTTTTGGTAAACTTTCACATTGGTGCGCTTTTATTAAACGTTTTATTTCTTTAACATCTAGGAATCCATTACGATCACGATCAAACTGTAACATAAAAAAAAAAATCATGTTTGACATGTTAGAGAACCTCATATACTTAAGTACAATTTAATTAGCCATTGATTAGTGATTCGATATTGTCAAAATATTTGTTTTTTTTTTGTTTTTTGGGGCACGGCATCTTATTATTTCATCAGACAAGCGTCGTAACACGTGTTTACGATAAACAACAATTTCAGTTATTTATTTATTTTTTTAAGAATGTTGTTTGATAAGAAAACTCTTTATTTACACGGATATCACTAAGTATATATTGGAATTCTTTTATTTGCTCTAATCTAATTTATATTCTTATCTATGATCGCAAAATTAACGAATTTTTAGCAGATAAAGTATTATGTTGGAATAAATACTTTAACGAGTTGTGATTCGCACTTTACTTAGTGTATACTAATATTTCGAAGAATTAATAACTTATTGTATTTATGTAATTATGTATGTATGTAACCATGATCGTCACGCTGAAATTCCATAATGAAATTTCTATTTGCTCGATTTGCACTGTATTTTTTTATTATCGACAGGTTTTTATAAATAAACACTTTGGTTTAAAATTAAAACCAGATGCGTTAATTAGGTTAGAATTTATTACCCGCGCAATTTAATACCAATACAATATTCAGCAATGAATATATAACAATAGTAGCCACTCACTCGTATATGTATATAGTGTAGAATATATTCGATCGTGCGTCACAGATTCCGAAGGTGGAATTTTGGCTGATAAAAATGTTTTGATTGCCTTAAAGATGTAAATCGTTCCGATTACACGTATACGTTAATGGAATAATTTTTATATTTAGGCTACACCTTTGTCATTTTAACACATCCGTTGTATTACCATATTATGTTAAAACACTTCATCTCTATGTAGAGAACATCATAACCTTAACCGCGTTAATTAAATATAAATTTTGGGTGCGCGAATAAACCACATTATTAGAGAATGTTATCTTAGTCAATTTTGAGTACCACCAAATCTATTACTCAGTAGTGTTAATATTTAGGGCAACAAAATCATTTATTTTTTGTAATCTCATGCTTACATTAAGTAAAGTATTAATTAGTATTTATAAACATTTCTAATCTAAATCGGATAAAATATTAAGTGGAATTGAATTATAATTATCTGCGCAAAAATACCTTTACGCAATAAACCGTATTGTGTATGTAACCAATTTTAATTATATGTATTCAATATATTCTCCAAATTTGAAATTACACCAAGTACCTAGATAATCGATTGAGAACTGATAAAAAAAGCAATAGAAATACTTTAACGCGACTTCAATAACAAGTCCAATCCACAGCTATTCAAAGTAAAGTAGAAAACTGAAATCCCAAACAGGTCAAACTACTAACAAACCATAACTATAGGCTGACATAAAGTTATGCCGTTACTTTTATCAATTTCAATTTTTAAAAGATCGAAAATCTTTGGATTTGATATTTTGACATATCCTAACCAATTTTGTGGAAATGCGAAATATGTTACGTGTTTATTACAAATATGGAACCTATAATAGAATTCACTAATCCACTCAACTTCGAGAATGCAATAGACAGCGGATATCCATTCGGATTTTTAAATTCTCATAAAATTAGTTTGGTTTCCAGTACGATATTATAGTACTCTATTCAGCAGAACATGATCTTCAGAGTAGACCAGGAATCGATTTCATCAAATGTCACAAATTTTTTACGTTAAAATCTTATCAACACAGGGCTCCAATAAATTTTCGGGGTATCTTCGATAAATACATTCCTATGTGCGGTCAATATATTAGATGTATTGCTCTGCGGGTGTTGGAGTTATCATATTATATGGCCACGATGAGCGCAAGATACTGAAGATTATGAAGCCCATCAAATAAAGGGTGTTTTTTTAAAGCCTGATAGAACTTGGAATTGTAGAAAATAAAACGGAAAAGTTAAATTTTTAAGAAAAATATACTCTAGCAGATCTCTCAGTATACTCTGGCAAATCATCATGAATAATCTCACGCTTGAACAACGCTGCGAAATTATTAAAATATACTTTGAAAATCAGTCGTCGATTCGCGCAACTTATAGACGACTTTGTGATTTTTATACCGCACATAATCGTCCATCTTAGTAACCTATTCGTCGAACTGTTGATAGATTTCGTACCACATACCCTCTAGAGGATACGTTAACATCAAAACGTAATAGGAATGTGCGTACTAAAGAGAATATCGCCGCTGCAAACGAAAGTTTGGAAGAAGATCCAAATTTATCGAGTCGTCGTCGTTCGATTTTTTGTTTGAAAATACGAGATGTGTCAATTGACCTCCAAGGTCGTGCGATTTGACACCTTTCGATAATTTCCTGTGGGGCTACGTGAAGTCCCTGATTTATGCTAATCCAGAACCTTATAAACCAGCAACAATTAACGCCTTGGAGGATAGCATTGCTCATGTACATACGGCTAGCTGTGCTTTTTGTAAAGTTGCCAAAAATTGGACGTCCAAAATGCGTTTCGTCAAGAATAGCCGCGGTGATATATTAAAGACACGTATTGATATTTCGAATAAAAAAAAAATTTTGATTACAGTTTAATTTTTGTGTTATATTTTACAATTTCAAGTTGTATCTGGCTTAAAAAAACACCCTTTACAAGGGATTAAATTTACACTTACAAGTTGTAAGGGATTCTATTATTATTAAACAATAAAATTTCTGTGGATTGCGAAGTCCACAAAGTTACGGAAAGTTACCCTGAAAATGAAATTCCTGGGAAACCGTTAAACAAGGAACTTATTACTTATACGTCACAAACGTGTAATAGTTCAAAATTCAATAATGCCAGTTACTAAGCATATTTAGAAAGCTTATATGCAATATTGTCCCTACACGAGCACTCATTACTCCCAATGTAATAAATACATTAAAACTCACTTTGACATTTTGTTTCCAATACACTCAACACAGTTACTTCCCCTATTTAGCATGTAGCTTATTTAAGTCACGTTGCTACAGTCATGTTACTATACATATAAACGCATATCTTGAAAATTTAGCAGCCTGAAATTTGGCAGGTGGAATTGTAGTAAAAAATTAATACTGTCAAATTGTATTATGACAATGAAATGGGTAATGAATATTTGAGGATCAGTATAATCGGGCGCTATTAACTCGATGGAAGGCAGAACCAAGCTGTATTTAAAAAAAATTATAAACTAATCAGTTATCCTTATATATAACCAACCAAATAAAAATTTAGAAACTAGGATGTCACTTGAAAAAATATATAATCAATTAGTGATTACGTTATAGTTCATTATTTTCAACTAGCAAATAAATTTCTATAGGGATCCAATCGAGGATAAATAATCCTTTAGACGTAACAAAAATTTTGAATAATTACGTAAAGAATAAGAAAATCAATCTGATATAACTATACATTTATATAGTTACGTAGAATGATGGGATCCGACTATGAAAATTTGGGTGTATTGGGTACTAATAATGTTTCCCAGTATGAGATTACGTAATTTTATAATTTAACCATTTATTTACGTTAAATCACAAACTACAAAAAATCTGGAATTAAAAAGATATTCCAGTATCAGAATATCTATAAACAACTATAAGTATGATCTCTACATATTACTGTACATAGTTGGTGAATTATGTAACCAGAATTCGGCATTAAAATTTTTTAAACTTAGTCTTCCATAAAATTTTAAGTTTCAAGCCATTTGTTAAAATATGTTCCACCAAGACCAGTTTCTAGTTTATAAGTTTAAATAAATTCATAAATTTGTAAAATTTCTTTTGCGAAATATTCCGCATCAACAGAATTATATTCATGCTTACTTTTAATAATAAAGAAAAAAGAAAAAATTGTTTTACCATTAAAGCTACTCTCAATATGAGGGTTAGAATTGAAGCCTTTAGAAAGACCACTGGTTTCATACCTCAATGTAGAAAATGCCAAGGCTTTAACCATACCCGCAGAAATATTGTAACATAGACCTCCATAAGACATCTACCACAAGCCT
Source organism: Tipula unca (assembly GCA_951394425.1). Taxonomy (NCBI): domain Eukaryota; kingdom Metazoa; phylum Arthropoda; class Insecta; order Diptera; family Tipulidae; genus Tipula; species Tipula unca. Next base: position 29,514,771 of record OX596381.1, on the reverse strand, counting down.
GCCAACTGGGGAAAACTACCACTCATAAATGTGTAAACTGCAAAGGAGATCATCCCGCAAACTACAGAGGATGCGAGACAGCTAAAGAACTGCAAAAACTGAGGAATATAAAAATTCAGTTTTAGCAAAATCGTTAAATACAATTCGGCAGAATACCACCGAAAAACTCAGCGAAAGCTAACCAACAATCCTTAACAATAAGAATTGCTAACTAACAATAAGAATTGCCAACTGGAATGCAAATGGGCTACTGCCCCATATTCCGGAGCTAGAAATTTTCTTACACATGGAAAAGATAGACATATGCCTAATACCAGAATCCCATTTCACAGAAGTGTCATTCGCAAGAGTTCATGGATGCCGTTGCTACCATGCCATCCAACCAGCAGGGACATCGAGAGGAGGTTCAGCAATATTTGTAAGGGAAAATATCAATCACTGCGAAGGAGTTAAAATAGAAAAGGAAATTTTGCAAGTATCAACCATTAACGTTCGACTAAATAATGAAAAGCAATATAGCATTTCATCTATACACTGTCCACCACGTCACCAACTGAATAAAGAAAATTATGTCGCATTGCTTAAATCGCTTGGAATCTACTTCATAGTTGGGGGAAACTTCAATGCTAAGAATAGATACTGGAGATCGAGACTATCAACATGTAAAGGTAAAGACCTGTTTGCAGCAGAGCAAGAATTAAACTGTGAGTTTTATTCTGGGGATAAACCAACATATTGGCCTACCGATCATAACAAAATACCAGACTTAATAGACTTCTTTGTATCAAAAGGAGTATCTGAAAACTACGTACTTATAAATAGAAAACAATGAAGGAATATATTCAGATTAGACACAAGTTATTATGACACTGAGTGCAACCATAATCAAGAAAGAAAACTTGCCTAGATTAACAAACAATAACACAAATTGGGATGTTTTCCGAACGCTGATCGAAGAAAATACTGTCTTACAAGTACCAATTAAACATTTCAGCCCCTTCCGAGGTAATCAGCGGAAGAACTCAGTTAAAAAAATGGATAATAAAATCATCCAACCAGTAACATTACAAGAGCTAAAATATGAGATTACTAAAAACTTAAGCTCAAAAAAATCACCTGATTATGACCTAATTTCAGGACAAATAGTTAAAGAACTCCCCGAAAAGGGTTTACGAAAACTGCTCCAAGTAATAATCACGGCGTTTCGACTGAAATACGTTCCATACCAGTGGAAGGTGGCAGAGGTGATTATGATTCCAAAATCTAATAAACCTCCTAACTTTAAAACCTCGTATAGACCAATTTCGTTACTTACTACAATTTCAAAATTGTTCGAAAAACTATTGCGTAAAAGGTTAAAATCAGTAATAGAAGAAAGAAAACTTATTCCTTCACATCATTAGGCACTCTACTATAGACTATGTGCTTAGAATTAATTGAAACGGGAAAAGAAGAAAATATGTTCAAGTATCTTCTTCGATGTAGCACAATCCTTTGACAAAGTATGGCACCGGGGACTATAATTTAAACTACACCGAGACCTGCCAAAGCAATTTTACCATTTATTAAAACATTATCTAGCTGATCGATACTTTCGCGTTAAATTTGAAGATGAGTACTTTGATCTAAAACAAAAATCGGCTGGAGTTCCATTGGTCTTGGGACCAATATTGTATTTACTTTATACAAGAGAATTACCAAATACAAAAGGTACAAGCATTGCGACATTTACGGATGATACAGCAGTTCTAGCAATTGGAGATAGCATGGAAGAGTCAACTGGTAAATTACAAAATGCCACTAATGCAATGGACAAAGAAATGGCGCATTCAGCTCAACGAAACGATTTCGATAAACGTCAACTTCACTAATAAAAAAATTAACTTCATACAAATCCATCGAAACTCACAGCAAATCCCGCCTGTAAATACGGCCAAATACTTAGGCATGACACTTGATTCTAAACTCAAGTGGAAAGAGCAGGTGAAAAAGAAAAAAGAAGAGCAAAACATCAAATACAGGAAAATGTACTGGCTCTTAGGTAGAAAATCCGAGATAACAGTACATAATAAACTGATATTATATCGGGGGATACTTAAACCTATATGGACATATGGTATATGCAACTGTGGGGTTGTACCAAGAAGAGCAACGTTGATATAATTCAAACCTTTCAAAATAAAGTTTTACGTGGCATTTTGAATACACCATGGTACATTAGACACGACAATCCGCCGTATTCTGGCCAACACAGACCCAGTCAGACGGCTTCGAAGGACGAAGCCTGTAGATTTAGGGCAGTTAATGTAATGGTATAATCAGTTTGGAGCTAACTACTGAGTGCCACTCCACTAAACTTAACAATTTTACTTTTCATTTTTCAAGTTTTTTAGGCTTAATGCTATCGGAATTGGCGAAGGGAAGGCTGAGTTTGTGGGAGTTAAACCCCCTTTTGCTTCACGCATCATAAAATTATAATATTCACTGTTCTTGTGTCGATACATTAATTTTGACAATTTCCTAAAATGTCCATGTTCTATTAAAAATATTCGGCGTCAAATAAAAGGTCAATTTCGACAATAAGACATCTTAAACCCTTCGTCATACAATCGGCCAGTAGTGACTTAATGAGTATTATGAATAAAACCGAGTAAAACCTCATGCTCAGGTAATTTGGATTCTGCCTTGTCATGTGCAGATGCATAAAAGCACAATAAATAAATATTCGAGAGTCAAAATTACACAAAATGCGTCACAATGTTGGTGAAAAAGACTGGAAGTCATTTTATCGGTTTACCCGGATAAATGTTGAGTAACAATGGTGTAGGAATCTTTTAAGGTATATATAGATGGCTCGGTCACGTTCTGCGTGCTGATCCAGAACGAATAGTGCAGCGATGTCTGAAAGGGGAGCCACCATATGGTAGACGCAGAAGTCGATAAAATTTACTAATGTTATCGATAAAATTAGCACGAAAATACATTTGTTGCTGAGAAGGTCTTAGTAATTGAAAAGGAATGATATAAAGCTCCAGGGAAAGAAAAGTATTTCTCTGCGTGAGCAAATGAATCTATAATTTGCACATGTTGTGAAATTAAAACGTCCCGCCCAAGCTTTATATACAATACAAAGTAGTCGATTTAGATCAATTTAACTAATTATGCAAATGGATAAGAAATGATACAAATAGCATTACGCAACCACATTAGGCAAATAATTGTTATAAGTTAAATCAATCAAATGGCCTTGGTTGAGTTGAAAAGGTTAAACTCAATATATCAAGTATGGACGGATGACATATGTCCAATCAAAGATTATTTATATTTGGAACCCCTCTCTCAGCAAATCTCTGGCTACGCCACTAGCTATGGCTGTTAGATAGTTCACATTAAGGATGTCATTAGTATACTGTATAGTTTGAAATAGTTAAAGCAAATGCTTTAGTACTGACCAATTCGAAACCACTTGTTTCTTTATAACCCGACTGCATTTCATAATTTAGCAGACTAAAACAATATAATCCAACGTATTGTATTGCCGCGCGTGTTTATACAGAATTACAACAATTATGAAATCAGTTTTAATCAGTAAATTGATAGCTTAGAAACCGCTTTGGAAACGATAATAAACATCAACGGATTCAGTCACACACACACACCTACTAATCGAGTTTTAACTGTATATAAATACTTAATTCGGTAATCAAATGTCGATCGATTGTGAAATAATTTTTTTAAAACGACGTCTAAAAAGAAATGATGACCTCATTCATTACAAAATATTCTCATACATTTTTAGGACTTTTCTACATTATAAAATCAATACGATTTTTTGTAAATGCTGCTTATCCATTAAACAAAAAAAAACTAATGGATTTAAAAATACGATTTCCATAATCTATAAGTAAATTCGGCGTAAATTTAAAAAGGTGAAGAGGTGCTTTAAATATAATAAAAATAATATATCGTTGAGATAATGAAGTGTACTACCTATACCAATTTTCTGGTTATATTTGGTTAAGTAACAATTATGGGAATTTTTTTAAATCTAAACTAAGTACATAATTTAATTAGGCGAACATTATACAACGCACCAAATTGTTTAAGACACATCTAATGTCAAATTGTGTAATTGTGTTTGTCATCTTAATCATGAACTTGAAAATCGTCACGCAGCGACGAATAATTATAGTAACTATGAATTATATATAAAAATCGATACTTACTGTATTAAAAATACTTTGGATTTTCTCGCGATACAAATTTTGTTGAGTTGAATTCATTCGATTCAGAGGAATTTCCTCGTGCTGCATCGTTCCACTCTCTATGGTCACTTGCCGTTGAGTATGATATGCCGCCATTTTATATTCTCACTATTCCCCCAAACAATTTTTATATAAACAAATATTTAGTTGACACCACTATATATAAGATGCTTTCTTTAATTTCATTCACTATATTATGTATGTTAAATTATGATTCATTCACTCTACACAAATTTTATGTTGTACACAAAAATTAAACGGAAAATCCACTGTGTATTTAATTTACTTGTTCACTGTCTTAAAATTATATCATTTCTGAAAGTAGAATTAAATGTACATCAAAATTTATAATATTTAAAATAGATAAGATTATAAAATGTATATATGTACGGTATATATCAATTAGTGATAAGAAGTTGTATTTAAAAAAAATTAAAAATTGGAAAATGGATAAATGATTATGATTTAAATTTGAAACGAATTGAGTCACACAAATTCTTCGATAAAATACTAAATTTAGGTAATATGTATGTATATGTATATGTGCGGTAAGGTGATTTAACTATCTAATTTACCAGAATCATAAAAAATGTATATTCACTCGTTCGGAATAACATTTGTTATTATTGTGTTAAATATTCTAATGTTAATCAAATTAACATTACTTTACCGATTTTCAAATTTATTAATTAATAAATCGACAGAGTTTTCAAAATTTAATGAAGTACCAACAAGTAAATAAATTTATTTATAAAAATGTATACATAATCAATTTCAATGATAATCAAATATTTCACATTTTATTTGAATTCTAGGAATTTGCTCTAATTCAAGTTTTGAATGTTCTATATTTTCACCAGAAATAATTCAGTAGATAACTAACTGGAATAATGCGGAGCGTTTTAAAGTGCGTAAATTTTCCGTTTGGTTTGACAACACAAATTGAATTAAATAATTATGTATGTAGTGCGTACGCGATCCGTGACACCACCTTTAAGAAATAAAAAACGGTAGACCATGAACAAGTTTTAGAAAAGGTACTTCGGCCTAAAAAATGAAATCAAGCTTTTATAGGTCGAAACTTCTTTTAATTTCGAACTTCATCCTAAGAAATATCGACTTAAAAGTTAGGGTCATACTTAGGCTCCCACTACTTAACTATATATAGAAATTTGTTACTCGATTGAAGCCAGTGTTATGCCTGTATTTTACACTGAGCAATTTACACTATTAATTAAATAGAGCGCATCAGATTTGTAGTGCTACTCTGAAATAATAATGCCCTATTTCGTAAAAATAGTTTAAATCGATTACGATTAGTTATCTGGCAAGCAATCCTATAGCTGGCCAATTTCGATTAACTAATTATTTAACAGCTGGCTAAATATTTTCATTACTACCCAGTTTATAGAAATTAGTTACTCGCTAGGAGCTCTAGTATAGGGGCGAATTACGCAGTCACTGCGGTCCCGTCAATTCATTAACTAGCTAGGAAAATAACCGTAGGATAGGAGCAGGGGTGGGTTACCTTTGTTCTATTTTGTTATTTTAAAACTTAAAACCGCGTTGGGTCACTGCGCTCCCTAGATTAACTCAGTATATTAAGAAATTTAAAACTAGATAGGAACTGGAGTATATAGGGACGGATTACGTTAATTCAATTATTTTATTTAAAACGTGTCGGGACGCTGCGCTCCGATCGATTCGCTCGCTCGAGTCAGAAAAATAACTCTCATTATTTTTATTTATTTAATGAATGTTACAAGTTTTAACTAACTTATTTCATTAGATACAAAAAAAACATATATGTATATATATATATAATATATATATATAATATATATATATAATATATATATATACATATATATATATATATATATATATATATATATATATATATATATATATATATAATTATTAAAATAATAATAATAATAAAACACTAGTTCTTATTTTGTACTTGGCCTTACTCAAAGTATTTGTTTCGAAATGATGCTGCTGTGCCACAATGTTTACAGTCAACTGACAAAGAATTCCACAAACTGATTCCCCTTACAAAAAAGGAGTGATTCATTAGGTTTGTACTATTATAGGTGATCCTTATAGTCTGGAGTCGATTAGTGGGTCTGTTTTTTTTTGATATCGGAGAAATCGGAGAGATAAATTTACTGTCAAAATTCAGATATGCGTTTTTTTTTAATATCCGAGAAAAAAATTATCTCTCTGAGTCGTTTTTTTTTACGTTCGGATAATTATCAGATACGATATTTTTTCTCTGAAAAAAAGTACGGATTTTTGTTTGACGTTTTTATGTTTTAGCAGTTTTTTTTATGTTTTCTATTAAATTTAAAATTTATTTTTATTTATTTTTATTATGTTTTTTATTAAATTAATTTAAAAAATTCGCTTGTTGACCACTTCGCTTTAAATCCACTTGTAACCTCCAAAAAAATATATCTGAAATAATTTCTCCGATACTAAAAAAAAACACAAAATAAAATATTTTTGATCTGACAGATAAAACTCAGAGAAAAAAATTATCGAATATATCCGATAAATAATCTCTCTGATGTCTCTGATTTCTCCGATATCAAAAAAAAACAGACCCAGTATTTAAATTTTCTAATTTATTAAAAATATATTCAGGTCGTTTATCCTTCAAGAACTTAAAAACCGCCAAGCATACCCGAAACTGATAATATTCAGTTTCGGTAAGATTTTTGTATAATGAGAGACATGATCATATTTTCTTAGTCCAAAGACGTATCTTATGCATGAGTTGAATAACAACTGTAAATAATTGAAATATTGTTTCTGAAGGTCGAATATTACAATGTCTCAATAAAGAAAATGCGGTAAGATGTACGTCTTAACAAGTTGAAGGCGAAGTGTAGAATTAAAATGTTTTGTAGTAGTCCATAATAGTCTTAGGAGGAAGGTTATTCTTTTGCAAACACTTTCAACATGATGGTGCCAGCATAAAGTTTTATCGAAATGTACACCCCCAGGTTATTCACAGTATCAGAAAACTTTATCACTGTACCGCTCACTACAATATTGGGAAGATTATCAGTATTGCGATCTGATGAAGCAATCAATATACATTGGGTTTTATTGCTGTTGAGGTCCAACCTATTATTTGTTGACCATTGAACAATGCTCTCAATATCTTGGTTTACCATCTCAATGCAATTTGGGATGTCGTTTACACCGCAAGATTTATATATTTGCAGGTCGTCAGCGAACAAGTGATAATTACATTTCGGTCGTAGAGACACGATGAAATCAGACGTGATGCAGGTAGAGAAAATAAGAAATAATCGCTTAACTTATTTATTAGCAATTTATGATCAATCTTATCAAATGCCTTGCTAAAATCCAAGAGCACCAATGTATTTGCTCGTTCGTCATCGACAGCCCTGCGAATGTCATCGCTAATATTTAGTAGAGCAGTTATAGAACTATGATTAGATAGACAAGAGCTATTTTGCTTTTTAGGAATCGGTATAACTTTAGAGTGTTTCCATTCGTAAGGGAAACTAGAGAAAGTGATAATAATATTAAACACATGTAATAAATAACCATCAATGTAGGTTTTTTTTTGATAAACCAGCAGAATGAGATTTAACTGATCTAAAGGCTTCATTTAAGTCTACAATATCAATATTACGAAAACGAAAACCATTATCAGTAGCTCCACTCAACACAAAATCGTCTACGTTAGCAGGTGTTGGTTGTTGATTGCAAAAATAATTGTTCAGATCGTCTGCTGAGAAGTCGATGTTTAAGTTATTTAGTTTATTGGATAATCCTGTTATGGAATTACCATGTTTCCAAAATGTTTTAGATGGTAACGTAGGATCGAGACGTTCAGCAAAATACTGAGTTTTAGCGTTTTTAAGAGCATTATTGGTCTTATTTCTAATTGATTTTTATTCCAGATAAAGCTCTTCATTTTTAATACGCTTCCAACGATAAATGTGTATATTGAACCAGGGTGGGTCAGTAGATTTTAAAAGAAATGATTTAATACAAGTTTTTTTAAATAGATTCCACAACCATTTGGTTAAAAAGCACACTTTATCATTCGGTTCATAAATCGTATATATTATATCCCATGGTATGTTTGCACATTCGCGCATAAGACCAGTAGTGTCAATGTTTTGTAATCTCGGAAACTAATCGAGGACTCCATTCTGTTGTTGTCGACATCATATGAAAAAAATGTAGTCATGATCCGAAAATCCCACCGATATTTGATTTAGAAAAATTACTTTTTGAGTATTTGTGATAATCAGATCAAGCAAACTAGACGAAGTTTTTGTGAAATGCGTTAGCTCACTGTTTTGACTGTTTTGGCACCAAATCTTGTCAATAGTCTACCAAACTTTATAGGTGTAGTCTCTATACCATTAGGATCACAGTTGATCTCACCGCAGATTATAATATCATTATATTTCAATGAATATTCGGCGAGAATCGATCGCAATATTTGTAGATCAATTTGGAAGACAATGTTGATATATATACGCATATCCCTCCACCTCATTTCTTGTCGGGTACTTTACGATCCTTCCTAAATGTTATAAATCCGGGTATGTGTATTGCTGCATCCGATATGCAATCAGAAAACAAAGTTTCAACGAGACAGAGGACATCCAATTTTACCCCAGAAATGAGGTGAGTAGTTGCATCCATTTTATGTTACATACTACGGGTATTTAATAGGGAGAAGTTCAATCCTGATAAATTATTAATGGTTGCTTTTACTACGATATTATTGTGTAGTGTGGATGGAGGATCAGTTATGCTCATTCTTACCTCACCCAACATTTAGTACTGATATTATTGTGTAGTATTTTACTACGATATTATTGTGTAGTGTGGATGGAAGATCAGTTATGCTCATTCTTACGTCACCCAACATTTAGTACTGACAACAGCATCATCACAAAATTCATCATTATAAATAAAAAAAACACTTAAACTGATGATATGATCATTATATACCGGGCGTTTTCTTTAAGCTGAAACTTTCAAATATCTCGGAAAATAGACCCTCTAAATCATTCCGGAAGGGAAATACATTAGTGCTAAAATCAGGACACCACGACCCTCCTTGCAGATTCTACGGCTAAAAGTACGTAGGATTTCTTTGAAACATTTTTTTCGATTCATGATAGATGGCGCTGTAATAGACGATATTAAATTTTTTTCAATTTCTCCTACTGAGAATATTATGCATACGATTCTGCGATGATTATGCATGGGAACATGCAACTAAATTTGCTTTCAAATAAATAATTTTTTTTGTTTTAAAACTATCGATTCAGTTCAAAGATTATTTCGCAAACAATAAGACCGGGCTTCGGCAAGTTGAACATCAGCGCCCTTGGACTGTCAACGTGTGGTGTGAAATAATTGGCAACCAACTCATCGGCCCCCATATTATTGAAGGCAACTTGAATGGTCAAATGCCAACATCATTTGAAGACTTGAGCTTAGAATTGTGACAGAACATGTTGTTGTCTGGTGTGGAATAATTGGCAACCAACTCATCGGCCCCCATATTATTAAAGGTAACTTGAATGGTCAAATGCCAACATCATTTGAAGACTTGAGCTTAGAATTGTGACAGAACATGTTGTTTCAACATGATGGTTGTCCAGCACACTATGCGTTGGTAGCACGTGAAGTACTTGCTCGTAATTTCAATGGTCGCTGGATTGATAGAGCTGGTCCGGTTAATTGGCCTGCCAGATCACCAGATCTTACTTCGCCTTTTTTTTTGTGGGGCTATCTCAAAGACAAAGTATACCAACAAGTACCAACAACACGTGAGAATATGATTGAGCGAATAAGAAATGCTTGTGCCGAAATTATAGCATACACGCTGCTCACTCAGTTGTATACATTCATTTGAAATACGGATTAATAAGTGCATTGAAGTCGAAGGCCATCATTTTGAGCACTTAATTTAATTAAAAGATGATGTCCACGTTGTTGTTCCTGGGTTACGCTAAAAGTAGTTTCTTGACAAGTCATTTTAGTAATTAAATATTTAAGAAATACAATTTGTTTAAAACTAATTTCGAGTATTTACATTGAAAACGTGTTAATTCAGAATCGTATGCATAATGTTCTCAGTAGGAGAAATCGAAAAAAATTAATATCTTCTATTACAGCACCATCTATCGAAAATAATGTTTCAAGGAAATCCTACGTACTTTTAGCCGTAGAATCCAAATCTGCAATAAAAAATAGGTGTGCCTATTTTAGTTTACTAGTTGCCCCCACCCCCTTACAAGGAGGGGCGGGGGTCCTAATGTCAGCACTAATGTATTTCCCTTCCGGAATGATTTAATTTTGATAATGGTCATTTTTATCGTAGAGGGCTTATTTTCCGAGATATTTGAGAGTTTCAGCTTAAAGAAAACACCCGGTATAGAAATTTATAATTGTGGTATAGGGGCAGGTCGCCATTGATCTATTTTCTTAGTTTAAAACATAAACAAAGGTGTCGGCTCGGTTTGCTCCCTAAAGTTACATTTTCCAGAATTCTCATTATAAAAAAAATTATTTGATTTGGCTGAATTTTTTTTCATTTGGTTTAGATTTTCATTTTAGTTAAAAATTTGACCTAAACAATGTTAGGCCTAAATTCCTTTTTTAAGGGATTTTGATCTAAATTAAAATAAAGGGAATGCGGCCTAATAATTTTAGTTTAATTTCTAAAATGTTTAGATGGAAAATGGAATTTTAGTCTAAAAATCCTTTAAGCCTTCATCCTTTGGAAATTATGCGGAATTTCTTTAGGTTAAATTTCCGGACACAAATTACATATTTTATTTCGTTATTCAATCAAAGAATTTGTAAATGCTATAAATGAAATTTTGGTATGCCCAATGATGTTTAATATTGATAGACAGTGATTTAAATAAGGACAACCAAAAAACGTTGCCTGCCAGTTGTGATAATTCCATTACCATACAATACACTGGTTGATGTAAAACTTTTGTAAAAATATCAACTCTACGAAACAAAAGTTGAATTTATACCATAGATCATTAAACGGTTCAAAGCCCATAATTTAAGTATTTTTAAACCCTAAACTAACTGTTTTTTTAAAGGCCATTACTGGCCCCTTACTGTGTCAACAATCTGGCTACACCGGTTTCAATCCTGAACTAGATTTTTGCAACGACCTCTGCGCCTACCATATGGTAGTTCCCTTTCAGAGATTGCTGCACAATTCATTTCGAATCGTTAGTTTAATTTCGTGCCGATCCTAAATCTCATGTCCGGTTACATGAGCGAGGGTCCGGTGTTTTTTTGGCGGTATCCATTTTTCCTTTTGTTATCCAACCATTTAATCGCTTCCTTTGACAAACAAAGGATACTGTGGTACGGTATTCGTGGTAAACGTTTTGGTGCAATTTAAATTTACAAGTCATATATATATATATATATATATATATATATATATATATATATATATATATATATATATATATTTATATATATATATATATATATATATATATATATATATATATATATATATATATATATATATATATATATATATATATATATATATATATATATATATATGAGTGCTTTCCGACCACAGGACCCTATAGACTTTGGCAAAATTAATCTTTCAATTTTATGCAAGTATCAAATAGAGATTAAAATGTCAACGCCTATTTGGGATATGGCCTTGGTAACGAAATACAAATCGAATACACACAGACGATTAACCTACGGCCACTTCCACAAATTGCTAAAACAATACATCTTACTATGCCTCAACTGTACAGAAATAATTTATGACAGTTAAAAAGGCAAGACGTATTTACAAAACCGCGACAAAAAGAATCTGGTTTAGGTTTGAAAATTGGACCATTAGACAGCGCAAGTAAGGTTTGACAAATTCGCAAAACAATGGTATACACGGTATTGAAGAATGAATCATGATACTGGAAATGTAGACTCTGAAGTGTATCTTGAAACGTTAAACGCTGACAAATATTGGTTCTATGGAAATTGTATATGGCTCACAAGACATATCCAGCTTGCTAAAGAAGAAGTTTGAATTAAGCGGCCACTTAAAGGCTGTAAAAAAATTAATTTGCCGGTAATTTTCAAATCGAACAACAAAGCATATGACTTGTAAAACTTTTTGCGGTTCGATAAACTGAAAAAACTGCCCCTCGTGGATTTCATCGACGCCGACATAAAAGGAAAAGTTAGGTCCACGTTTAGAGCCTAATTATTTGTGCACTTCTATATCATATACATTAATATAAATTTCCGCACCTTCAATCGCATATCCGGCATCTTCCAGTCGCTACGGTGCTATAAACAATGCTATTTACTAATTACATGATTGATCATACACCATTTACGATAATATTTATTTCAAAAACGTTGACTATACTCATCTACCTATGGGGGATTTCAACGACAAAGTGATGGAAATTTAAACGAATTGTGTTAACGTTTATTTTTTCAGGAGTGGTATTGAAGAACCCGTGCCGTCCTATACTAAATAAGTAAGCCTTTGTTTACCATGATTCAATAATGAGTTGGTATATGTACGCCTCGACAAACGCTTTAAGGAGCTCCATTCCTTTTATAGTCTGTATGGTGCGAAATATTACTCACAATTTTGACAGAGCCCGGAAATAGCTCAAAAGTTTTAGGTGGTTTATACAACAAGTATATATGTATGTATATTGCTAATCAAGAAGGAATTGTCTTGATTGATTTTATGCTTAGCAAGAAACAAGTACATAATTGATTTTTCGTTTTTCCCGCGAACAACACCGTTAGTCTACCCTCTAAAATTTACAAATTATTTGCTATGTAGCTTTTGTAAATTATTATGTAAATTATTTTGTAATTATATTATGCAAATTATTTACTATGTATAACACCCATAATCATGTCGCCATACTCACGTCGATGACATGAATATCTTCACACGAGTTAATTTAACTAAAAATTGGATCTGGACATGAGCACGTATAAGAACCCCTTCCTTTTATCGTATATGGTACTTAATTGAGAGTGTTCAGAAGCAGTTTATGCGACACAAACTGTCGTCTTTCCGTACCTTGAACACTTCAGTCGATACTACTGCCATTTTCATTCAATGTAGAATTTAGAATTTGACGAGGCCATTTTCAGGTGTTCCATTTGGTTATCTAGATTAAAATTGCATATTTTATTATAGATAATCGATTTATAGAAAATCTAATCGATCCATCGTTTTGCAATTTAGGCGATCGCAATCAGTTAATCGATTAATCAAATTATTCCTTACAATGAAGTATATCACTAATATTAATTTTCGTTTCGATTTGATTACAAATGTATATGATTTACAGTTTTGTAGTCAATTTTAAATAAAAATTGTGCGCCGGTTTTCTGGCAATTTAATGATTAACTTGATTTACAATTTTAACGTTTGTATCATAACTGAAATCGTTTTTATAAACCAAATTTATGATTCAATAAAAATTATATTTAATTACTAATTACACATTTAATACAATTATAGATAACAGTTTTAATTGAATATGAACCGCTGTAACTTATCTTTATGGATCGGGTTCTCAGATTAAAAAGACGGTCACGCTTATAGCAGACGACTGATCAAATATTGGCACTTGTTCCAACAAATTGATTCAACGGAATTTATCTTACTCTGTGATTAGTATTTAGAGTAGAGAATTTAAATTTAATCTAACGGTAAAACTGAAGAATTATTTGGACCTGGATTTGTCCATTTTGCAGTCCAATATTAGGGCTGCAATAGCTTTGCGAACTCAAAACTCAAATATACCAGTAATAGCTATAGGATATTACCATGCAAAGCAAGGTCATCATGACCTGCATGCTTTTCTTTTAATACTTGAATACATTTTTTTGCCGCAGCATTGGCCCTATACTATTCAAATTTGAGCTAACCTGAAGATCCAGAACTGAGAATTTCGTAAATGAACAATTTGTTCTTGTATCGTCAGTTGATTCATCGAAAGGTAAAATGTTTCTCTTTCATCAAATTTGGATTTTATATTTAAACTTTGATGCATTATTTCTTGGCAAACTATGTTTACTGGAGACTTGCGGTGATCTATAATCATCATATCTATCACTTAGAGAATATGTACAGTTTTATTTATCTTTTGATAAAACTTCAAGTATCGGCAATGTTTGTAAAAATTCAATCACACAACTAACATAATACAATAAATTGCATCATGAAGGAAACAATAGATAGAGAACTACATTCGACTACAAGGACGAAATAAAAAATTGACAACTTAACATAGTTTGCAGCACTGATAAGTTTTTGATAAATGTCTGTCTTCCCCAACTTTACAATGTAAACAAATGGAAGAAAACTCGCATGCTCAATCTTTAGCAGGGATGGCTATTTCCATAAAACGATTGAGTTTGGGATCCAGTTGGCCATTACTACACCATTGCTTATATTTTTTTTTAAATACTTGCAGATGGTATATGGTCCCACATTTCCAAATAATTGTAAATTTTTTAAAAATTTGTATGCGGTATGGGCCCGGTGGTCGAGGGGCACATGCCTCGTAAACGTAAATTGCACGAACATGTGTATACCAAGAATACCACCAAAATATCCTTTGGTTGTCGTAGGAGGCGACTAAACCGTTTGATCACTGTGCTGACGACCCTCATCCGTTAAAAATAAGCTGTTTATAAAGTCAACAAAACGAAAAATGGATACCGCCAAAACAACACCGCTCAAGTACCCCAACACGAGATTTAGGATCGGCACGTGATTGGAGATGGCCTCGGGAATCTTAAAGCTGGATTTCTGCTTGTGCCACAGGTAAACAAGGCTGTTTTGGATTTCCAAGCAGTCAATAACCGATTGTGAAAGTTTCGCTTACGCATGAAGTTAGCTAACCTGTCGATAATTTATGTACATGCGGCCACAGAAGTCAGCCAGCCCCAAGTTAACGACTCATTTTACATGGAACGTTTCGATGTGAAGGTCTGATAAATGAAGATCAATAGAAACGATATCAGGATCTTGTCAGCGACTACATTGAGGGAGCTAATTACCAGTCTGACATTGTGAATTCGTCTGGGAGGCACGCAAAACTTCGGTTGTCAGTGCTGCTCAACAGACTTTAGGTATAGTGAAACTCAGACCCAAGAATGATTGGTATGATGACGAGAGTCGTCTTGCAGTTGAGGAACAAAATATCGCCCATAGTAAAGTTCAACAAATTCTCACAATTTCGAGAAAAAACAAAGCTACTCTTACTAGGAGGGCAGTTAAGTGGATTTGTAGACGGAAAAAGCAAGAATGATGGAAGGCCGAGGTTCAGAAAGTACAACAACTCAGCAATGAGCGAAGTTCACGTAATTTCTTTAAAGTAATTAGTGGATTGCTCTATACTTTCAGGCCTGTTGCAACTGCCATTTGGGACTGGGATGGAAACCTCTGTGTCAACATCGACGCAGTACTCGACGCATGGAATGAACACTTTACCGACCTGCTTTGTGTTCATCATGCGTCGCACTGTTGTTTTTGTGCCACCGCTAATACACACTGCGGAGATTTGCATTGAGGATCCATCCCATGAGGAATTCACTAGGGGCATGCAGTTACTAAAATGAAATTGCTCACCTGGAGTGGACTGCATTAATTCGGAGCTCTTGATATTCGGAGGGGATTCTTTGTGGAACTATCTTTTCGAACTTATTCGATTAGTAAGAATTTTCGCGGTATAGCTCCCCTTTGCACAGCATACAAGCTACTGTCCTACATTATATTGGATAGAATCACTCCTCTAGCAGAGGGCTTGGTTGGTGACTATCAAGGAAGATTTCGCCCGAATCGATCAGTAACTGATCAGTTTTTTCGCTGCGAATGATTCTATCTAAGTATTATGAGACTTCCATCACCGTACAGGTGTTCCTGGATTTCAGGCAGGCCTATGACTCGATCACTCGAGAGAACTTGTGATCTGTGTTGGAATATCTAGGTATGTCGACAAAAGTACAGGCTATCAAGAATTTTTTCAGTTAACTCGGGTGTTCGGCAGGGAGATGCTCTGTCCCCGCTACTCTTGAATCTCATGTTTTAGTAAATTTTTCGTGAAACTGAAACACCTCAGCGCAACATCTTATATGGCCAGGTGCTTGCATTTGCAGATGACATATGCGTGATTGGACCGAATAGCAACGGAGTAAAAGAAATACGGAGTGAAACAAATAGAAAGAGATGTCTTATAAATCATAACCGGATTATAAACAAATTAAATGCATAAAATTGGAAACAAAAAGTTTTGAAAATCACTAATTATACGCCAAAAAAGTATTCGATTACTTGGCTTTCGTGCTGTATTTCAATTATTTAATAATATTGTTCAATCTAGTATTTTGAGAATTCAATTGTTCTATAAAGAAGGTCGAGTTACAATGCCTCCGTTTCGATTCTGCAAAAATGTTGTAAATTAATTTTTGATATTATAAAATTAGTTTGAGGTTATGAATGAGTGCGAGAGATGGCTCACACCGAGCTCTATACAGGTATTGTATATGAAGTAAGATCTCAACGAGCACGCTGTTTGGCACGTTCTCTGAAATAGGATGTGGATGGGTCCACGGTGTATAGAACGACTTGGCTTCTTCAGGTTGGCTAACGCAGTATGAAAACCAAGCGTTCGAAACCATTGACAGAAGACTGGTATTTCTTCTACACGTAGCTTACAGCACAAGTGAGTAACAGATAAATAGTAAATGAAATTAGTTGCAGTTCAAGTTAAAACTCATATACATAATTATTATTGCTGCTACCATCATCTTCCATCAACATTTCTTGCTTAATACAACGTATCAGAGATAGTCATGTACTAATTGCATTGTATATTCTCTACAATCTTGGTGGCAAATCGTAATATTGAAATATTCAGTTTGTTCGTTGGTAAAGATCAAAAGTTAACAAAAGTAAAAATTGCATGCACCGCAAATTAAAAATGATAATAATAAACACATACTCGTATGAATCATGGTACGGAGGAGTTTTCACAGCCTCAAGCCACAGAACGGATTTCATAGAATAAAAAACAAACCACATATAAGCAGGTCGATTATACAATTTTGAAATTAACTTTGATTAATGCATCATCATTCACAATTTGACCATGGCACATACACGCTTTCTCAGAACCTAACCTACTTACATTAAACATGTATCGTAATTATATTTATCGTTCAAGCGTCAAGTATAAATATTCGAAAATTGTTCTATTCTTGTGAAATGTTTTATGAATGAATTTAATTGTTTTCTAGGCGTCAGTGAAAAGATGTTACGAACTTACTCATACTAACTAATATCTAATTAATTTTAGTGTATGTACAAATACATTTGTATATCGATTTATAACCGGTGAACAAAATACTGTTGAGTAATTATGTATACACAACTCGTTATCGTCACAACACGATCGACAGATGAATCACCAATCAAAAATTTACAACCAAATTACACCGGTCGACAAATTTTTGTTTAAACACAAAATATCCGCATTCGTAAGGTAACGCACACCTTTGAGTATACACAAACATACGTTAACATTTCTTTGGAAGTAACAAACAACAATAAAAGATAAAAAAAAAACTTATTGATAGCGCAAATACAAACAAAGCCCAGATAGTTTATAATAAATATCAGAGGTATTAATTATAGACTCACGATGATGAGTAAATGACTATATGTATGTATATAAGAAAAATAAACTAAAGATTTAGCAAAATAAAATTTAAATTTTTTATAAATACAAAAATTAAAAATTCTTATTCCAACAACAACACGAATTCAAAACTCTCACTAAACTATATTTAATATTATGCTAATGTTCCATCTGTCAACGTCACAGTTTTTTCGCGGAAAAATCATAACAAAACTTACGAATCTTATTAGTTGTGTGAGATTAGAAAGAAGATCAAAATGTATTATTCTAAATAATTATATTTTATAATTAAGTTAGGTTTTGTTTAGTTAATTAAATATTGTAATAAACACAAATTTACTTTTGTTGTAGTTTCCCTTCTTATTATTTTCTTAAGACACGACACGATACACACAAAACTTCATTTACAACCACACCAGACAACTGTTTTACGATCACTGAATTTCTTTTCTTTTTTTTTATTTTTACTATAAAAGAGAAACTTGGAGAAAAAAAACCAAAACAAAAAATGGTTTGTTTTGTTTTGTTTGGTCGGTATCGACGATATGAGAATTTTCGTGGTTGCATTACTGAGAGAAGAGAACGTAAATATTTCATGTAATTTATAAATGTGGCACGGTGGCGGTAAAATCGAATAGGAGAGAAATGATTTGACGTGTAAACAAAAAATTGTGATTACAAAAAATTCTCCATTTTGTGACAAAAACAAAACATTGTGACAATAAGCTTGTCAAATTTTTAAACCATATGAAATAGTATCTATTCTTCATAAACTGCAGAGGCTGCCTACCAGAGTGTTAACGAAGATGCATTTGTCTCTACTCGTAAACTGTTCTACCCAATTAAACATCTCAAGAAAACATTGATTTTTGGAAGGAAAGGAAGGTAAACCAGAAACTATCAAGGAGCGTTGTATAGGATAAAGATTAATAATTTTGTATGTCCAGTATGGTTCCAGCAGGATGGCGCCATAGCCAAAGCAACAATGGATACTCCATTCACCAAACTTGTCACTTCTGGACTTGTTCGTATGGTATTACTTGAAGGTCTGTTCGCTAACAAATCAGTAACAGTTCAACAACCAAAGCTGAACATTCAAGTTGAAATTAGAAATTTGATGCCAGAAACTTTGAAATCATTTTAGAAAGTCATAATGTATATATTGCAATAGAATGGGTATTTGAGAGATTTTAAATCCTAGTACTTTCTCTTCATTATGCTCTAATATTTTTAATCATTTTACTAACGACTAAATCATTCTTGAGCCTAGTTTGTACTGTTATTGTTTCGATCATAAAAAATACAATGCTTCTAGCGGACTTTCATGCTAATCTCTAAATCTTCCAGGAAATTCCAAATTCCTTTTTTCTGGAAAATAGTTCTAGGTATAATTCTTGAAAAGACAGAAGAGGATAAGTGTTGTCACATAACATTGTTCAAATAGAATAAAAAATAAGGTAGACTATTATATAGGTATATCCCTTTTTTGGTTATTCGGGTTCAAGTTTTCAAATACGTTCCACACATTCATGTTCCACTATTTTGATTAGTATGAATTTTGACATTTTGATTACTACATAATTTTTTATTTTAACCATTTACATATTTTAATTAAATTTAATTTGGATTGTAAATTATAATTTTAGTTTATTTATAGATTCTTCTTCAGATTGTCTAAGACAGTATAAAAACCAAGCTCAGGATCGAAACCGCTGGAGCCATATTGTTGACAAAGTAAGAGGCCAGTAATGGCCTTAAACAACACAAATGATTACCGAACTGTTTACTCGAGTGAGGTAACAGATAAAATAACAAACAATTAATTGAAAGACAAAAAACTTAATTCGACTTTGTTCATGTTGTCAAATAGTACGAAAGTAAAGGTCCAACCAGATTGTATCCGTTGCGATCCTGCAAGTTCCATTTTATTAGAACTTTCAATTTGTATATGATAAACGTGGACACAATAAACGGAGTGGAAAAAAGCTGAACTGACAGTAAATATAAATCTGCGGACGACATAATCTTTAAAACATCCTATTTTGATATATCGAGCCAACCAACTTTTGTATTAGTTTTGGGACTATACTTAGTTGTATATTATTCTTTCAAGATGTCTCAATGTTGCAACAATGAATAAATATTTTCAGCTTATACGAATATTGTAGGTAACTGTATTAAATGAGGCGGTTGCCTTGTACAAAGTCTTCTTTCGAAGTTTCTCAGCTCACTAGCAATCAAATGTCTCTTCAAAATATTTAAATATCCTATCCTATTCATTATTGTTTCAAAAAGGCATCAAGTATCAATCACTATAACCTGTTAATCAATCTTAGTTTCCAGATTCCACTATACGTTACCTTACCTTTGTAAGTTTGTAATAGTTCAGCTAACTAGACTTTTGCACTAGAACAATTATAACTTTCGGTCCAATTGATGAATTTCAATGCGTTTTTTTGTGTTATATTACCTGAGGATTTAGAACGTTGGAATACTAAACTTTAGTTAATTTTGATTACCTGACGAAGATCAAAATTTGTGATGGTAAATAAAACTATAGCGATAATCCGCTCTGAAACGGAATCCAATTTTCTACTTCAAGTGCAATCACAGATTCCGTGGCATTTTACATCAATAGGCAGTGGCCTCTTAATTTCCCTTTCCTTTTTAATTGCTGGTTCAATTGGTATATCTACAAGCAGTTTTGCAGTCCTCCACCTTTAATTTACTATCATAAGTCTAATTGATAAGAACTATAAACTGACTAGTTTCTCCAATTTGCCAAATTTGATCTAACAGCAACTTTGGACTTTTTTCAATAATTATTTGCTGGTTTTTCCACAGATCAGCACATCCCTCTAAATGTATAATACTAATTATGTATATACTGTGCAGAATTTGGGCTAATAAAAGAAAGCCAGAACGGCATCCCTAAGAAACAAGTGATCACTAGTCATATAATATTCCGATGGAAAGATAAGCAGCCACAACTAGTTTTTTTTTCTCGACAAAACACCTGTGGCTCAACTTTCCACACCAAGATAGGTTTTAGATTTCAAATTTCAGCGCCAGTATATCATGAGTCCTCAGCAGAAAAACGGGAGTAATATCACAATGCCAACCTTTTCAATACAAATTAAATAATAATAATTAATTTGGAGTGAGCAATCTGCAGATCTGACTGCATAAGCTGGCCAATGCATAATACATTCTTAAGCAGTACATTTGATGATTAAGGAAATCTAAACGATTTTATATTCTGGTGGAACGTGGAACTAACGTATGAATCTCTAATGATGTTATGGACAACACACCTTGTATGGTTGAATTATTAACATTTCCAACTGCCGAATCCTTGCAGTGAAAATCTCACTCGTTTTACGCAAGATTTTTTTTTGTGACAGCCAAACAGTAATAAATGAGGAGAATTGTTTACAAACTCATGGACTTCATTTCTTAAGGATAGAGTGATTCGAAGTGTATGACCTATTGGCATGATTTCATCGATTTAGCCGCTCAAACGCATTATATTACGGTATACAGGGGTGTTTTACCACGTTGTATGTTAGTACAAACTTGAAATTTAAAAAATATCCCTTGCTGAACCAAGGATCAAATTTTTAGTTAGATATAGCCTTCATCTACTCAAAAATGTATATCGCTATCTGTGTGCGATCCTTGGTTCAACAGGAGATTTTTTTTAAAATTTTAGTTTTATACTAACATACAACGTGGTAAAACACCCCTGTCCTAAGTTATATTATTTGTGGTAAGGGAGGGTCAAGTAAGGTGGCCATCTGAGCACCATAAACCTGGTTTATTCCAAAAGTCATAACACATATGACATCGGTAATACGTGCCTACATTTTTAATTTTATTATCAATCTGAGATAGCATCTATTGTCAAGTCGCCCGATGACCTAGCTGATCGAGTGATGCAATTTGTGTCATCAACTTAGCAGCATTATCTCCAAAGTGGATGGTGGAAAGATCTCTTCATCTAATTGCCACATAGCCAGAGAATGTGTTGCTCGACCGAAGCAATCCACTTGGAGATTTTTAAATGAATTCTGTTGCATTTTATGCATTTGAAAGGTTTGTTTATACCAGCACTGTTCTGTCATTTCATGTTGAACTTTTTACTCTTTTAGAAGAATCTGCAGCTTTGAACCATCAGATGCCGTAATTTTTATATTAAGCAGATCGCATTTGGTTCAGGTGTCAATGGCTTCTTAATGTGGCTTCTTAAATTTTAGTCCATGTGATCTAAAGATCTCTGAATACTTGGATAATGAAACAGGCTTTATGTTTGCCATAAACATAAATCCGAGTTAAGGTAATTTTTTTGTATTGGTATGCGATTATCGTGGGTTTCATTTAATGGAAAGCTTTTAATATAGCCTAAACCTATCTAGCCTTTATACCGGCAAATGGTCGGTTCTTACTGATAATAGAATCACATATACCCAAATTCTCCGTGCCGATATCTGAACCTATATTTCGGAGTTCGACGTGTAATCATCAAGTGCCAAGTTGGGATCTCCAAAACTGTCGTGTCACATGAATTAATAGCGGCATATCTGAACAATAAGTGACAAATTCTTAGATACAAATTTGAAGACCATTTTTAAAAAATGTTTAATTTTAAGTTAAATTTCAATTTGACAATCATTAATTCTTAATTTTTGGTCTTTTACAAATTTTTTAAAAATAATTTTAAACATAAACACTGGGAAACCCACTGTGCCGATAAAAGGGTTGGGGAAGGGCTGTTAATGAGTGTAATTTACTTATTTTTACTTATTGAGTATTAATGAGTTTTTGGTGTCCTCGCGCAAACTTTAGAGTTAGTGTTCATATTTGGTATTGATGGAATCTCCCGCATATAGTAACTAAGCAAGGGCGATCTGGGGATCTGTATTGGGGCCATTATGTTTATGAATGAAATACCTAGCCTATGTAATTTCTCAGTAAGGCCAGAGAACGGACCCTCATAAAGCTGCTGCAGTATTAAATTATCCGATACCAACTTCTGTCAAAGCTGTCCGTCGACTGCTGGGCATGGCCATCTAGTATAGGCACATTCAAAATGTGCATTTAAAATGTCTCAACTGTTACTGCCCAAATTTCAGATGATTTGAAAAAGGGAAGACATTTACTTGAACGGAAGCAGCAGACATTGCATTTTAAAGCTAAAACCATTATTGATAGCTCCACCGATTCTCGCCAATCCAGATTTTGCTAAACGTTTTATTATTCAAACCGATGCATCAGATGTGGATGGTGGCGCAGTTCTTACTCAAGGTGAAGGGAACGAGGAAAAAGTCATATCGTTCTTTAGTCTAAAAGTAAAAACTCAACAACGGAGATGGACTGTCTCGCCGTAATATTGGCGTTAGAGCGTTTTAGACCGTACATTGAAGGTAGTTATTTTACAGCCATAACGGATCACGCTTCTCTTTTGTGGCTGAATAATTTGAATGATCCTAGTGGTTTACACCGATCCAAGTTTGGGTTGTGACACAGAAAGTGGAGTTTGAATGTTGTGCCTGACGCACTTTCTCGATCAATAACTTGCGATAGTTTGTCAGAGTCTGACGATTAGTGGTACGAAAATATTAAAAGTGAATTATTAAGTAATTCAGATGATTATCTGAATTTTAAATTTATCAATAATCAACTATTTAAATTATTTCCTGGTTCAAAATTGAACCTGCCGGTTCCGTTAAATGACCGTGCAAATATTCTTAAAGCGTGTCACGATGACTCCTTACAGTATTATAGTATTATACCGTCTTTTAGTTGTACACTTCAAATTCGTTTAGTAGCGCCTTGTATTCGGAGCATGTAAATTAGCTTCCATTGAATGCATCGGGTTGGCCATACGTACATATCTCGAATTTCTAAATATATGTCTGTATGTACTTGTTTAGCCATTATGAGCCAAAAATAATATCTACTTAACTTTTTCAGAGTGTTTGCTACAGCTCCATGTAATGATAATAGGTCATCATGTCATGGAGTTCGCAATCCACAACGTCCAAACAGAAAAGACAAGACACTTGCTCTCTTGGGTTCTAATGTAAGAAATATGTACTACTGGTCAACCGTAAACGCTGCGTATATTTGTCTGGATTATTTTTAATCTTATCTTTGAGCTGCACGTTGTTTTTCTCAGCAGTATAGAAGAAATCGAAGAGTGACACAGACAATAATGCAAATTGAAATAGAATTACATTTTGGCCCAGCAAGTTAAAATTGCAATAAAAGAAAATGATTTCGAGTGAGCACCAACCAGTGTTCAAATTTCAAGTTAGAAAATTGAGACATAAACCTGTTTTTCACATTCTATTCGCGCCTGCTGATATAATACTGAACAAACTCATGTATGACGCTAGTACCTCATCAGTATTGGATGAACTGTTCGGTAACCTTGAAACAGCTTACAAAGATATCATACCAAATCTGGAACACATCTTTAGAAAATTATTATCAGGGCACTGCTCTTAAAAATCTGTATACTGGCTGAAAATTTGTAGATTTACTGGAAATAATTCAAGATACAGTCGGTAAAAAAGAATTAATGTATAAAATCCATCTTTATTGCAAAAGCAATGCCAATAATACGAAACCTAATTAACAATGTGAAAATGTTTTCAAGTGGTGTGACGTTTCATCGGGTCAAGAAATTATTTAAAAAAATGCTCACAAATAGTTTTTAAGTTTATTGATGAACCATTATGATCAACTCAAATCGGTTGATTCGATCGAAGATGCGCGTTCGTCTAGTAAAATTCCCTGGTTCGATCAGGTGCGGTCTGTTATATTGGACAGGCGGTGGGCAGTATGGAATGGTATTCAAAAAAAAATTATATTTCGATACCAAATTTTATTCGACCTTGGACCCACATAGTAAAATCTAGGAAAAATTGTCTGGCGCTGTGCAAGACATTTTTTTGTGTGTTTTACTATGTAAGTGCTTTAGAAACGGCAAGTGTAAAGTTTAGTATCGAAATTTAAATATTTTTTATATGGTTTTAGATCCACGGACGTGTTTAAAGTATAGTGTGGAACTTTCTTGAAAATGAAGAGCGCGGACAATTAGAACACAGACTACTTCATTTCATTTCGCTGCTCATTTTATTTTATTTAAATTAATTAATTTTTTTTTCTTTAAAATATATATATATATTTACAAATACTTTTTATTAACGAAAATAAAATTAAATATGTTTTTGTGATTTTTTTTATAAGTAATAATACATAATTAATAGTTAATATTTAAATATTTTTAATTATTTATTTATTTTTAAAGACATAACTTTTTGTTTCATATATTTTATTTTATTTAGGTTTGTTTAATTTCAAAAACCACATATTTATGATTTTTAAACTATTTAGTATATGTATATCGTAATAATAATGCAATCAGGTGTGATTAATTTTATTTAAAATTTCGATTGTCCATATTTTTATTATTTACCGGGAAATCCATATCATTATTAGCATTATTGTTATTATTATTGTTATTGAGGTTGTTGTTGAGGTTGTTGGCTTGGTGTACTCGTCGATAATCGTCTAACCAATTTTTGAATAGCTCGTAGACGGTGAAACGGAATTCCAGTTCTTCGACGGGTGGTGAATTGTAGCTGCCCGAATTGTAGTTTACTTCCTAAAATTATCAAAACATTTAGAATTAATTCAAGCATTTAATACATTAATATGGTACACTTACATTTGGTATTTTATTTGTATCTTGTAATAGTTTGAAAATTGGATATGGCGTTTCGTTGGAACCAGAATCCGGCCCCGGAATTTCGGATCGTTTGCCATGACCACCAAAGCATGCATGACCGAATGCATTACACCCTCCTGAAATAATACATAAAAAAAATATATTTCGAATTAAAATAAAATTAACATTTGATATAAGAATATATTAACTGAACTGTAAATGAAATATTTAAGAACAATCTACCGTACAACAACAAACCATATGTATGTAGTTTTTCATTTAACATTTTATTTTTTGATAGCTTTTTTTTATGTTCTTCGATTTCTTGATTATTGAGCAAAGAAAGGAAAATATATGCAAATTTTCATGAATCTTTTTTGCACCCGTAATAGCTCTATACACAGAGAATTCCAATAAAAAAAATAAATCGGAAAATTTTAAATGGAATAAATAAATAATGAACAGGAGTTAAATTGGTTTGCTATGTATAGAAATGAAATTATAGATTTTC
The DNA here is from genome assembly GCA_951394425.1 of Tipula unca. Taxonomy (NCBI): domain Eukaryota; kingdom Metazoa; phylum Arthropoda; class Insecta; order Diptera; family Tipulidae; genus Tipula; species Tipula unca. The sequence goes on along the minus strand of OX596381.1, from coordinate 29,488,503 downwards.
CGATTAACAATTTCCTTTGCATACAGATTTAATTATTGAATTATTTTTAACGGCGATTATTAAATAAGCATTCGACAAACAACAGAGACATAATTGATTATTTATTTATTATGTCTAAGAAATATTTAATATTCAGTTCTAATTCAGTTCCAGATTTTTATATCTGCAGAGCATCGAACCGAACATTTTATCGTTTTCCTAAAATAATATTCGTTCTGGACGGAACCGTATAACTTATGCATTGCTCTTGAATTTAAGAATTTAATAATTTACTCTTTCAGTCGAATTGCGTTATTAACATTTAAAGCAAGGCTCAAGGAAAGCTAATACGAACGATTTCGTTTAATCGTTTTTAACAATTTTTTACTTATATCGTTATATCCTTTTAAATTGAAATTAATGTAAAATTGTCACGAACCAACTCTATTTTAATTTCCGAGTAAACAAATATTTTACTTTAGTCGAAAAATAAAATTTTTTTCTCATCTTCGACGCACGGTCGTTCACCCGGAAAACTAACTCATCTTCAAGTATCACATATTTATCTCAAAAATCAAAAAACGTCAAAGCGCTAAATGATTTTGTATTTAACGTATACGACTGTTTTGATCAAGTAAAGAGCCCGACAAACCGATCCAAATCGTTCGTAAAACTTAAGGAACGGAAACTGTTTCGACTTCAGTTTTAATTTTATTTTATTAAATCGGTTACAATTCGAATTAAAATCCGGAAATTATTATTCCGGTTCAGTTCCTGTTAAAAGCTCTTCCTGAAATACATTTTCTTCAATATATGAGAGAAATTATTTTATCATATCATACCTCGTAGAAAGTAATTAATTTAGTCCTTCGCAGAGATATTTTCATCAAAAAGTTTTATCAGTTACGTTACGCTAAACCACTAATATAAATTTGACCATCGTTAACACTTAGTAAACAAATAGTGTTTAATTTTAATGCAATGATTGTGTAAGGGGCCTATTATAGGATCAATTTTAATGCGCAATAATCCATGTTGGGTAATGTTACTGACCGTGTAAGAGAATTATGGAACATTAAAACATTCCATTGCTCTTTAATGATAAGTTATTTTTTACAAAGCTGGCATCTGAATTTCTGCCACTCACACTCTACTATATCTACTATATGGAATAATCGTGAATCAATACGAAAGTGATTTGAGTCTCAAACAATAAAAATTAAGAGAATCAAAGCCGTTTCACATGACGATATTGACCAAGCTTTATTAGAGTGGTTTAAATTACAACGGAGTCAAAATGTACCGATAAATGGGCCAATGCTTCAGCAAAAAGTAAATGAATTTGGAATATTATTCAAAAAATCGCACTTTCTCCGAAAGCTGGATTTACCGATTCAGACAATGGCATAGAATAATGTTTCCCCAAATATCAGGTGAAGCAAATTCGGCCCCAATAGCAATCGCAGAAGATTGGATAAAGAATGTTTGGCCAACTTTACGTGATGGATATACTGATAATGAAATTTTTAATCTGGATGAGATCGGCCTTTTCTATCGATTGACTTCAAACAAAACTCTGAAATTTCAGGGTGAGAAATGTATAGGTGTAAAAATGGCAAAAGATCGAATAACCGTATTGGTTGGTAGCAGCTAACATGGACGGATCGTCGTTGGGAAGTTTAAAAAACCACGATGCTTCAAAAACGAGGCAAATTCGAAAGCTTGGATGACTTCTGCTTTGTTTGAGAAGGAGCTTCGTCTTTGGAATGCCGAACAAGAGAATCCTACTACTTCTAATACGATTGGAATTTTTAAAATCTAATACATCTTTATCGCAAAAAACTTGTGATGCAGATGGTTCAGGTAGTTGATGAAAAGAGTGGTGTTGTACTAAACCTTAACATATTGGATGCGATTGTTATGATAGCAGAAGCTATGTATAATGTAACAACTAACACAAGTGTCCGATCAGATTCGATAGTAAATTCTGACTTCAGCAAAGGAATTATAATATAATAATCGATAGTGACGCTCTGACCGCGTTATTGGTGCTATCCTGACAGGACTAAACAGTGTAATTAATTTTGACTACATTTTCTAAAATATAAAGAATTTCTAACTCAAGCAAAGTAACACTGGATTAAGGAGAGTTAAGAATTAGTTTTTTATATTGAAATTTGAACTTGTTACGTCCAACTTGATATTATAGCTTTTATCTTAACTCCTGCAATGTTATGTTTGGCAGGCCAATACAAAGCACCATGCTTCCATAGTTAAGTTTTTGTTGGTAATAACCTAATATTATGTAATTTATGTGGTCGATGAGACCCTAAAATATGAGATACTAACTTAAGTCATGCGCATGTATAATTTATCTTGGAAATCCTGATTACAAGGTTTTATATCAAGGTGAAAATGAAGCATTCAATATTTTAATGTTTACTTGATGTGTCTTAAGTTAGAACAATGTGCCTAAATAAATCGAAATATTTATATAAACGAACCGTTAAACGAAATTTTAACAAAGCCATGCTGCATAGATATGTAAGACGTGAACATTTTGTTTTCAGTTGGATATTCATTATGCAGCTTACTTAAGTTGTAATTTAAATAAAATTAGATAAAAGGCGACAGAGCCCGCTAAATGGTACTCCTTAGTCAATAAATGTTCTATAATACAATAATATTGTAAACACTGCAAACTATTTACAAAAAATCTAATAATAAATTCTATTGTTTCATGGGGTGGGCACTCGAAGTGTTACCAATTAAGAATGCTGTAAATTTGTCAATTTTTATTTTTTTTAATTTCATAACATCTTTAGCGCGAATAATAGTGTCGATTCTGTCCTAGAAGGTCTGATGGTATTTTGCCCCATTCTCGGGGAAGAGCAATCTTTAAGGCATCGACCATATGGAAAAATCCATTAGGTTCTATTAAGTCTAGAGAATATGGTGGCAATTGTTATCAAGAAATGAAGCAGGTACTATTTCTTGTAACAAACATTGGGTTTCACTGGCTTTATGGGATCGTTGAAACGTCCAATGGTTTCGACCGATTTTTTTACGTGCCCAAGGTAACAAAACATCGTTTAAAATCTTTTCACATCTTTAAAATCTTTAGGAATTCGCAAGTCTAAATTGTCTTTTGGTTTGCACTCTAACCAAACACGATCGTTTCGCCACCAACGTGCAAGTGTTTTAAGATTTTTGCTCTGGCTAGGCTGACCACTTTTTTTTATTTTGTAGGGCTTCAATCGTAGTTGACATTTTTGCCAATTAAACTGAGCTTTGCCGTGGATTACGTTTAATTCACTTTTAGAACCATTTTTGGCTGTGTTGCGGTTTTTGAATGTCCTATGTTTCAATTGTAACGTGTAATGATCCAATGCTCAAACATTTTGTTCACAGTTAAATGTCTTGGCTCACTAACAATGGCTCGTTGCGTTTTTCCAGCCAAACAAAGCAATACATTGTTGCGTTTGAATTCCATTTCGTTAAATTTGTTTAACTGTAACGTACAACGATATACTTCTGTAGGCTTGTAAAATGCGCCGTTTGGTTGCTACAACAGCGTGACGTTGGTAACACTTCGAGTGCCGACCCCGTAGTCGCGAATCATAAATTTGTAAAATTTTAACCATTCCTCTAAAATTTAGCAAAAATGAACGATTAAATTTTTTTTAAGGTTACAAATTCTTCTGAATCGATTATTCTTGAAATTTTTGTACCGAGCAAATAAAGTGTTTTCCAATAAGAGGTTTCATTTTGGTATTTGGGCAGCTGGCAATTTGAAAGTTGTCATCTTTAGACTTTTGACAAGTAACTACGCGTTTACTAAAAATGGAACGAAACACACTTCAAAAACGGATTGAAATTGTTAAAATTCACTACAAAATTGGTGAAAATTTTGCAGTCACAGTTCGCAAAACTAAAGCACGTTTTGGTCGTCGTAAAGCTCCTTCTCGGCCGGCAATAGTGAACCGGGAGGAAAAATTTGAGCAGTTGGGACAAGTTAGTGATGTGAAAAATCGAAACCATGTGTGTCGCTCAAGAACGACTGAGAATATTGCTGCTGTAGCCCGTAGTGTTGAAGAAAACCCAGGTTTGTCGACTCCTTGTCGATCTTTGGAATTAGACATTCATTCCACAAACGACATTACACCGTATTTTGAATAAAGACTTAGATTTTAAGGCTTTTAAAGTTCAGTTAACACAAGAACTTAAGCCGGTCGATCACCATAAACGTCGTATCTTCGCTGATGCATCATCGAAAAATTATATTGAGTGATGAGGCCCATTTTCACCTCGGAGGCTACGTTAATAAGGAAGATATTGAAATAAATTGGAAGATATTGATGTGGACGACGTTAATTTTTAGCAAGATGGCATTACGAAACAAGCGCAATTTTGCCAGAAAAGTTTCCTGACCGTGTTATTTCTCGAAGAGGTGATCACAATTGACCACCAAGATCTTATGATTTAACACCTTTAGACTTTTTTTTTGGGGGGCCACGTGAAAGATACGGTCAATGCGAATGCTCCACAGTCGATTCGTGAAGTTATCGAGGACATACAGTCGCAAATGTGCGAATTGGTCATGGAAAATTTCATGAAAAGGATATGGTGCTGTAAGTGTAGCCGTATCGGCCATTTGGCTGATATCGTTTTCAAATGTTAAAGGCATACCTTCCTCTTTACAATAAACATTCATTGATTTCTCTTAATAAAATAAAAAAAAACTCATTTTTTTTAAATATCAAAATGAAATCTCTTATTGGTTAAAACTGTGATCTTCGGATCGGGAGATACCGGGTGCGAATCTCAATAGGGGCGGGATGAACAGAACAAGTAGAGATCATAAAATAAAAAATAAAAAAATCTTCATAATTTTGAAAATATAAAATATACAGACAGTATCGTGTGATACTGTCCCAATAAGGATTCTGATTGAATTTCATCTATTCCAACAACCCACAAATATTTTTCAAACTCAAGACCAAAAAACTCATTGAAATTTTGTTAAATTTATCGTTCAAATTAAACTTTTTTTAAAGTACTCGTAGGTCTCAAATTCTGAATATTTTTCTAATTTCTGGTGATCATTATTCTTCAATTTTCTTATGTTGATCAAGTTTATGATCAATTTCCAAAATAATTAATTAAATATATAAGCTCAACACACAACCCACAATTTTATGTCAGATCAAATTCTCGAAATTTGTGACATTCCAAAACAAACTTTTTAAGAAATATCAAAATTGTTTTATCTTTTTAAAAATAAAATTATAAACAAATTTAGTGGAATATTTGAACAGGCATCTGCCACCAGATTAGTAACTGTAACTGTAACTGTAGGATTAACTACTGTATTAGGAAATAAACAAGAACACGCAACATTATTCTTGTCTGCCAATTTAACATTTCTAAGAAACATTATTACTTATCGAATTAATTACAAATCCTATTAACTCTAATTTGTACTCAAGTATGTATCAAGATTGATAATCTTTTATTAATAATCCTTTCTATATCAGTTTACCTGATTAAATCCAATTTCGGTATACAGATTTAACAAATTAAATTTTACTTTTAATCTTCTTGTAGTAAAATATAAAACCACAAATCTACCACCAACCAAAACAACAACAACAAAACTTATTAATTAAATTATTTATTACTGTTCATTTCAATCTTAAATTCAATTTAAAAAAAAAAATCTAACAACATGAAGAAACATAAAATAAAAGTTAGAAAAGAATGGTAACACCTTCCTATTTATGTTGTTCATGATGATCTCTGCACTTAAGGACGTATAACAACACAACACAATAATAATGTTACCATATTTTAAATGTAATAAAATTATTTTGCAACAACAAAAACAAACTTTTGTTGTAAATACATAAAATTATAATAAATTCAAACGACTTATAAAATATATAAAATTTTACTGCACACTTGGGAATAAGTCGAATTGCTGGTTCAGTTTGTTTATAATATATTTAACATACTCGTGCTTTGTCAAATTTTATTATTCTGTTATATCTCTCCATCTGTACTATATATCTGTCTGACTGTATATTTACCATTGAATTAATTGGTAAATTTTTATTTTTTTTTTTAAATAATTAAACGAAATTTAGCTCAAAATCAATTTTTGTATTCGTGCTTAAATGTGATGGCACGTTTCCAGTGTGCTTTAAATATTTAATTGGCCTGGAAAACGTGTTCCTGTGTTTCTGAATAAAATAAGAAGATTGGAGACACACGTACTGCAAAATTTGAATAAGCAGAAATATATACAGAAATATTATAAATCAAAATGTAACGTAGAAAATTAATTTTAATTGCTTGTAACTTATACCTGTACAATTTAATGTACATCAGGATACGCAACATATCGTATCTTGTGAACGATACTGCAGTACAATTTCGTGTCGCAAGCCTTCGTGTAACCAGTTTCGTCATATTATGAAATGAATCACAGGTATGGGCGTTTACGCGTCATTTATTATTTTCTACGTCGACGTGTCGACAACCTGTAAACAACGTCGACAATGTAGACAACGTCGATAATGTAGACAACTTCGACAATGTAGATCGATTGTCGACTCAATGCCACTAATGGGCTCACGATGCAAGGCCCGGAAAAATACACATACTGACACATTAAAAACACACAACTTTGATTTCACCATCGGGAATTGAACCCGAGACCCTCGAATACCAAACTATCAAAGCTAGGACACTATATTTACTGTGGTTTCGGTCTTACTCATTGTTCGACTGTCTAGTCTGCCAGAGGGTCATAACTTTGGAACTATATTTGGTTAGTAGAGACTCTCGAATGCTGAAAACTAATACTCTGCATTTAACCGGCATTTCAGTCTAACACTAAACGTAATCCAAAGCAATCCCGCCACTTGGATTATATTAGTCAATTTAACATGGATATTCAGCATTTTCAAAGTACCGATAACGTTGTTGCAGGTCAACAACGATACGGCCATTTATCCTGGCAAAAATCAAAAGTAAGTTTTCACATTCAACGGCTTACCATCCATACGGCAATATCATGGGCGAACGCTCACACTGACAGGCCAAATCTGCTCTCAAGGTTCGAGGCAACACAGTTAATTGGATCTCTAAAATACCAGCCGTTTTACTTGGTATTGGTAAACAAATCGATATTTTTGTTCCAAAATCACTCGACAACTGCGATTACGTCTTGGAATTGGATTAAAAACTTCATACGATGGACCATACAGCTAACCAAATATCAGTCACGAAATGATATAAAACTGTCCGATTTCCGTCTGCGAAAGGAGTCATGTACCAGCTCAAATATCACGACTTACTGATATTCGAAACTATAACAAAAACCAAATTAGAGAAATTCAATGGCTGATTATACCTAATTTTTAATTAATTTACTTAATTTTTTTTCTGAAATAGTAGTTGAGTTATCTATGGAGTAAAAAATAATAAAAATTCTCGACACCAAAATTTTATCGAACTTGCCAAGCCCTCACATAGTAACACACACGAAAAATTGTCCAGCGATGATTCAAGATAAAATTCCGTGTGATTTACTATGTGAGTATGGCGCCGAGAATTTTTTTATTTTAAATATTATTTAAATTTTATTAAGAGTAACATTTTTTTTAATAGGTTTTAATCGACCTTGACCAGCACTCACGTAAAATACGCAAGATTACAACTTCCATTAAAAATAATCCAAGGATCTCTGATTATGGGATTATGAGAATTCGAGTTCAAGAAGGCTATAAGAATTACCGATTTATTAAAAAGCCATAAAACGTTCAGATAACCAGAACTTGTCGGCTAAATGTGCCGTGTGTGTGTGTCGGTGTTCTATTTCCAAGTTTTGACAACATTTTGGAAATACATATCTTAGAAATTTGGATAAATTTGAAAAAATATTTATATTTGCAAGCGATTTGCAGTTGTTTACTCAAGAGCCGAATCTTTGTATTTTTTCTCTAGTTCGTTGGCACAATTCAGCAGTAAAATGTTGTTCTGATTAAACTATAGCTATACGCTACTCTAAAGCATGGAACAGATTTTTTATCCTTCTGGTTTTGGATTCAGTTCCAAAAGATATTTTGTTCCGGTTTCAGGAAATTCTTTTTGTTCCGGGACGGAACCGGGTTAAAGCCAGCTAACATTTTTAGTTACATCTATTATTTTGCTCTTTTAAATTAAGATTAATGCCAATTTGTAACAAAACAGGTTCATTTTAATGTTTTTGGAACACAAGCCATAATAATCTAAAAATGTTTCTGTCCGCGATCGAAGGTTAAAAATATTTCGTTTAATTACGGTTTAATGTTCCGATTCAGTTCCTGTTCGAAGCTCTGCTTTAAAGATGCTGTAATGGAGACTAATCAAATCAATGTTATCTCAGAAGATCTAAGCCGACCGGTTTCGACCTAGTTATAAGAATATCATTGAAAAGCATCGCACTAAATTTATCCTTAATAACAAAATTTGAAATTAAGAGCAATCCGAACGTTTAGTGCAATAAACTTTATTTAATTAAAGCTTCTGTTTGTTTTATTTCAACACATATTTACAAAATTACAGTATATGATATGTGATTTAATTTGAATGATTCTTTAGTTTCTCTACGTATCTACGTATTATTTTACGTGTCGACAACCGAGTAGATTACACGGCGTAATCTACCTCGCCCATCCCTGATGAATCAGAAAAAGTAACCAACGGGCAAATAATCAACCAACAAGTGGGATGTTATAACATGCTGCGCTTACAAATAATTTAAAAGTAACATTTTGCTAACCACATTCAATGAAGTCAATGAAGCTGCCAAATCAAATCAAATTCTAGGTTTGAGATTAGAATTGAAAAATAAGAATTAAGAGATCTGATCCTAGAACATGGATTATAGTTAAAATTTTAAATTTAGCACCTTCAAATTTTAAAAATTTTAATTCTAAATTTCGAACACCAAAATTCATAATCGAACTAGGTGCATATACGAGTAGTTGGAATTAGAAAATAAATTCTCTGCAGTTATAGAAGTTAAATCATAATTTTAAATTACCAACATTTTTAAATATGTTTTATACTTAAATTTTAGAATTTGAAATTCGGGTACCTAATTCAAAATTTAAGAGAATTAATCAATAAACTTTGAAGCTTATAGCATATAGTTTGGGAATTTTTAAAGCCGACGTACAGATTTTAAATGATATTTTTGAAAATTTGTATTACACTTTTCTTTCTAATAATTAAGAGTTTTTATAATTTTAATTTTCTAGAGGTTTCAATTAAATATTTTGATTCCGGAACTTCTAAACTATTACTCCGAATACTTGTTTTGGAATTTTTAAAATTTAATTTTAAATGAAATGTAAGTACGATGATTGAATTTGGAGAGTTCTGGAATTATTTACACTTAGCATTTGAAATGTAAAATGAAAAATTGTATAATTTCTAAACTGAAGTAAAATATGAATGCTGGTGAAATTATACAACACGCATAATCAGCACTATTGGCAAAAGTATCTTTACCAACAAAATATGTAATGAGGTTAAATTTCCAAAAATTTGCTCAAATGGAATTTGATTGAACTTACCAAGCACTCGTACTATAATCTCACGGAAAATGGTCTTAGATCGTTACTAAGATTTTTTCGTGTATTTTATATATGGTTACTACTATGCCACTGAAATGGCATATCGAGTTTTTATTTTAGCACTAACTATATAGTCATCCCTCAAATTACGTAAATTCGATTTTACGTAAATCCCAAATTGTGGTTTTTTAAATTCGAATTACGTAAAAATTTCGATTTACGTGAAAAAGAGGAAACGTCCTAAAAACATGTAAAAACGAAACTAAGGTGAAATGCATCAAATTTAACATAATACACGGGGTACAGTGCACGGGGATTTACACAAGGTTTTTGTTAGTATAAAAGCTAAATTAAAACTAATAAAAAAAAACGTCAAGTTATTTCTTTGAAACAAAAAATAGACGTAATTAAGCGTTACAAAAAGTGAAATTGCACATGAATAGGGGTTTGCTGTATCAACAGTGCAAACTGTAATTGCTAATTCCTACAAAATTACCTTGCAATCTCAAGCAACATCAAGTTCAAATGCCATAAATATTACCAATGCTTTGGATCGAGGATAAGACTAGAATAAACATGCCTTTAAGTAGCTTCGTTTTGAAAAAGCTGTAAGTTTACACGAATAATTAAAAAAAAAATTGGGGAAAGCTAAACGAAGTAAAGGGTGGCTGAAAAAATTTAAAAAAAGGCACGAATTACATAGCATTAAGGTTAGTGGGGAAGCAGCTAGCTCAAATCTCACTGGAGCTAACCAATTTCGGACTACTTTGAAAAGAATAATAGAAGAAGGCGACTACCCCCACAACAAGTATTAAATATCGATGAAATAGGGTTATTCTGGAAAAGAATGCCTCAAAGGACCTTCAGTGCACAGAAAGAAAAAACAGCATTAGGATACAAAGTGTATCCAAAGAACGCCTAACTCTGTCACTTGGAGGCAATGCATCTGGAAATTTCAAGATCAAACCTCTATTGATTTATCGTTCAGAAAATCCAAGGGCCTTAAAAAACATGGCAAAATCCAGTTTAGGCGTAATATGGCGAGGAAATTCTAAATCATGGATAATCGTAAGCTTTTTCAAGATTGGTTTCAAAATCATTTTTGCCCTTCTATCAAGATGAGTTCGCGAGGTCGGATATTTATCCAAGGTATTTACATCCGACCATAAAATAAAAATATTTTAACTTGCAAGAGGAAAAATGAATGAGAATTTGTGGTTATGGATGAATTGTTTTAATGATTTTTTTTGTTTAGAGCTCGGTTGTAAATAGCTAGGACCTCGCGAACTCACCTTCAAAGAATACTGTCGAAAAAAAATATAGCCAACCAAATACTGTTACTTCTTGATAACGCCATCCCATCCACAGAACTTAATCGATCCATCAGGGCCTGTCACAGTTCAGTAGTTGCCTAAAAATACAACAGCATTGATTCAGCCTATGGATCAGGGAGTTATAGCGGCTTTCAAAGCCTATTATCTGAGGATGACTTTACTACGATTAAATTGAGTTAGAATGAAACCGCATTAGCCATAGTGAAGACGAAATTGAAGAGGCTGTGGAAATTCAACGGGAACTGTCCAGCGAAATGTTAAACAAAGCACTAGAGTATATTGAGTCAGGATTGAAAATATTAACTTTAAATGATCCAGATGCAGAACGTAGCAGTAAAGTGTAACGACGATTTAATCAGGCTATAAACTGCTACAAAGAACTTTATGATGCTAAATCCAGAGAGCGGAAACAGCTTCGAATTGAATATTTTCTTAAAAGTCAATTGGTAGAAAAACCAGCGGAGTAAATATAAATTACACTTAACACCGATTGTTGTTAACATTGAATTTAAATTAATTTGCCAATTTGTATGAATTTTTATTTTATTTAGTCTAGGAGCTTTTAATCTGGAAATCCCTTGGTTAGAGCGGAAATGTTTACATTGAGATATTAAAACTTTCAATTTCTCCTCTATTTGATATATGAAAAAAAAATCGATTTACGTATGGTTTTTCAGGAACCGATTCATTAACGTAAATCGAGGGAAACCTGTACTTCAATTATCTTTTGTAAGTAAAAATATTCAATTATCTATCCAATTATCTATCAAATCCAAAACTTTTATCGCCACCCGTACTAAACACAATCTGAGACAGCAATTGAATTATGTTGAAGTTAAGGCACTCGAGTCAGACAGCTTAAGGCAAAAACGGAATTGTTGTTTGTCACTTTCACAAATTCGAGAATATTCAGTGCCTTTAAAGGTACTAAAGTTGAAGACTGAACAACCGTGAACCCAGATACGTATTTGATTCGTTAATTGAAAGGATTGGAATTTTAGATTTAGATCCAAAGAAATATTGCAACAAATCCGTGTTGAACTTAGAAAGTTGCCTCACTCATTTAAAATATTTTCTCGAACAGCAATTAACTTCCCGTTAGAATTGTATGGTGTTGTAACGTGGTGAGGTGTTCAATGTTATATTTTTGGATGAGATTCTGTACATCCTTTGGTAATATTTTCCATCCAGTGATTAATTTTTTGGGTATGCCATGGGAGGCTATAAATTGTTTAATGCCTCTCTGGATATTAAACCCGTCCTTGATTATCATATGGTAATGCTGAACCTGAATTTCGAGAATTTATCTATTATTGTTAAAAAGAAATTTCCGTTTAATAGAAAAATTACAGCATGTATTATTTCTAAGGGTTTACGTTAAGGATAATTTTGTGACCGGTGGTTGTCTATCATATTTAATCTTTAAGCATGTTTCACATTTATTTATATATGTTTGTAATCTTCCTTTTTGGTGGGGAAAATAGTGTGTTGCTCTAATTTGCTGGTAGTTTTCGTTATCCCCACGATGTTCGTTTGAATTGTGATTTTGGTTTTGTTTTGTTGCTTTTCGGCGTCTTCTATATTTATTAAAAAGATTTTGATCCTAACCAATCGTACTCTAGGATTAGTACTTCTCGGTTTTGAAGTGATCATTTTCGTATACACCTTTTTTATAATACATATTGAATGTTTTGTCATCTGCATATATGCATGTTACGGTGTCGTCTGTCAGTCGTGTCTCGAATGGCTTTCTTTATTTCGATTTCTATGCCTTGGTAACTTAATTTATGGTAACCATACTGCCGTTCGTTCAAAATTTGATTATTAGGTGTCTGTTAAAAGTGTTAATGCTATTCTAAGTTACCGGAATGGGTACTTCCATTGTGGATAGCATTTTGCAGTCATGTCGTCTGAAGTTGATGACGAATTTGAATTATTAATTTCGATCCTTGGTAACGCATCTGCGTTTGCATGAAGGATTCCCGTTTTGTATATGATTTCATAATCATACTCATCAAGCTTTATCCTCCATCTAACTAACTTAGAATTAGGCTCTTTGAGGGAAAATAATCATGTAGTGGTTTGTGGTCGGTGACAATCCTAAATTGTCGTTCGAATAAATATGGCCTGAAATATTTTACGGCCCAAACGATAGCAATTAATTATTTTTCGATAGTATAGTAGTTCTATGCTCCATTGTGGAAAGTGTTCTGCTTGCATAGCAAACAGGAAATTCGAATTTGCTAGAAAGTATAATTGCTAGCATTTGTAGTTAATATAAACTGTTGAGAGAAATCAAGGTATTGCAAGATTGGTTCCTGGCACAATACCTCCTTGGCTTCTTCGAAACTTTTGATATATGTTTAAGTAAATCAAGGCTCACTAAATTTGAATACTCTATTTGGCTTTTTTGGATTTGTCCGATTAAACTATATACCGAGTTAAAGCTATATGTGTAACATTTCAGCTATCCAAAAGCTTGCTGATTTGAAAACCAGCCAACTCTTATATTTTAATGAAAAATTGACCAACTTTTTTCATTCTTGATTTTCTATAGCCGAGCCAAAACTAAATTTCTGAAGCTTTATCGATAATATCGATATTTACCGTCTTGGTACTCAAATTAAGTTTTCAATTCTGCGATAATTAAGAGTGAATTTAACTAATTTCTAGTATTTGGTGATTTCAATGTCTTTTAAAATTTTAATCCAGTAATATCACATCAAAAGCTGTTGGAGATATTCTTCACTAAGGAAACAATAACCTTGCAACCTATTTGAAATAAATTGAAAATATTTTCGTAAATTCAGTTTGTCTTCATCTATACCAAAATGGAACTCACCAGTAAAGTAATCAACAAAATTGAAAAACATCAAGTAGCCTTTGAATTTTTATTCAAAATACCAAATTTAATTATTTTTAAGCAAAGTGTGCTGAGAGTGCATTTGTGTATTTGGGCATTTCGCCCTGTTAAGTGACAGATAAATTAAACAAAATGAAAAACGTATAATAAAAATCAGTTGCTTCTATACGATGTTCGAGTGCCATAAGCCATAACTGGATTTTTAAATAAGTTTAATGTATAAATAAGATTGACATCGTTTAAAATCATAAAACTTGAGTGAATATTTAAGAAAATTGTATATAATAAGTGTTTTGATAATAGTTTATGTTCTAGAATTAAGCGAATATTGTGCTATAATTTTATTCTTCCTCGCACAAATTAGATAATTTAGTTGGTTTTATTTATAAAAAAAAAACAAGTGAACATAAGTATAAAATAGATGCAAATAAATTAGAACAGTAAACAAGCATTACATTACAAGTAAAAAAAAAATTAAGATAATTGATAGCTTCATATAAGTAGATACTACAATTGTATAATCGTAAATATATAATCGAAATTAATTATTAATTTAATTAGTGGATATAATATTTATATAGACATGCTTAAAAAAATTATTATATCATCGTATAGTTAGATAATCTAATATACTTTCCATATTTGAAGAGAGTTTGTCGTCTAGTTTTTAATCCAGTACCCTTTATACTGGAGCTCTGCGAAACAATCCATCCTGAAAAAAATTTGAGAATTTTTTTGGTTTAATGTGCCTTGATGGTTGATGTTCGAATTTGTGTTTATGTCTATATAAATGTCCAAATACATTATATACATATATATAAATTTATGAAATATGAACATAAATAGTTATAGTTATATCAGAGAGGTGATAAGTTAATTAGATTTTTATTCTGCATACTCGTATATAATATATAAATCATAGTACGATATAAGTTAATTTACTATTATGTGTTGGCGTTATATAACATAGGTATCGTAGTATAAGAACCCTAATAGTATATATACATATGTATGTATATGTATATACTGTAGTATTTAAACTACATTAATTTATACATAAATTGGAATTTATGATTATTCATTGTAGAGCAAATTTCCCCACAAATTTAATTATATAATAATTTTTGTACAATGCGGTGTTGATAGAAACCAAATTTTGTAATAAAAAAAAAAAAATCTTTTCCAAATCAATTAGGTTCTAAAACTATATTAACTACACAGCAGCGATTGGCAGCCTTTGTACGATTATGGGCGTTTTTTTTTGGTTTTATTACAAAACACGGTAATGCACAGCCATCCATAAACTAATAAGTCAGAAAGGCCACCGAACTTTCTGAAACAAACTTTAGAATGACTGGCTTAACAGTTGTCTAAAAAAGTGTCTTACACTTGATCTATAAACAAAAATTTAGGAAGTGATTTTTGTTCACTGAATTATATATATTATATTGATATTCACTGTGAGGCATATTTAAAATTTTAAAAAGCAAATTATGTATTTACAGAATTAAATACATCTACATATATACTAACAGGCATAAAATTGTGGAATTAAGATTTTCAAATTCTCAGAATTACGAATAAAATATTAAATTTTGAAGTCGTAAAACCCGCATCCGTAAAAAATCCATTTTTCTTAAATTTGATTGTGTGGATTGCACTCTTCAAAAAATTCGACCGAGAAATAAATACATTAATGACTTATATGTACTAAAGGTGAACAAAAGTGTCACAGGACGTACAAGAAGTTGGTCTAATATAAACTACTGGGATAGTGTTGAGGATTCATCCTAAGAGGGGTTTAAATTACAAAAATAAAAATCGTGTACATGAAGTTGCTTGCATTAATTCGCAGCTCTTCGGAGAATTGTTATCGAGCTATCTATGTCTAGCTATCTGTCACCTTATTCAATTAGAAAGGAAAAGCAAAGTTATGCCTGATGAATTATAAGTGGTTGTGTTACATTCTATGCAGGGATGGGCGTTTACGCGTCATCTATTATTTTCTATGTCGACATGCCGACAACCCGTAGACAACGTCGATAATGTAAACAATTTCTAGAGTGGTTTTGTTAACTACATATTGGTAAACTTGGTTGACCAGGTTGATAAATTTATGACTTGGTTGATAAATTCCTTAGTTAGCTCCTATAAAATTCGGTAAAAGTTAAAAATCTTTTATTAAACGGTGGAAAACTGGCAAATTAAAAATTATTTATTTCTATTTCTTCAACACAAGCCAATTAAAAACACAATTTTTTTGACATTTATCTGAAGTGAAGAGTATTAATCGTCCGCCCAATTCTCTTCAGTAGCTTAATTTTGTGAATAGTTACTCAATTATCTGAAGAGTTGCCCGACTGTGATTCAGTTAATTCATTTCAATCGAAAGTGCCTATAATAATTATATAATTTGGCAATAATTGAGCAAAAATTGAGCAATTTACCAAATATGACTTTTTGAGCTTTTATAGGTTTTAATTGGAAAATGAGAAAGGAATTTGTTAACAAATTGCACTATAATCAATCAGAAAGCTTTTATTGACATGAACGGTGTTGCTAAACAACTGTGAATATAACAAACTTAATAGAGGGATAATTGAGCTTTTTACAGTACTCAATGTTTCACAGTTCCCTTGGATATTTTCAATAGAAAATTATAACTTTTTTAAGTAAAATTACTAAACCTTCAGCCAGATTTAATTATTTAAATTAAGCTTTTCAGATACTACTAATAATATAAATAATCTGAGGGCTTTCAGTAAAAACCCAAAATTCATAAAACTTTGATTTAATGAATATCGAATAAGAATTAAAACCTATCGAATTAAATAATTGGAAACTAACTTAAAAAACTCAAACTTTACAAGAAGGTTAACACTCCCATTAAAAACAAAACGCGCCATAACATTTAATACATCCCCTTCCTGGTAAGAAGAATTCGAGTTCTGAAACCAAAACTTGTTCACTAAAAACGTACCAGACTGCTCTATGACGTGTCGATAATTCGTAGACAACATAGGCAACGTTAATATCGTAGACAACGTAAACTGTTAGTAGAAAACCTTGGTAATATAGACGATTGATGGAGTGATTTAGTGAACTAGTTCTAAACTACTGTGGCCAGATTTCTTTAATCTCGTTTATTTTTAACTATTTTTTTAACCAATTAATACATGGTTTTTGAATGCATTTTAATTTGTTTTAAAATAGTTTATAGGTTAGAAAACTTTTAATTTAAAATATTTTCATAATTAACCTAGAAATTTAGAATTACACTGTAATCTGAATGTCCAACCAAAAAAAAATAAAAATAGGATTTTTCTTAGGACAAAATTCAAAATTCCATATTCCTTTGCCCTAGATCCTAAATTTTTTTACATGAGTTAGGGAGAGTATCATGTTTTTTAAATCTAATGATTTAGATTTAGGCATAGGTCTATTTAGGCATAGGTCTACCAAATAAATATTTTTTTTAAATTTTCTTGGGAAAACCTTGGGTCTAAATTATCCGGAAAATATTTCAATTTTGGAAAAGGTAGGGATAAGAGAGTTTAGGACAACCAAGTTTGGTATGACCTCATATATGTCAAATATAAGATTTTTATCTGGAATTTTTTTAGAAACTCCTAGGAAGCTAACACCATAATCTCGTATATACCAAGATGTATAAGCCGATTTTTCTTGGGAAAACCTCAGACGATAGCTTCATAATGCTTGATAAGATGTCACTGGATCTAAGCTATCTGATGTATACGACGTTATATTGATACGTTACATAGGGACATTCTGGAAATTGTTTTTATTGCTTTTTAAGACAGGTTTAGGACAAATTTCTTATACGTCTCAAATTATTATTTACCATATGGTTTAACTGAATCGCTGATCACTAACAGCTTTGCATCCACTCACAAACAGATACGCTTAATTCATTCTGCGTGAGCAGAGCAACACAATTCTTAGCAAGTGTGATTTGAATGCATCGTCTTAAGTAAATGGAAACCAAGTGATCCTATGTCTAGAAAATGTTACAAATTAGAATTGTTTATGGTATGCGTTGGAATATCTAGAGAATGCTGCAAACATTTGGTCGATGGTGGCAGATTTTTGACTCAGTTTATAGGCCCTTTAAACTTTACCGCTGTTTTAACTTATTTATAAAAATAAAATATTCTGAAAATATTTAACTTTACGAGGTGTTCGCTTTGCTAAATGATACTATAGCAATGATAAGCTGACCATCATTAATTATTTACTAAATCGTACGAAGACGAACTGTAAGATCGTTTTCTTTAAATTTAACAAGCTGTTTATGGTTAAACAAATCACAATTCCTGTTAAAGATGCACGAATTATCCAGAAAGATTCTTTGAATTTGGAGGTCGTTCAATGAAATCCATGGTATTCTGGACGATTAAGCAAGAAATAATTTCGAGTCCCTTTCTTATAATTAGACAATAATTTAAAACGGAAAATATTTTATCAATTTAGTAATACAAATATTATTTTTTTATCATAGTAACAAATTACGTTTACTATGTTATCATTAGATATTAAAAAATGAAATAAACGCCCTAATTTTTATTTTTACTCATTTTTTTTCATATATTCTTATATCTTATTCAAATTGTGTATTTCCCTTGATATTTAAAAACCATTACCGTCAACGTTACTGTTTCAGTTAAATGTGATATAATTATTCAATATACGCATATCGCCTGTTGAAAAGCTTGTTGCTTACTCGTGCCGCACAATAACTGCACCACTGATCCTAAAACTGATCTATACATTATTTTTTATTGCTGAATTTATAATTTAATTATAGGACAATCTCGAATTAACTTGTATTTGACATCATTTTAAGCCTTTTTCTAAAATAGTTTTCAACATTTTATTGAGTATGCCTAGGGCGTTATACACGTTACAAACAGCTATTGTTCAATGTTTCAAGTACGTTTCAAATTGCACCACAGATTGATTGATAATATGTATTGGGTAAAATGCCTAATTCACTCCTATCCGTGGTTCATGGGCACGACTGTGCCGATTACTGAACTATATTGAGTGCATATAGTAATTATTATAATTTTTTTGTCTTCACTATATATGTATAGGTTTTTAAATACAATTTTATCCTTTAATATCCGCCTGGATCTTTTCATTAATGTTAAAAATATAACAAAAATTTACTATATAAATAGTGTGTGTATAGCAACCATTGTTGAAAATCTTGCTTTTCTACTCTATATATGTACATAAAGCTAGATATATATATATATAGACAGAAGCAACTAGTAACTAGAATATTTAAATCGTGATAAATCATTTTACTTCAGTGTATGTATTACTATATGTAAAGGAAATTTAAAATCTGTACCGAGATATTTAATTGAAAATTAAATTTTATGAACTGGGTGATTTTTGTGGCGGTATTGTAATTATTAAAGTAAATATTAATTTATGATATGCTGTACGTGGGAAATAAAATTTTATGTTAAGAAATTACCAGCATTATATACCCAGTATAAGAAAATAGTATATCTTCTTTCTTATATACTTTAACAGTTTTTAAAGGTGTTCATGGATTACCATATTTATATTTGGTTTGGTATAGTTTCGTAGAAGCTATATTTGCTTAGGTTCAACTTTCCATTATAATACATTCGTTCAATTAAAATCTAATTAGTTTGGTAATGATTGTTTAAAACCCAAAAAATATTTTTTAGATAAAATAATTTAACACATTTTGTGCTACCTACGTACAGTATACGTACACGATTGTTACTATAATTAATAACCTTTCACTGAAACTAGAAACTGTTATCGTTGTTATACAAAATGTTTTGACTTTATTAAGCAGAAACCGAATTGTGTGCGGTTACTGGCATATGTTTTCCACGAAAAAAATTACTTACGTAACGACTTATATAACGGTAAGGTGTTATAAAACGTGAACTTGGTTGCCTATTAAAAATCAATATATTTATTTAATATATTTACCTCTTTAATAAAAAAAATTTCAAGAAGACCAACTTTTGTAAGAATACTAAGGGTAAACCGTTGGGAGAGACCTACTGCTCCTCCCATAGAATAAACAACATAATAAGGTTTATAACATATAGTCATAGACATCTGAAACCGATTCACTGTCATATCTAATTGCATCTCACCAATATTTGAGAAGAGTGTCTTGTATATCCCATTCATCATATTGTATATATACATCAATAGAATATGTTACGTCATCTTTGATCATCCACTGCATAACTTGTCCGAAAAGATAAAAAACGCAGTCTTTTATCCTTAGCTAATGTTTTTTATTTTAACTGAATTTCCTTAAACACGGAAAACTATTGCCTTGCAACCCTTTTTATAATAGATGAATTGAAACTAAAGTTCCTTGAAGTTATTTCCTAACTGCAATAATAAGTACATAATATGTTGGCAGGGTAAAGAGTGGTAAAAATGTTACACCAAGGGCTGTATATTTTTGTTTTAAATATTATTTATTTACATACTTGATAATTCAAATGACTTTTAAGCCCAATTCAATTATCATAATTCTAAACTGTAGATTTTAATCAAATTTTTTTAAATATCATTCAAATTACAGCATTTGACCATGAGTTTGAAAACAAAACATTTTTGTATGAAATAAAAACAACGCCCTAATTATTTCATTCCAGTTGTGCACAGTATTGACGTAGTTCACATCAGATGAGAATAAAAAACTACATCAGGGCGATGTATATAGGCAACCTAATAATGTTTCGCAAAGAACGGATCATGTTTTTCTAGCTTGAAAGCCAGTTTTTTCAAAGTTATATCGCTTTATAGTGGAAAAAACAGAGTTAGAACTTGTTTGCCGAATTTGATTTATAAATGGGTGAATGTTATAAAATGCTGCTTTTCGTTATAAAATGTTGGCTCACATATAGTACGCCAACTGAACAAAATGTATATACTAAGTAGTAATCCAAAATATTGTATGCAATCCATATAACACTATGAATCGTAAGGGCTGAATCCTCAATAAACTTAAACTAGTATATCCCCAACAGGTATTTTTCGATTTTAGATTTGCTAGCATTAATTGCAAGGCGTATAAAAAGTTTTCACAAAGCAAGTGTTTTTGGGTCTTGGTGGAAAACGAACTCCAGATTGTCAAAAATAATGGTAAAATTAATTGAAGAAATGGTCCATGCATGTCTAACAGAAAGCAGCTGTTTTAATAATTTTTCTGTTCGTGCCTTCAAATGATGCGGTAACACCACATAGGTATATGAATTCATTGGATGGTTTTCCGACTTTGATTTGCTTATTAGGATATTGTATGACATTGGACTATGAACTTTTAAATTATAATATTAATAGTTACTGGTCATTTGGTAAGTGCAATAGCTTAGATCGCTTAGGTGGTACAGTTTCCTTTGTCTAGATCAGTTTTCTAACGCATTTCTTTGCTTATTCATTGCTCAATTAATAATCAAACTTCAATGCGGTATGCCTATATTGCGTCTTCATGCTTATAATGTTAGTGATTTTTTTGCAGAATTAATTGATTTTCTTGACAGTAAAGTCCAAAAATTTTTGTATTTTCACAAGAACCTGCTAATGCTTATAAGTTTATCATTTCTGCACATGGCCTGCTGTGTTATGATCATGCACTAGATTTACTGTCAAAATTTTATATTTTAACTATTTTTTTTTAACGAAATACAAGAGTTAGTTTATTAGAATACAAGAGTTAGTTTATTTAAAAAAATAATTTCTTTTATATAGCAGTATTCACTTTCAACATTGATTTTTTTTTTTTTTGAAATGGCAGGAAATTTTCCAAAATGTATCCGAACCTATTTTCATTTTCACTCATCATAATTGTGTCCCTGAGTCACAAGAACCTTAGATGGCAGATGGAAGGTAGCAACTTGCATGGTGTGGTAACGATCGATGGTTCCATTCTCACCAGGAGTTTTGTAGTTTTTATGGTGAATATTTATTTGAGTCGACCACAGAGATCGATGCGATAAGTTGCTAAGGTAGAATGATCATTATTCTTCAGTAAAATACCACAATGTTCGGAATAAAAGTGGTTGGAAGAGAGCACAAGAGAAAATATTGTAGGAAATTGGTAACTTAATATTTTTAATTAACGGCACCGTTATTTAATGAAATACAATTAACAATTGTTTATTGAAATACAATACAATTTAACGCAATACAATTTCCGAAATCATTTCATCGTTCGAACAATATAACTAAACAGGACAAATTTATTTTCACCGCGGCAAAAGAAAGCCACTAATCAGAACCAATCGCAAGCAGACCGAATCAATTAAATCCATAGGAGTTATTCCATTGAACTATTCGCAAAAATAATGTAAATTTGGTACTTAATGTGTAAAAATATTGTGTAACGAGAATATGTAAATGGTATTACGATAAACGTACTCTTCCAGTGTAAATATGGGGTGGTGATCGCAGGAGTATGAAATATGATGCAACAAAAGTGGCTGGTAAATAATTTATAAGAAATTTCAAAGTTATTTATTGACCTATACATAATTGCCAGGTAATCTATCAGTAAATAAAACGTATCGAATGTACATACATTGCAGATCCACCGACTGAATTATATGTTAAACATACGATGTATTTTTAATACTTTCTTTAACCTTGAATGTAAAGCACTATCATCTGAACAATGCTCAACTGATGTACAAGGAGCAAATGAAAGCTGAAACCAAAGCAAAAATAAAAAGCGATGTTATGATTAAAAAATGATTCATATAACCTTTGAGGATATAGTTTCTATCATCACGCATGCGAAGACAAGTGCTTTCTACAATTACGGTGTTGTACAGGGATCATCATCTGTCAGTCTTAATAAAGATTACGTATTTTTGTACGTTTGGATAGAAAGTGACCATGCGAAGGACTGTAACGAGATTGCGCCAGCATTATATCACCGACTATGCTTCACTTTGTTTGAGAAGAATTAAATTCTTCGACTGATTTGTGATGGGAATGCCCAAAATAACAATTCAACCGTGATGGGTGGATTTCAATCTGGCTGAAAGAAATTACACTTGCAGAGATAAAAGATGAATAATATAATATAGGATAAAACCAAATGAATATCTATTCGGCTTGTATCTAATGTCTGCCCGGTGAAGGACCTGTGTTAAACCTCCGGGACAATTGCACATCGAGTATAACAAGGCCAATCGCTTTATCATTCGCAAAACGCCTAAAGGTTCTAATTCAGTTCGCGGCAAGGTAGCAAATAGGATCAGACGTTGGTGTAAGTAAGACATTTCTACGAAAAAACAAAAACAAAAAATCTAAAAAGTTCGGCCAGAATTTTTACATGTTCGAGTTTCATGAAATGTTAAAATTTCATGTTATTGGAAAATATAATATAAATTGTTTATTTTCAAAAAGCTTTTATTCCATAATAGTTCCTTTCAGAAATCATTAATTCCCAAACTTATAGTGAAAAAAACTGATCATTAATTATATTTAGTTTAAATATAAATTTATTAGAATTATCTTGAAATGTTTTTAAATGGGTTTTGTAACTCAGGAACACAACAACAAAAGACTGAATTCGTGTAACTTAACAACTCATCCCTAATGAAAACACATTTTACTTTTACTTTTACTTCAAAAATTGCATTCCCAATGGTAAATGAAAATTAAAACTGAAGCAAACTTCAGTACATACATTATAAATACACAAAGTATAAAATTTCACTTGTCAAAAATAAAAACCAAAATAAACTTATAAATTTATTATCCTTTTCCTTAAGACACCCACGAACCTAACCAGCGAAACATTCTTTTCCGTAGGTTAAAAGCAAACGTATTTTCATTGGGGATGGCCTGCACCCCTATTTGTGAATCCGTTTCGAATTGCAATTCGTTTCGAATGATAGATTCGTTTCGAATTTGAATTGGTATTTGTGAATTCGATCGTAAATAAAACTATACACTGTCACAAAATGAAAAAGGAAATTTTTTTTAATGGTTAAACCTACATGAAAAATGTAAACTTTGATTGAATTTTGACGTTTAGATTATTGTTTTAATGTTTTGAGTTCAACAACAACACGCATAACTGTTGTATGTTAAAATGTTGTAATTTTTCATGTCCCAAATTTATAAATATGTAAAAACAATAAAATTTATTAAAACTATGTTTTTGTTACATTATTTCTGTTTGTTTTCGTTATGAAACTATTATTGTCCTCACAAAAAAAACTTATATATACTCGTACATGTTATAGTATATGTACTACTAGAAATATTAGATTATATGGCAAATCATAACCGTCTATAGATATAATATGTATAAAAATTATATTTTTTATATAATGTAAATATTATATAAGTATAGATATATACATAACTACATTATATAACATATGTATTATAATCTATTTATACATATAATAAGCACCGGTTGCCATTTTTATTTAGTTACATTTTAAAATATAAGATCCTTTTATATCGGTTCGTCAACAAAATGTATAACGAACAGAAATTCGTTCATGATCGTACAATTTTTAGTCGAAAACGAATTGCGCGATAAGGGAAATTTGTGTTCGTTTTGGGTTTTTTCATTTCGTTTCATAGTAACACGTTTTCGTTGATTTATTGTACGTTTTCGAATTCACAAATACCAATCGTTCGAAAACGTCGTTCGTTTGGTCGAATTCGAATTCACAAATAGGGGCCCTGGTAACTTTTTTGAAATCAAAATGCTATATTTCCTTTAGTTAACATTTTATTAGTCTAGAGCGGAGGATATGCTACAAGGTGAAGCCTCATACAGTTGCCCATATCAAATTCTGCGGGGAGGCGAGCAAACTTTATAGTTTGAGTCCAATACCAAAACTGTTTTGACATATCAGGCACATTCAGGGTATTAGGAATTTACATAATTTGTTTTATTCACAATCCAGTGATCGAACCTTGTGTGACAGGGCAAAAACGTAACAATATCCTCAAAAACGAAAATTCAGTACTAGACTGGATCATAAAAATGCCAAATTATATTTTACTTTTAATTTTTTAACCGGTCATAAGATATGTTTAATCATAAAATTATCTGATTGGCATGTAGGTTGAGTGGCTGCTACAGCACACTTTGACCGGCGACAGTCAGTTGTTATATTACTACATATAATATCATGAGAAAAAGCACTTCAAAGAGTATCAATCGAACGCCCAATTCACTTCACTAGCTTAATTATGTGAATAGTAACTCAATTATCTGTAAAATTACACAATTGTGATTCAGTTCGACTTTCGAAAAATTCGGTGCAAGCGACGTTTTGGATATTTATCAATAGCCGTAAACATATTTATTATATTGTACATATATAAAGGGTTTTCCAATAACAGGTTTCATTTTGAGCAGCTGTCAATTTTCAAGATGTCATCTTTTGACATTTGACAAGAAAATACTACGCCATTACTAAAAATGATACTGTACACGCTTCAACAACGCATTGAAATTGTTAAAATTCACTACAAAAAAGGTGAAAATTTTGCAGTCACAGTTCGCAAAACTAAAGCACTTTTTGGTCGCCGTGAAGCACCTTCTCGGCCAGCAATAGTGAATCTGGTTGAAAAATTTGAGTTCTTGGGACAAGTTAGTGATGTGAAGAATCAAAACCGTGTGCGACGCTCAAGAACAACTGAGAATATTGCGGCTGTAGCCCGTAAGTGTAGAGGAAAACCCAGGATTGTCGATTCGTCGTCGATCTTTGGAATTAGACATTCCACAAACGACATTTCACCGTTATTTTCATAAAGACTTAGGTCCTAAGGCTTTTAAAGTTCAGTTCTGAATCTGATCACAATTGGCCACCGAGATCTTGTGATTCTTGATTCAAGACCTTAAAGATGGAATTCGTGAAGTTACCGAGGGGATACAGCCGCAAATGTGCGAATTGGTTATGGAAAATTTCATGAAAAGAATATGGTGCTGCAAGCGTAGCCGTGGTTGCCATTTGGCTGATATCTTTTTCAAATGTTAATGGCATACCTTTCTCTTTACAATGTAATAAACATTCGTTGATTTCTCTTAAAAAATACTCGTTTTTTTAAATATCAAAATGTAACCTCTTATAATTGGAAAACCCTATATATTCAAACTAAATTAAATCGATATTTGTTTCAATTTATCAAGGCTAGTAGGTCCAATTAGATAATAAACAAACTAAAAATAACAGTTATACATATTTAATATTTATACATAATATGATAAGACGTGGTATTATACAAAAGCATAATTTATGAAATGGAAATGAATAGTTTTTGTGTATTTAACCTATGATCTTTAAAAATTACCCCCATCAGCCGTAAAGCATAAAAATTGTAATTAATTATAATAATTGTAATATCATATCTAGAATATAAAAATATCATGTCACGATAAGTTCGATGAATATTTTTAATATTGCGTCAATTAATTATATCCATACATATATGTTATTCTTATTTCCCACACTGTACCCAAAATCGTTTTTTTCTTATTATTTTATTTTAAAATTAACTTTCGTCTTTTCGTCATATAAATTTTTTTGAATTAATTTCTAGGATTATTTATGTTATTATTATTTTTTTGCCTATAAATTTTGTTGCCGTTCTTAATAAATTGAAGAAATTTTATATAATATACGTATAAGTATAAGACAGATAAGTCAATATTTTGTAAACCCAAATAGCTATATTTAATATTTGTCTCTGCGAAGGTGGTACACATGTATACATACCATATACACAACATTAGTACTAGTATATAGCCAAATATGTTGTTTTTATTTTATTGTTGTACATATAGCGCAAAAGGTAAATCACATGGGATGAATGGCTGTCTATATATACAAACATATGTATATGTCGTACATATAAATATTATGGGTAAAATTTATAGATGTAATTACAGCTCTGTATTTAATCCGCAACAGTAGTGTACATTATTAACTTAACCAAATACCGATGTTTGTTTTTTTAATTTTTTGTTTTTTAATTAATTTACCAACAAAAGATTTTTATTAAGCGAGAAGTCGAGAAGAATGGAAAAATGTTCAGTTTTTTCAAAGAAATCTGTTTATTGTTGTATAGTCTTCGAATTTGGTTGTTTACATACGGCGGTTTTAGTTGTTTTTTTTTCAAGGAATAAAATAAAAAAAAACTTTTTCTATCGTTATTGACTTAGACCTATTCTAATCGTGGAAAATTGTATATATATGCACCTATATACATAAATTATAACGATAGGATAACAATTTAGCTTTATCATGATTTCGCGTAAATTAAGCGTGATATTTGATGGAAAAGTTAGACAGGTTTCCTGGTATCCATCTATATACATTATGACAATAGGCTAATTATATTTTTTTTTCGGCTGAATGCGGTTGAATGAATAAAAAATAATATCTTAAAATTATTGGAAATCTATAATGTATATAAAAATATAAAAGTACTTTAGCTAATTTAATTTGGATACATAATTATGTATATGGCAAAAATAATAATAGTTAAAATCTTTTGCTTTTTAAAGTTACGAGTACATACATATATCTTAAAACTTATTTATTATATTAGGTATATTATATCTAATCCTTGACATTTTTATTAAATCCGAAAGGGATACATTGTCTTGTTTAAGATTAATTATATTATATAAAAACATATTCAACATAAATCAAACAAATCCTAACCAAACCAAAAAAATAAAAAGTTTTTAAAACCTACATTTTATGTTAATTTGATAATTTAGTATATAAGAAGCTTTTATCTATTCTCTTAAAAAATATTAACAGTAAATTGGGTGTGAAAAGTTTAAAATTATAAACATCTATATATTCACGAGATAATTAGGTTTTCATTATTTTTATTATAACAATAATTTAAGTATAATATGCATGATTTGGGGCCAAACCATGTGTATAATACTTTCAATTTAATGAGTTTTTGTCTAAAGCCATTACAAATTATTTATCTTTAATTTAATATTAATAAAAACTCACCGTCATCCTTCTAAATAAAAGTGTATAGAATATATATATATATAGCAACGACTAGGTAAATTAACGTTTTTTTTAGAATTAAAAGAAAGTTAAAAATCTACTTTATCGACATAATTTATAAAATTATAATTATTTTTGTAAAATGTATAATTATTAATTTAAATTATTAGTTAATCTTAATTATATTACAAAAAATTTTGAAATAAATGTTTCTTTAAAATAACTTGAAAATACGTCATAAGCCGCAGCCTCAAGACAAATATTTTGTAAGATTAACCTAAAAATCCGCAATGGATCATTAAAAGCAGTCTTACATTTTGTAATTTACAAAGTAATTGGCTTTAGGATTAAATATTTATCATAAAATGTAAGAAAATAAAATGAAACTGATCACTTAAAATATGACCTGATACGAAGTATTAAAGTTCGCTATTAGGAACATAACTAGAATTAGTACATAGTTCACCTACACAACAAATCATGAGTGCCAGTTACTCGAATTTTTCGAATATGAGCCATTTCATACGAAAAAAAGGTGGTTTAGAATTTTAAATATTTTCAACCTGATCCTCAAGGATGGGTGAGGTAGATTACGCCGTCTAATATACGCGATTGTTGACACATTATGTAGATTACTCCGCAAGGTTTTTTGTCAACGTCAACAACCTTGGCTTTGTATAGACGGATGAATTTTTACGAACCGGATTATTATGTCTGTATGAGGTTGCAACATTGTGGATATGGATTTCACATCATCTCCCTCAAGTAAATGTTACGGGGAAAACAAATATCTTTTTTTCTAGACTGAAAATTGAACACTGTTTGGTTTTGCGATATTATTAATCGGGACCCCAAAAGCTAGTTTAAGTCGATTGATAGATATAGATGTGTCTTTTCCATTAAAATCCACCACAAAATATTTTCTGAATCTTCAATTATCTTATGCGGGCCTTCGTAAGGCGATATCAGCCTAGGAATTATAACTACCCTGAGAAAAACGAACTCACATTTATCCTGCGTTTTTCTAATAAATATATCGTTTTTCAGAGCATGTGTAACGGAAGTCCTTTAGGGTGTGAATGGCTCATGAATGAAATGTATTCAATCACTGAAGAACCCGGACTGTTAACAGATAATCTTCATTCAGGGACTTTGGACTTTCTATATAAGCTATAATAAAATAAATTGACGTTTTAGGCTCAATAACCCGAATCTTTAAATACTAGCAAAGTCATCTTAAAAAATAAAGCCTCCTTATTTGGCTGTAAAATAAGCAATTTAAGAGATATCTCTTCAATGACATTAAAAATGAATTAGGTCCTTTTTTGCTATTTGGTATTATCATCGAAATGCGAGCTCATATGACTTATTTCAAATCAATTTAATTAAAAACTATATTAATACTCCAAATCGTATTTTACCTAAATCCATGTCAACTTAACTTTTTCTAATACCAAAACACATACATAGTTGCAAAATTAAATTTGTAAAATATAGTGCGTTAAGTTGGAGTATAGTGCTTTAAGCTAAAAATAAAAATATATTTTTCACCCCCTTACGATTTTTATACGATGACATTCTGTATATGACACATATATACAGTTTGTGCAAATTTAATACAAAATATTACAATATGAATGTGATTTTGCTTGGAACGTCCTATATATTTGAAGAAAACTAATTATTCTTTGGTAAGTTTTATTATCTCCCAGCTGATAATTACTGTCACATGTCTTCTAAATTATTTAAGCGGTGATTTACAGACTTCAGTTGCCCGAAGTTTGAACGTCTTGACATGCTGACTACTCAAACTTAGCCAATGACATCAGTATCATTTTGCTAGCACCGAAGATGTGGTCCTAGATACATGCCAGGACTATTTCGCCTTTTTTAGGACCACACAATTTTTTAAGTTTGGACAATATAATGCCAGTCACGGTAATTATATGTCATAGTTTTATGTGTACCAAATGTCATGAGACATAATTGTACCGCGGCAAGTAAAGAGTGCGATCATCGATTTCTTGCCTTTTATACACCTATTAGTCCATCTAAAGAAAACGGGTATTCTTTTTAAGAATGATAAAGAAATTAACAAGCTCAAACTCTTCAATATCAACTGTGATAATATTATCGATCGACCCTCATACGTTATTCTACACGATCTGCAACAAATCAACAATCTAAGAAACTAAACTGGATAATAAAACTCTATTGGGAGCTGTTGCTTTTATTTTCGGCCTACTAACATCGTTCTGCTGATCTACCTACTCTCCTGTTTTTGGTGGTTTCAAATTCAATTCCATCCATATTATGTAGCTTATTGTAGCATGTTCTACTCAGTCTGTTTCTTTTATTCGACTGTGAAGCTCTTTGTTTGGTATGGTGCAAACATTCGGCAGAAGTATTTGTTCATAAATACCCGTATTATCTTGTTATATCTTCAGTGTATGGTTTTTCCGATGTATTACAATGATATGAGCAGCCAAGTCAAATGATTCACAGTATATCCTAAATATATTTGCCGAGTTTTTCAGGTTATATCCAAACTAATCACTTAACGTTAACCAATGGATTAAGGATATCCAATCTACATATAGTTACGATACTACGTTTCCTTACTCTTCAAGCAGTCTTTTCAAATCGTTAAGTATCTAGCGCAATAGGAAATAACTCAATAACATCTACATTGAAAACGCCGTTTAGCAACATTTGCATATATCCCGATTTTATAAAAGCTTTCATTATCTTGACTATTTTAAGTATATATTTGTGTCTTTAATTTCACCATAAAGCACATTCATTCATCCTGGATTTTTTTTAATTTTGGACGTACAATTTATAAATAAATCATCAATTGTAATCCAAACGAATTTGGAATAAATTTTAGAGTTTTCATTGGAAATTTACGAAAGCATAATTTCTTGTAAATTCCTTTTGAATATCTTAAAACTGATTAAATATGAAACGATGAAATGAAATGGATTTTTAATTTTTATTGTTGAATATTGTATACGATAAATAAAAGGGTGTTGCTCGCCTATCTTTTACTTAGCCAATTCTTGCTAAGCTTTTGTCTATCAGGAAAATCCTACGTCCAGTAATCGAATAATTTGTATAAACAGTTTTTTCTTGATCTAAAGCAAAGGTATACTCTCAAATAAATAATAAAACAGTGTTTAAAGGCCATTACTGGCCCTTTCTAAGTCAATAATCTGGCTCTACCATATGGAGGCTCTCATTTCAGAGATCACCGCACAATTCGTTCCGGATCTGCACGCAGAACTTGAACGAGCCAGCGTACTCGCTGAGATCTTATTTCATGCACAATATCGGGGATCTTCATCAGATCTCTGATCTCGATATTGTACAGAGCACGGTATGTGCCATCTATACTATAAGTAAAACATTTCATTGACAGTTCTCCTCCCCAATGATGAATATATTTGAGAATAAACTATATTTCGAAAAACTATTCGTCAAATTATCTTGGGTTAAATTACTTTGTCGCCTAGTTAGCACAGTAAGTTCGATTCCCGGTAGTGACCAAAAATCACGTGTAAGTATATGTGTTTGTCCGGGTGGCACCGTGGGCCCTTTAGTGGCATTGAGTGCTATATAGTAATCCGCCCAACTTTAGTTTTTTTTTTTGGGTTAAATTATTTAAAATTTGAGCTTGCTTTCAATAAATCGAGCGTCTTTACTATCCTTCTCACTGATTTTGTGAGATTTCTCAGACAAGAGCACTAAAGATAAAATTAATTTTTCTTTTTAAATCGTAAATAAAGTGAATAAAGCTTATTACCGCACTCCCAAAACTAAGTTTATTTGGTACGCCCAATTCTAGGCTGATAAGTTAACAAAATTGTTGATAATGTGAATATGGTTTACAAAATAAAATCCAACATATACTTGCAAACTTTAAAACCAATATTTTCAAAGCTGTTTTAACTTCCATATACGTGTAAGATAAAGCTTTTGACTAAAACAAATCGGTTTTCATGGTGTGTATGGCACATAATTCTGGTCAGCTGAACTATCATCTCCCGAAACATTTTAATACGAGCTTTTATTGTTAAAATTAAATTATTTTTAAATTTGCATTTGTGGAGCATCTTTAATATAATTTTGCGCTTTAGCAAAAATAGATACTCCATTTGTGACGTGCCTACATTTATTTTTAAAGAGATGATTTATACTTCATACATTTTTTTGATTCTTTTTACGCGATTACAAAAGTGTTAAAGGAAGAAAAAAATCTACTTTATGATTTAAGAATATAAAAATCGTCAAACAAATGGAACCGTGAAATTAAATCTTACAAAACATCATAATTTTCCGTTATTACTGAATAATCTTTCAGTTTTTTTGCTAAATGAAAATGTAGAACAAAATTTGGTTTTTCATTTTCGTATATGACGTAGTTATACGCGTGAAACATAATAATTTAATTTTTTTTTTGTATTCATTTTATGTTAGGTTTGGTTATGGGTTCCGACATACTCGTATAATATTTTTGTATTTTAACATTTAATCAAACCGTTAAAAAAAAAAATATATATATATATATATATATGTATATATATGTGCTTAGCTGAAAAAATCGCTAAAAAAATCGAAAATATAAATTGCTATCATGATACAATCGAATTTTTTTGTGGCCCATTTTATATTCAGGGCGTCTAAATGGCCCAATAAAATTGGGGCAGAACAATCAACAAGGAATTATATTTTTTTTTCGATTCTAATGTTTCTATCCGGTACATGAATACTAACCGTATTCATCGAATTTAATGAAATATAATGTACGAGTATCAGCATTATGTTATTATATGTGAAAATGATACTGATTTTTATGATTATAGATTAGCCAATTTATTAAATTGTTGTGAATATTTTTAGATTTATTGGTATATACATAATGTTTCAACATATAAGGACTTTAGGATTTTATATGTATTTAGTGAAACTCTAAACCTCTATTACTTAACTAACCGAAACTTCAAATAAGTAATCAATATTTATAACGATATAATCGTTTCATGCTATAGATTGATTGTAAAAGTAAAATTTCACTCAATGGTCAAAGTGATATCCTATCGAATAAAATTGAGAATCAATAAATTTCACTCAAATACCCGATATATGCACGCATTATTCAAATCCTACATAATTTTCAAATAAAATTTTACCCAAAAGTTTTTCACTTAAATTTGAGTGATATTTTAATATGAGTCTAAATTTACTCGAGCTCAAATTAAATTTCACTCAAATTCTCACACAAAACAAAATTTAATCGTACTTAGTTATTACGTATGGGTCATAATGGAATTTTGATTAATTTCACAGAATTTTATTTTTAATTACTTTTGAGTTAAATAATTATTGAAAATTAATTCGGTATTAGAGATATTTAATGCAGTTTTCTTTCGAATGTATTACAATTGGGTATATTTGTTATCGGTTTATGAGCAGAATTATATAAATAACTCGTAAAGTTACTGCTCTCTATTGAGTTGTAATTTAATTGAGTGGTTTGATTAAGTGCTTTGTCACCCATTGACTTCTACTGCAGCTCCGACTCTTAGAGTTTAGAATAATAATTGCAGCTCTGGCTCCGACTCTGAGTCTGCCTCCGACGGATATTCTCTATTCCGTCGTCTCAAATTTGAATATTGATCAAGATTCTCAACCTCCGCTGATCCGACCGAGTGCAAAATTCAGTTTTAATTGAGTTCAAAAACCAAAAAATGGGCCATGAAACTTTGTTAAAGGTCTTATGAACGTATATTTTCAGAGCCAAAGTCTGTTACTTAATTTAAACTCCAACTCCAACAAAAATACTTGAAAAATTGAACACTCCGCGAAGCTCCGACTCCGACTCTTCAGCCTTGAATAAAACTATAAACTAATTATTCATTCGGCTCGAGTATTTGTAATAAAATGAGAGAAGAATAATTAAATTTTGAATCTTAAATAGAAGCTACAAAAAGACTGTGCTTTCAACAAAGCATGGTTTGACAATTTATTTACAAATTTAAAGTATTACCTTTGCAGATTTTAAGTGTGCAAGAGATGATTTAAGTATATTTATGCACGCTTGCCTAAAACATAATGTTAATTTCAGTTCAATTTCAATCAAGTTGAGTGGTTAAGTCGCAAAGTTTTTTATGGTTATTTTATTAAAACGGTTGGAACCTACTCAGGTTCCACACTCAATGCCATAATGAGGATCTATCCTATAACCAAGTGCAAACCAAGAGGGTCTATCCTAAATCGAAAGAGTGTACTGCAATCTTAGCAAACTTTGAACCAAGAAATGGATACTAACTGATGTACGTTCAATGATCCGGAAGAGAACACTTGAGATCTAGCTCCAACAAAGGCCGGACAGCTGCAGAGGTAGTGTAAGCAGTCGACCACTTCCTCTAGGTAGTCATCAGAAAGAGCACATCTTGTGCTATTCCTATGCGTTGGAGATGAACCTTGAAATGTCCATGGCCGGTGATAAGTGCGACTAAAATTCTGAGTTGGTACTTTATTAAGGATAATACATATTTAGTGAAGCTCGGTTGGGTTCAATAATGAAATGTTTTGACTTTCTACAGCTAGGAGTAGAACGACTCTTCAGTCCCAGTTCAAGTAGAGCGAACTTCTTAATAGCGTCTTTACCACCATTGAAGGATATAGGAATTGCTGGTTCGGGGCCAACAAATTTACTACGGGAACCAGTAACCTCATTTTCCTAAACCCCACAATGAGTAGGTACCACAAAGGAGAATAATGTAGTGCTTGCAATATTTGACCAGTTTGGACACAGTCAAAGGATTAATGACGGTATTAAGCACGGCTGTACTATCTGTGCAGATAATAATGTCCCTCTCTAAATCGCTAAACTTAAACGCTTGAATCGCACTACATATGGGTAACTGCAATTAATTCAGCTTGAAAAACTTACTTAGGACAGTAAAATTCAAACCCTGCACTGACTTCCGAACGAGAGCCATTCGCAAAAAAAATATCGACTCACACAGCTGTCTATAGAAATCCTGAGATAGCCTTAGAATTTGTGAAGTTAAATTCAGGCAATTGCCTGTAATTCACCATTTTCAGCTCCGGAGTATGTGACTTAAACTTATTAAGAATCTGTCTATGCCCTGTACAAGTTCCGAAGACATTCCCTACCCCAATGCATTTTAGTGAAGAATAAGAGCAGATGACATAGCCCCATGCAACCTTGCTACCGAAGACGTCAGATTCACAACCGGCCACCAAACAACTGAAGCATTGGACAATCTGGGGTCAGACCCCAGGAATTGTCATAGGTCCTTTTTGCTGTGCCAAAAAATAACCATGTCCTTTTGCAGCTTATAATCAAGGTGAAACTTACAGGAGAGTTTTCAATCTAGAATGAAACCTAAATGCTTAACGTGCTCTGTCCTTGTGATCGCTCTACCATAGAGAGTGGGAACAGACAGATTAGCACTGTCTCTAGGTCTCGTAAAATAAACCAGATCAGTCTTTGAGGGACTGACGTACAACCCATTTTCAAGACACCAAACGTCTACCATTATAAGGGCGTTCTATGTTAGATAAGATAAGACGTTCGGGTATCTACCTAGCTTTGCACGATAAACCAATTCTTTGCACAATAAACCCAGCACGATCGCTGCAATTTATAAAGTAGTTCATCGATAACCATGAGCCACAGCAAGGGGTGAGATAACCCCTCCTTGCGGGCAGGCATCCCTTGGCTTTTTTGACGGACACTGCGATGAGACATCCAGCTCATTCTCAATTATTCGAGACTCAAGCATGGAATCGATGAATTTAACAATGGTTTGATTAAAATTAAAATTTGTACACGCACTTGTGATCGTGGAAAACGAAGTGCTATCAAAAGCTCCCGCAATGTCCAGGGAGGTACCTACTAGAAACTCTTTGTAGTTAAGTGATCTTTTGAACCTAGTTACGAGTTCTTGTAGAGCAGTTTCACAGGAGTTGTCAGCTCTGTAAGCATGTTGTATGTTACTGATAGGGGAGATAGTTAAATAATTATCTCTAATAAATCTGTCAATGATCTTCTCTAAAGCTTTAAGAAAAGTACAGGTCAGACCAATGGGCCTGAAAGCCTTTGGGTCAGTATAATCAAACTTGCCAACTTTAGGTATGAATATTACTCTAGTCACAGTGCTAAAACCAACGCAGGTCTGGAACAAATTGAGCAGAAATGTGCTAATGTAATTAAGCTGGAAAAAGCCATCCAAACCATTAGAATTGAAAGGTGCGAACGAGAAAACACTCCAGCGTAAAACTTCAGTAGTGATCGGCCTACGGGCTAAGCTCCAATCTGCAGTATAATATAAGCCTGTGAGCTAATAAAAATCGATTCCAATCCGAAATGAGATTCGTTATTTTCGCTTTATTTTTAATTTTATGCACCTTAACTGTTTAAGTTCAGAACACCAGATCGGTTTGTTACGCTTCTTCTGGTAGTTAATAAGAGGGCATGACTTTTCAAAAGCAGTCGAGATCGCTTTCGTTAGTGCAGTTGCCTGCACACCAAGATCTGCCATAGACCTAATCTGGTTAGACAAGTTTAGTAGTGAAACGAGCTCAGAGGAGAAAGTATCCCAATTCGTAAGTTTCATATTGCAATTTGGTTTAACCGGTGGTCTTTCAAAATTAATATTAAAAGAGATGCACTTATGATCAGAGGTGAGAATATCATCCGTCAATCTCCAATTTAAAATCAGGTCAACGATAAACATAGAGCATAAACTAATATCAATCACTTCTTTTCGAACCGAGTTGATAAACGTTGGGTCACAACCAACATTGAGAACCTCTAACTCAGAAGAGTAAATGTAATTGAACAATGAGGATCCTCTATTATTAGTATTAGAACTGCCCCATCATACCATTGATGAATGTTAACATCACAACCAATCACTAGAGGTAGTTTATTGACCCTACACCACATTACAAGGTTCACCATTTCCTCTAGGAATCATAGTGATGCAATGACAAGTTTGAAACGTGAGTCAGCATACACGAGAGTGATCAGCACTGCCGTAAGATCAGCAGTGGTACATTGATTAATTAAAGCGGCATCAATAGCATTAGAAATATAAATGCACGCTCTAGTTTTAAGGACAGTATGGCCGTATGAAAGATCCTGCTAAACTTCGAGTTCAAACCAGAAACCACACCATCAATAATATACAATTCCTGGATTAGACAAAAAATTTTAGAATTAAAATTTTTTCAAGTTCTGTTATTGAGGTAAATATTGGTTTATGATATCTATTATATCAAAACATGTATTCGCTTGGATTGTTGATTTACGATATTAATCGAAATATTCGGTGTTAATCCAAATCGATCATCCATTAAAACTAAATTTTTTCGATTTTATCCTTTTTTTTAAATCCAAATATAAGTCCCCTGTTCAAATAGTAAGATTATATATTTCAGTAAAATAAACAAAAGCAACGCCCTAATTTTGTTTTTTCATCTTTTTTTAATTAACTATATTTTTATATTTCTATGACGCAATTTTATGTAAAAAATTTTTTATAGTAATTCTGGTACATATGTAGATGTTTGGCAATTTGTGAATTTAGATAATAAATTTTTAAAATTTGCAAAATTTTGTAATTTTGGAAATTCTGCGAATAAAATATGAGTTTATCGAATTTTTGGAACTGATTTTCAAAATTCTGAATACTTCAGAATCAACATCATTTCCAAATACCTAGAATTTTCAAAATTGTAGTATAAAACTCACATTGCGAATTTTGGAAATTATAAATCGTTCGAAATGTCGTATTTCATAATATTTTATAATTCGATTTTTAGTGTTATTAAATTTCGATAAATAAAATGTCGAAATTTTTTGAAAGTGTGACCCATAAACATTGAAGTTTGAAACAAGTTTGTAATTTTGAATTGAAAATAAATATTTTAAATTTTTAAGAATTTGGGTTTTTGTTTTAATTTTTATCGAATATGTTTAAAATTTTTGGCTTTTAGGTTGTTTATAATATTTCTGAATTTTTATAAATTTTATGACTTTTAGATTCACTTACAATGTTAGTAATTTTATTATTTTTTGTTTCACATACCTACTCAAATTTTTACTTAACGTGAATTTGGATCAAAACGTGTCTTACAGCTCAACGAAATGAATTTAAAAAATTTATTTCTGTATGGTCTTCGATATCATGTAACTCTCGATCATCTAGCATACAGCTTGTCAATTTAACAATTTTGTTATTAAATCAAATTACTAATTAAAAATTATATATTTTTTTTAATTTCTCGCCCACGGCTATCGACACACGCATACATTTGCGTAGAATAACTTCTCTATTTGCTGAAGACATCCAATTCCGTTAATACTTTAAACTTTCACAAAGCTCTTACAATTTCATTTGGACGAATACTATATTTAATACTTGTCTCAATGTTATTTTTATACTCTCGAAACCATTTGTTGTTTCTTTACCCATACATTGTGACATATTTTTTTTTTTTTTTGGTAACCTACACCGCAAAATGCTGCCACATCTTAATTTCCATACTATATGTTTGTGAATAAAGAAGAAAACTTTTTTCTGCTTATGTTAAACTTTCAATTTAAATCCTTATATACATATAACTTGATTAAATTTTTTTTTTAAACGGAATTTGAATATCGTATCATGGATTTAAATTTTCATTTTTCATTAAATTTTATCTTTGTAAATTCTTTATTAAAATGTTATTTAAGTTGTTAATTAAAATTTTTGGCTCATATTTTTCGGGTTGTAAGGTGTATTTTTTCATAGAGATGGCATTAATTATTAAAGCGTATGAATTTTAAACCTTAATTGTAGGTAGATAGAAAAGAGTATATAATCTTTTGTGCGATGACTTAACAAGAGAACAATTACTCTATTACACATGAAAATTATTTATTTTTGAATGAGTATATCGTACTCGTAGAAACGAGTATATACGGTCGTATAGTGAAAAATGAGGAGGGTGCGCGGAGGAACGAGATAATTAAACAAATTATAATTTAATTTTCCTGTTGCATGTTGTAACAATCTGGTTATGTATTTTTAACCCCTTTGTGAATTAATATGGAAAACATATGATGTTTTTGGTTTATTTATTTACAAATTATGGATCTTACTAATTATTATTATTGTTTTTAAAGAAAACATATCATTATTTGCATATTCATTCTTAAAAAATTAATACTTAAGTATATATTTTTGGGGGGCTTCGAACATACATACATATATACATAAAAGTACAAAAATAAATACAATTTTTCACAAATGACATTATAGATAATTTGCGTGACAACAAACATGCTATAAAAATGAATATTTTGAGAATATGTAGAATATTTTCTGTCTTTGTTTTAATAATGTGTTAAATTCTTATAGTTACAAAGTCGCGGTTGAATTACATCATCGATATTTGAATTTTCATATAAATTAATTTTTATGTTGTACGCAACCCAAATTTTGTGAGTGAGCGTATATTCGAATAAGCTAAGAAGCTAAAATACGAGATGGGAAAAAATCCAATTAATGTTTTTACGAAAACTGGAATCGCTGTTTAATTACATGACACTTGAAATTCGAGATTTTGCACAGTATTCTTGAACAATATTCATGATACCAATTACCAATTCGATGAGTATAATATACTCGATTAATCAACAAACTTTATTATTATAGTTTCTCTTGGGGATAACTGTTACTTGCTTCTTGTCAACTCCGGTTAGTTAAAAATCGCAGTGCAATATAATCATTTAGTTTTTTTGATGTTGGATGCAAATATTTATACAAAGTTTGTGCAGCGTTGTGTTGTATAAAAGAATATGGGCCATAGTGGTATCTCCGATATTAAAGATCATATTAATGGCCAAAAACACAAAACTAACGTCGTTGTCAATCATGATTCTAAAGTAGCAATAAAATAGTCATCGGCCAGAAACAAAACACAATACTAATTATTAAAGTTTTAGCGCCGCATTCAATCGAAGTAATCCTCAAACAACTACTATCTTGTTCCTATTATAGAATCAGTACCTCATGCCAGTAACTATAAAGCCGAAAAAATGTTTCGTCTTGTAATTCAATATTTCCTGTAATTCTTAAAAAATGTAGAGCACTCTGCGTGGACAATACAAAATGCAAATTTTCGTGGAAAAGCGAGGTTTGGTAAAAATAATGTATTTACTAAATTAAAGGCGGAATTAGCCATCGATATTGAAGGGATAGGTTGCACGGCTCATATTTTAAGCAATACAATGCAAACAGCGGCAGATTAAAATTTTTCAATGTTTTTCAATTTATACATTAGGAACGGAAAGGTTGAAAGAATTCTTGAATTTGTGGAAATAGAGTACAAAGCACTACTTTCATATTCAAAAACAAGGTGGCTTTCGCTGTTGCCTGCAATAGAACGAATTTTAAAATTATATGAAGCATTGAAGTCGTTGTTTTTGTCTGAGGAGAGAGTACACCAAAAAAAATAGTACATTGTTTTAATGATCCATCGAGTAATGCTTATTTGTTTTTTGTTCAACTAATTTACAAATTCTCAAAATTGAAGGACATTGTAAGTCAATAATTGAAGTGTTGGATGTTTTACAAACCACTTAAATTACCCCAAAAGATAAAGTAAGAGCTGGGTTTTTAACACAAAGTACAAAGTTGGGAACACAGTGAAACGCATGGTACGTTTCGACTGTGAAGGTCTGATAAATGAAGATCAAAAGAAACGATATCAGGATCTTGTCAGCGACAACATTAATGAAGCTAATTACCAGTCTGACTGCGTGAACTCTGTCTGGGGGGTACTGAAAACTTCGGTTGTCAGTGCTGCTCAACAGACTTTAGGTATAGTGAAAGTCAGACCCAAGAATGATTGGTTTGATGACGAGTGTCGTCTTGCAGTTGAGCAACAAAATATAGCCCATAATGAAGTGCAACAACGTCTCACAATCGCGAGGAAAAACAAGGCTGCTCTTGCAAGAAGGGCAGCTAAGCGGATTTGTAGACGGAAGAAGCGAGAATGGTGGAAGGCCGAGGTTCTGAAAGTACAACAACTCAGTAATGAGCGCAGTTCGCGTAATCTCTTTAAAGGAATTACTGGACTGAACCATACTTTCAGGCCTACGTCAACCGCCATTCGGGACCGGGATGGAAACCTCTGTGTCAACATCGACGCAGTACTTGACGCATGGAGTGGACACTTTACTGACCTGCTTGATGTCCATCATGCGTCACAGACTGTTGTTGAGCCACCTCTAATACAGACTGCGGAGATTTGCACTGAGGAGCCATCCCATGAGGAATTCACTAAAGCCATGCAGAGATTGAAACGAAACCGTGCACCTGGAGTGGACTGCATTAATTCGGAGCTCTTGATATTCGGAGGGGATACTTTGTTGAACTGTCTTTTCGACCTTATTCGATTAGTATGGCGAACCGAAGTTATGCCTGACGAATGGAAAGTGGCCGCGATATGCCCCATCTTCAAGAAGGGAGACCGCTTGAAGTGTGAGAATTATCGCGGTATAGCTCTCCTTTGCACAGCTTACAAGTTACTGTCATACATTGTATTGGATAGAATCACTCCTCTGGCGGAGGGCTTGGTTGGTGACTATCAAGGAGGATTTCGTCCGAATCGATCAGTCACCGATCAGGTCTTTTCGCTGCGGATGATTCTATCTAAATATTATGAGACATCCATCCCCGTACATCAGGTGTTCCTGGATTTCCGGCAGGCCTATGACTCGATCAATCGAGAGAGTCTATGGTCTGCCCTGGAATACCTAGGAATGCCAACAAAACTGCTACGACTATGTAGGATGACAGTGACGCAGTCTCAATGCTGTGTTAAAGTTGAGAACAGGCTATCGACAAGTTTTGTAGTTAACTCGGGTGTTCGGCAGGGAGATGCTCTGTCCCCGATACTCTTTAATCTCATGTTGGAGTACATCTTTCGTAAAACTGAAACACCGCAGCGTAACATCTTATATCGCCAGTCCAATCAGGTGCTTGCATATGCAGATGACATATGCGTGATTGGACTGAATAGCAACGGAGTGAAAGAAATACTTGATCCGCTTGTAGAGTTTTCAGCTTCTGTTGGACTTCAGATCAATGAGTCCAAAACGAAATACCTGATCTCAGGTTTTAGGGACAGTGGCACACCAGATTTTAGTAGTGGCCACCACACGTTTGAGGGAGTGAGGAGGTTCAAATATTTGGGTTCTCTTATCACTCACGATAATAGTGTGGGTGAGGATATTAAAGTGCGGCTGGCAGCTGGCAGTCGTTCTCTGTATCCTCTAAGGCCACTGCTAAAATCTAAACACTTATCAAGTGCCGTGAAGCTGAAGCTTTACAAAGAGTTGATCAGGCCCGTTGTTATGTTTGGATGTGAAAGTTGGGCGCTGACGGATGAATACGAGAGATGGCTCCTAACATTTGAGAGAAGAGTCATGCGTGTGTACGCTGGCTCGGTCACGTTCTGCGTGCTGATCCGGAACGAATTGTGCAGCGATCTCTGAAAGGAGAGCCACCATATGGTAGGCGCAGAGGTCGTTGCCGGCGACGATGGCTCCACGATGTAGAGAACGACTTGGCCTCTTCAGATTGTCTTAGACAGTATGAAGACCATGCTCAGGATCGAAACCGTTGGAGCCGGGTTGTTGACTCAGTAAGGGGCCAGTAATGGCTTTTAATACTGTTTATTATTATTATTTACAAAGTGTCAAAATTATTTAATTTATAATTATTTTAAAAAATGAAGAAATGGGATTTAACGAAAAAATACTTAAGTTTAGAAACTATACATTTAAATTTTATGACAATTTTATAGAATATTTATCCGCTTGAATTACTTCTTTAGAAAAAAATATTCTGTATTTTTCTGGATGAACCTTAAAGTTCAGCCAGCATGGGAGAAAGTAGAAAATACGAACAACTGCTTCAAGAAAAAATCATTTTCTTAATGATACGTTTCTGTTTAATCAAATTAGTACAGTGGAACCACAATGGATGATGAAATAAAGAAAGAGGGGTACGAATGGAATAGGAAGCTAGCCGCAGACAAATGGAGCTTCATTTTTTCTAAGAAGGAAACCGAATAATTTCCAAATATTTATTTGTTATTCCTAATACAATGGTCAGATGAGCGAATTCGGTTACTACCGGAAACCGTTGATGGGATAATGCAATGTCTTGTCAATTACGACACAAATTGCTGTAATATGCGTATGATTACGTTATGAAAAATATAAGAATTTAATGAAGGATTGAAAATCTTGCCGTAAATTTGACTTGAATTAAACATATTACTTTTTGTTGTTGCTAATACAGTGATATTTATATAATTTTAAATCTTTATTATATTTTTAAGTGAGAGACAAAATCCCGAGACAAATGTGATTAACCTGAACAAAATTCCTTGAATTAAATATATTATTTTTGTTGTTGTTATTTCATTTAATTGTTATGTGATAATTCTGTATTTAAAATTGTTTGAATAAATTATTTAAATTGTCCCGGTTCGTCCTAGCGAAAGTCTGGTAAATATAAATATTTCGAATTATTTTCATGTAAAAGTTTACTACAAATCCAGACGTCGTAGGCAGGTTTCAGAAATCAGAACAGTCCATTATTTAAAAAGCTCGTTGATATTTTTATTCTGAACTTTATCATTTCAAATACGAATGTTATTCGACTTGTTAGAAAAGTATTATATTATGTTGAATAAAGAGCTTAGATAACCAAAAATACCTAGCTATTTGAGAAAATGTGGAAAATCTTATTTCTCAGCAAAAACAAAGTACATATCAGAGCTCCAAGTTTCAAAAATTCAGCAATATCTGAGAGTTATTGGAAAAGAAGTAAATGATGAAATGAACTATTAAAAAACTGAATTCAAAAATGTATAAAATTTAATTCTGCAATTTCTCAAAACTATTGTTTTTCTAATCATTTTCGCGATAGCAAATGATTACCGAAACGGGTAATTTTCAGGGTACGGAAAATAAGAAGAATTTTCTGCATGGAATTATTAATTTTATTTACTCGTTCCAATTCCTCAAAGCGCGAACTATATAATCATACATACTATGGACTCCAGATAACAATAATGAAATTGAGAGGTTTGAAAACAGTAGCAAGCAACGGTATGGAGAAGGTCCATAAGACCTCCTTTTTTTTAAAATAAGCTGCCTTATTACGTCTTCTATCGAGTTTAAGTTAACTTATACTCTAGGTAACAATAGCAAACAACGGAGATTTAACGCGAGTAGTGACCATTTGCATAATTTTGATTTTTTTGCTTTTGCAGCAGGTTATGTGAGTGTTTGTATTTTGTTATAAATGAAAAATTAACGACAAAATGTAAACTTTCTGCCATTAGCGGTAAATGAAAATTTGTTCAGTTTTGTGTTCAAATATTTTCCGGGATCATTATTTGAAGAATCATTATTCACCGGAGATGCGTCGTTTTTTGATTTTATCAGTAATCTCAGAAAAACGAATTAAAATTTTTATTTGTTCGAGTAAATGGTAATAAAAATGTGATGAAAACCGGTTAACTGGTAAATTACCGGTAATGCGAACAGTTATTACAAATTATAGTTAACTCAATTTTCATTAATTCACTCATACATCTTTTCTCTTTCAATCAGAAAGACTC
Source organism: Tipula unca (assembly GCA_951394425.1). Lineage (NCBI taxonomy): Eukaryota > Metazoa > Arthropoda > Insecta > Diptera > Tipulidae > Tipula > Tipula unca. The sequence continues at coordinate 29,443,931 of OX596381.1, read as the reverse complement.
ATCTGGGTCGCATACTTTTGGCAACATAATTGAAAAAAATCATTTTATGCAGTTCTGAATGCTTGTGATATATTGACCATTTGATAGATCAGATGTCAGATACAACACTTTCTATACTTGTTGGTTTAGTCGTTAAAATATGATGGTATACTTGGTTCATTACTTCAATTTCTTCTATTATTTGATTATCAGTTGCAACCGTTCTTTTATGGTGAAAGGTGGTATTAATTCAGCTAGGGCAACGTCACCCGAATCTGATGACACATTTATTATACCCAAATGTGTAGCATTCGTAAGCGTAATATTCGTCGTAGTTAACAAGAATTAAAGCGGGTGTGAAGTTTATCCTAAAATTGTCCTAACTTTTTTATCTGAGACTGTATTAGTAAAAATTATAAATCTCTCGTTATTAAATATAATTGAAAATGTAATATTGCCGTAAGTCTACACAAAAGAAAATTGAGTAGAAATTCAAAACCTTAAAGTTAAGTGACACAGGACAAGCATGCATTTTACAACCCTGTACTTTAGTACAAAATCAAAATTTATAAAAAAAAAACACCCTGCTGAACTAAGAATGTCTCCTATACTCGTACATTTTTGGGTACTGAGGACTATATCTAACTAAACAATACTACAGCTTTCTTAAATCTAGAAGATAAGTACCTTAAGACAGGGGTGTTTTACTACGTTGTACCTTAGTCCAAAATTGAAATTTTAAAAATTTTCTTCTACTAAACCAAAGATCGTACCCAATGCTAATAAGACAAATATCTTTTCAAAATTGATCGGTTTATCCGAATTTGGTTTATTATTGTTACCAATCCAAACAAATTTATTTAGTATTAGGACAAACTTCACACTTTTAAACAGACGCGTGAAATTTGTTCTAAATTTGTCCTAATTGTTGTTTTGTAATTTAGGACAAATTTTGGACAAACTTCACGCGAATGAATTAAAATGAGTTTTGTTATTAAGAATTTGTTAACTATATACGATTACCATAATGTAGTTGTCCTTTACACTACCTGTTCGCCAATCTATGGGGTTGCGTACAAAATGTAGGGGATCTGTAAATTTTATTTCTGTGCTGAACTGGAGATTCTAATGGAGAGTTCGTCTATCGCGTAAGATCAACACTCAATAATATGGAATCCTTTGAACTTCCACAGCTAAATTCACCAACAGGAATGTGGTTATTGTATTTTTTTAAATGCCACTGTCCCTTTCTATGTACAGATAATTTATAAGCTGTTTAATATGAGTTTTACAACAAATGGTTTTAACCTAAAAAATCAGTACAACATATCGCGAATAGGCTGTTCCCCTGTTCCACTTGGTATCGCAATCTAAGATAAGTTCAATTTCTATCCCGAACTCAGCTGCCACATTTTACTGTAATATTCCATCATTTTTGGTTGGCAACCGTCAAAAAATTGTGACTGCACATCAGCAAAACCATCCTTATCATCCAAAACGTGTGGATTTCCAAGCTATGCAAAAAATTAACGAATTTACCGGTAAATACTAATTGTTTTACCGGTAATTGATTAAGCCAATTTGGAGTAAAATGGGTTAACAGATTAATTACGGTAATCTAACGCTAAACCGCATATTTGATAAAAAACATATCCTTTAATACCGTCAATTTTGATTTACATATTTAAAAAAACGCCATAACAGATTGTCATAAGCTTCTAGGCCAATTTGAATATCGTCAAAAGTGGCCAAAACTCATAGGTATCTTAAAATTATTAAAATTCATAAAATTGAACAAATTTGTGGTTTAACATTAAAATTTATTATCTAGAAAATTCAGAATTGATTATTTAAAAATTCTATTTCGATTTCTATTATCGTTTGAGGAATAGAAATCATGATTCAAAGTAAAATTTTGAATTCCAAAAATTACAAAGGATTTCAGGAGATACTCCTATGGCTTACAAGAATTTAAATCAATTACTGGCGGAATTATTTGTATTATGACAATTTTGGGGTTCTGTTAAATTCGAAATTAATTTAAAATACATGTGCCAGGAATTTAAGGAGACCAAAATTCTGTAATTTAAAAAATTTAATGGTTTGAAATTTAACTGTTCACCTATTATACATTTTAGAGGTTTAACCCAGTATATTTAAAGTTTAGCGATTCAAATTTTAGATCATGAACTTTTTGAAAATTTTGTAATTTTATAAACTTTTCCGACAGTATTACGAAAACTATTAAAACTGTCACATTTAACAAATCGAATTTCATTATCTGATTCCTTATACCATAGGCATGGGAATGAATCAGTGTATACAGGCACCGTCGTATTATCAGCCATAAATTAATATTAATCTTTAAAAAAAAAAATCCATCCTTAATAAAATTCTAAATACCGTCATTTCCATTATACGAAAGAAAAATTACAATAATTTTCAGTAACAAAAACAATAATTAAAATTAACTCCTATAATCTTTGTAACAAAATGGAAATATTTTATAAATGTTGATGGTTATACAGAATAAAAAAGAAAAAATCCAACTGGAAAAAATGAAATTTAATTGTTTTTTTCCGTATATATAGAGATATGTACGTACGTATGTATACATCCAACATTTCCCATTTTTCACATTTCATTTACATAAAAAGGTAATATATGAATGAATCACTTTTGTGTTTTCCATCCATTTGATCCATCATCACAATGATCCATTTTTTTTTTTTTTTTTTCATTTAATAAAATCTAAATTAAATTATTTTGAAAGTCAATTCAAATTCGTTCGTACGAGTATTTGGTTGTTATCGTGTTTTAAAGCCAATGAAATTACTCAGCCATAATTTAGATAATTCGTTAGATTTTTATTTTTTTGGTATAGTGTTATTCTGTTAATTTAATTAATTCATAATATAATTCGTGGTATATATGAATATGATGTGTCTATTTGGGTGGAAAGCTTAATTAAATGTTTATTTTTTTGTTGTTTAGATTTTACTGGATGTGTACATATTTATTTTCACGTGTGCAAATTTATTTTATTTGTTAGTGTTCTACCGTGTTCTATACATATTTTCAAAGACAAACCTAAAATTATACATTTTAAAATTTTTGGTTTTATAAGCCCGCAGGGTTTTATGTACATCAGTCCTGTTTCCTACAATTCAATACACTTTATGCAAATAAACATATGCGATGTTGTATTCATCTTCCGTTGGAACAGGCCAGTTACGCAAAATGATGTTCATATACTATATGCAAAAATGCCGAAAGATATAGAATTAACGATTGACTTGTTTTATGGAGTAATTTCTTAGTAATTTATGGGTTTTATATTCGTCAAAATCGGAAAATTTATTAAACCCTATCAAAATAAAAGTTAAATAAAAATTATGTCGACAATTTTCAAAAATCGGAATAATAAGTCGAAAAATAATTATCATCGATACATTTTAAAAATTTCAATTTGATCAAGTAATTTCCTGAAGAAATATGGTTATAGTCAGTTATACAATACTACATATATATATATATATATATATATATATATATATATATATATATATATATATATATATATATATATATATATATATTATATATATATATATATATATATATATATATATATATATATATATATATATATATATATATATATATATATATATATATATGTATATATATATACATATATAAAATGCAGGGTAAGAAAATTCCAAGGAAGGATAAACTTTTCCTACTCTAATCTAATAATAACAAACCTTATTGCCACTGTTTATCAGTTAAAGCTTCGATTTTTTATTGTGCATTTGATTATGCATCTTATTGTTCGAACCCACTAGCTTCCTCCCATTGGTTTAGGTTTACCACTGAGCCATTTACCCGGGAAACAAATAAACTGTCAGTTATAAATTAAAATTCACAATTCGAAATTTCAACCACAATTATTTAATTTTTAGATATTTTGTAAATATAAATTTCGTTTTTTCTATCCAATTCGAATTTAAATTTGGAAATTTGAAGTTTAAAAAATTGAAATTTCAATGTATAGTTTAGTGAGAGTTCTGACTTTTAAATTATTAAACCAAATCGGTTATATAGATTTTGGAAATAGGTATTAAATTTTATTTTCAAAATAAAAATCTCCAAAATCTTAAAATTTCAATTGGAATTTTGGAAATTTTGTAGTTCATCGAAAATTGGAATTTGAATAATATAATTTAGACTAAAAAGGTACTTTGAAATAAAATTGTAAACTAAATTTAGTAAAATCAATGGTCAATTCGAATTAAAAAATGTTTCGATAAAATTTAAATTTTAGTTCGAACTCACAATTTATATTTCTAAATAAATTTTCAAAATTAAATTCTAATTTTTATTACCACTTGGCCAATGTCTAAGTCTAGTTTAGTTGTCAAATTCTACGATAAATTTTATCTAAATCTCGGAAATCGAAAATCTACGTTAAGATAGACCTGTCAGGTATGCCTGTACTGGAGTGTGTGTTTGATAAATCTGTGCAGTTATTTTGACCTGTGCAGGCGATCGGAGGAAATATAAAAATTTAATCGATACTGTGCAGGCTTTAACCTGAGCAGGCAAATCTGAGTGTGTGTAGCGATTCCCATTCCATTCATTAATGCAATGATGAATGTCGAATATAAGAAGTTGTAGGTAAATTGGTGATATAAATTATCATACTGATGAATGGGAGTGAAAGTTAGTGAAAGTTGCATGTCCCTTAACCTATATCACATAAACTTGGAAGTCTGTTATTATCACTTATATAAAATATGTTTTATCATGGTCTGAGTGAGAAAGTTTTCCTTTTTTGAGTATAGCAAGCAAAGCTTCGAACCGATATTGTTTTCGCTCCGGATTTGGATTCAGTTTCAAAAGATTTATTGTTCCGGTTTTTATAAAATACTTTTCGTTCCGGTTTAACTCCTGAATTGAACCGGTTAGGAATAGAAACTAGCTAACTATATAATGATGCTATTTTGCTTTGTGTATCATTATAAGAGAAAGTTTCAGCAAAAAAACTACGCCCGATTTCGTGTTTTTTACAATTTTTACTTGCGTATGTGTATTATAGGGAATACTTTTATATTGAAATTGTAACAAAACAGGTTCATTTTAATTTTTGAATAAAAAATTAGTACACAAATATTTTATTTTGGTCAAAAAACTAATTTATCTTTGTTTCGTGGAACGAAATTGAAATTTTTATAAACAAAATTGTCGTTCCACCGGAAAACGATCTCAGCTTATAGAAATTATTTATTTGTGGTCGTGGAAACTTCAAAAATCCAAAATATATATGTTTTTTTGAATCAGCAATGCGTCCCACGACAAAGATATTTAAAAATGTTATATTTTATAAAAGTCAAATCATATTTGGTTTTATCGTAAACGACTTTTACGATTATTTAACTGCGATCACGAAAAAACGATCATAATCATTTGTATTTTTGTATCAAGGAGTTTTATATAAACTGGAATTTGCTAACTTCAATTTATTTCGAACGTAAATATTTTTTTATTTTTCTATACGTGTGTGTTTTGGGTAACACAGTTCTTCCAACTATTCTGCAGTTTGCAGTGGTCGTCCTTACCTTAAACCATTACTAGCCAATTGGAAGAAGAATGGCTACAGGTTCTTTTTTAATTTACCATCTGCACATGGCACAGCTGCATGCCAGTCAGTTCTCATGGATTGTGCACTCTCAACAGAGGGGTTGGGTTTTGTTTTTTTATTCGATAAAACTAGGAACGTAAAAAACCAAACCGAATCGAAAACATTTTACCTTCCATGTTACGGTTTCAGTAAAAATCCGGAAAATATTCCAGTTATAATTATGGTTTACTGTTCCGGTTCTGTTCCTGGTCGAGGGACTAATAGCACGTGTACTATTCTCAAGTCTCAGCCACCCTCAATAGCACAGTAAGTACCGACCTTGCTTTGGTATTCGAGGGTCTCGGGTTCGATCCCCGATGGTGACCAAAAAACACGGTTGGGGGTTTTTAATGTGTAAGTATGTAAATGTATTTGTGTGAGTATTGCACCGTGGGCCTGTTTGTGGCATTGAGTGCTGGAGTGAATCCTCCCAAGTTTAATTTTTATTCTCAAGTCAACCGCACCATAATTAAATAATTATTTAAGGATTTCGGTTAGCTCCCATGGGTACAACTAGATTACTTTTAATTAATAAACTGACAGCTGCTAAAACATCACTTGTCGATGACATAGAGGTTTGAGTCCTATCAGGTTTGCTTGCGTGCGTGGCCTCACAACAGATATCAGGTAAAACTGCACAGATATATACCTGCACATGCATACCTGACAGCTGGATCTGAACGTTTCTAGCCGGCTTCAGTCTCTTCAGTCAATCAGCACGTTCGGTAGTGTGAATAAAAATGTTGACGTTTCATGATTTTAGTATAGTGTTGTTTTCACTCAATCGTTTAAGTTATCAACCGCAAAATGTCTGAATTAAATGATTATTTAGAAATTGAATTGTACGGTATTTTGTCAATTGATGTATACAAATTAGACTCCAGGTATATGTGCTTACTGTTAAAAGCTTACTGACATCAGCTTAGTATTTGGGTTTATTCGAGGTTGAGATAAATTTCATATAGTGTTTGTTCCATATTTGGTTCTAGACGACTGAAAGTATCAAATTGCGAAGTGAGTTTTGCTATAAAGAATAAATTCACAACAGCATAAAACAATTTGTGCTGGCCAAATAAAAATATGGAAATTAGGGTGGTGTATTTAGAATTATTAATAAAATTTAATAAATTTTGAGAAATTAAAGAATTTTAAATTATATAAAATTTAGAGTTGAACTCTAAATCAGAATTCTATTCGAATTTTATTTAAATTAAGTGACCCAAAATCTGCTAGAACTTGTTATACCTCGTAGGATTTAAATAAAGTTGAATATTAAATTAAACTTTTCAAAATTTAAAGAATGTACCCAAATTAGTTAGAGAATCCACCGTGCAAATCCAAATTTTACAGATCTAATTAATCCAGTAGCAGAACGCATAATGTTTTCGTTGAGTACATCAAATAATTAATGTAATTTGAAGAACATTTTAATAAATTTGGTTAAATCCAATTTTAGATGTTGCGTTTTATTTATATATATCCTAGGAATCAAAAATCCAAAAAAATTAATTCTAAAAATCAAGATAGAACTGAAAAAAATATTTGCACGCGCTATATTATGATGTCGTAAACAGAGATTTCTAATTTATTTCCGATAATTTCTTAATTTTATATATTTATAATTTGGTTTTTCAACCCAAGCAACAAATTTATTAACATTATTACTCAGATTTAAACGCATGACAGCAGAAATTTCATTTAACTTAAACAATAAAATGTTAGCGATCCCTTATTTCGAAAGCCCAATCAGTTCCACCTAGATATGCCATAACATTTTTCATACCTCGTCAGGTTCTACCGGTGTGTCTCAAGCTTCATGAAAATTCACCCAATTGAAGTTATCCGAAGATATCATTATAGGATTTTAACAAAATACTTATTGCAACGCAAGCGTAAATAATTCATCCCAGGATTTGCTACATTTATGTATACTATCCCAGACTTTTTAATAATTTATTTGGTGGAAAAAAAATTTCTGGGCAAGTCGTTGAAAGAACGGCTATGTTCTCGCAGCGATTAAGTTAAGCACTCTGTAAGCAACCATTACCCCAGCTTTGATAATTGTTTGATTGTTGGAATTGCCGCTATATAAATAAATATATTTACGCCTTTGCCACCTTTACAAAGAAAATTAAAATCGAAAAAATTCGTATAGAGACAGGTATTTGCCCACAGCGATTGTATTTTGGCTGGAATTGCCGCAATATAATTAAATGTGTCGTCTTTGTCAACATCAAAGAAAGCAAAAATCTAAAAAAGTCGTATGGCCAAGCTTTTGTAAAAACGGCTATTTTCTCACAACGATTGAGTTGAAGGACATGTTTGGCCATCATTATGGCAAAGTTGATATTTTGTTGGCCGTTGGAATCTCCGTAAAATAAATAAATGTGTCGCCCTTGCCAACTTTCCAAAGGAAATTAAAATCGATGAAAAATCGTATGACCAAACCTTTGTAGAGACGGCCACTTTTTCAAAGAATTTGAGTTTGGGACCTTCTTGGTCACCACTGAGTTGCGTTGATAATTTTTTGATCGTTGGAATTGGCTAAAAAACTCCCAAACTTAATCGTTGTGAGAAAATCATCATCTCTACGAAAGCTTGGCCAATCGATTTTTTTTTCGATTTTACTTCTATGAAAAGTTTAAAAGTTGGCAAAGACGACACATTTATTTATATTGCGGAAATTTCAACGGTAAAAGGAATATTAACGCCGCACAATGATGGCCAAGAGGGTCTAAAACTCAATCGGTATGGAAAAATAGCTATCCCTACAAAAGCTTGGCCATACGATTTTTTTCAATGTGATTTTAATTTTTTTTGTAAATTTAGTATGGGCGCTTTATTTATTTATATTGCTACAATTACAACACTCAAAACACCCACTTTAACTTAATTGCAAAGAGAAGAAAACTGACCTTTTACCGACTTGTCCAAAATAATTTTTTTTCCACCAAATATATTTTACATACTAAAATGTGTGGGATGATTATTTTGGTACCAACTGTATATTTTTTGATTGACAAAAACGTCTGGGATAGCTTAAATGTAAAAATTTCTGGAATGAACCAACTGTATAACTTATATGTATATGTATTTTTAAAAAGTCTGGGATGAATAATTATTTACGCTTGTGTTATCAGAGATATTTAAAAAAAAACCTGAGGTAACTGCAAGGGAGGGATAAATACGAATGGGAATGCAAAATTATATTGATTCATAGGAACGCATCACATTAAGAGAATCACAAGCAAGGGAAACTGATTATGTTGTTCGTGTTAAAGAGAATAAATTAGTAAGATATTTGAATCAATGCACTAAACTTTCGTTGGAAATACATATCATATAATCCATTTGTCTCAATTTCTAATAAAACATGGGTTGGTACCAAAATATGAATTCCGATCGGTAAATTTTGGCAGTTGAAAAAATGTACAAATACCAGTTTCTCAAAATCTTGTTATACACGAGTATGTATAAGTGGTAAATTTAGATTGACTACGTCAAATAAATTAAATCAAATTTAGAAACTCATTTGCCACATAATGTAGAACTAGATATATAGGTATGTACATCTCAACTACATGTATCTCTTGAATACGTTCTATTTTTTTGTTAAATGCTAATTTTCCGAACAAAAACCAAATATCTTAAAACATAAAATCCTTAAAAGATATATGTATGCGTATATGGAATCGAAAAGATATAAAAATAAAAATGATTGGATATATTATTTGAGAAGGACTTGTTTCGGAATTTCGTACATATTTGCTAAATGGGTCCTAAACAAAAGTAACTTCAGTTAAATGTCAATAATAACAAGAGATTTTAACGTAATAAACCATTTTATGTGTATATACATACCAAGATATAAGAAGACATGATTATTGTATATACATTTCGATCTGCCCACCTAGTAACACGCAATCCAATTTTATGTACCATTGGCTCGCTTTATATAATTTAATGACATTATTTATTAGCAGGAAGTGTTGGTTAATTCATGAACGTCATTTAGTCACGACATCCCCAGTACAATGGAAAATATATGTGTATACACTTATAACGTGTATATTTCTTAGAACCTGTTGTCATTTTGATGACATTATTTTTAGAAATAATTAATGTGCGCTTATGCTATACACATAATATTCATATTTAATCTTAAAAAAATCGTTTTAAATTTTTTATAACTCAATTTAAGAACAAAACGTATATTTTACGATAAGACCATTTATGTATGTAGATATATCTAAATCTGATTCAAATTTCCGTCTAAAATTTACACTTTACCATTTGAATTTGGTAAAGCTCGTATAATTCCAGAAACAATTTGCAGATATAAGTAAATCAGATTCTGACTTTCAGAAAAAGTCGCTGGAATTCCAAAATAATTTTGTATTGAAAGTATTGAAATCAAAAATAGATTTAATTCTTAAATTTTGTAAAAATTAAACAATAATTTGCAGTTTTTCCATTGTTGGATTCGTTCCATCGGAATGGTAATAATAGATTTGGTAATAAATTTAACAATTATTTTTGACATTTAAATTTGAATTGAACAAATTAAATGTTCAGATTCATTTTATCAAACCCATGCGGCGGAATCGGGCACACCTTAATTTTACAAACATTCATCGATGAGGGCGTTTACTAAATAATTCAAGGTACATTAAAAATATTTATTTATTTTATGTAATTTTTAATATTCTTCAATGAGTCATTTTTTTAGATGTGGACAAGTGTACGATCTTGGGATTGTTGTAAAAAAACATTAATGCAGGGCAAATGAATTTTTTTCAACATAACTTTCTAATTTTTTTTACGCCAGTCTATCTCAGTGTATGCACATATATAGAGTAAGTTAACATTTCAAAAGCATTTACATTTATTTCTAATAACTTTTGAAAACTTTTCTAATTTCTATCAAAAATGATTTTGAATTCATTTGAGAATTCTTTCAAATAATTAATATCATGTTTACGTAATACTAGTATACTACTTTTATGCTATTAAAATTGTTCTCCTGTTCGGTTTACACCAAAATAATATTATTTTGCTACTTGCGGTGTAAAACCATTTTATAAAAGTTTTTCCTATTTGTTATGACAGATTAATTTAATTTACAATTTAATATAAAATAAAATAAATTCTTATAAAAAGTTTAAAATCAAAATCTATACGTATAATGATTATAAATGGCACTCGTAGTGGTTAATACGGTTGATACGTAAAACACTGAGATACCAACAAATTGTAGTCGTTCCTTGCATTATTATAGAGAGCCACAAAGCTCTCGAATATACATACTTGTATACTGATTTAATATTTGCTATTTATTTAGTTTATCTATTGTTCGGAAGATGGCAGCATTTGCGTATCATCGCTCACCAGAGGGTGGACTGCTTTAAGTCAGAGCTCTTGATGTTCGGTGGGGATACTTTGTGGACCTGCCTGATCGCGATATATACTTATGTAGCTCTTGGCACAGTATATAAATTACTGTCCTACATTATATTGGATAGAATCGCCCCCCTAGAAACTATTAGTTCCTGTTACAACGATTATTCTGTTTGCCAATTTTACGCAAGGTTTTATATTTACATTCTTTTAAGATTTTATTGGTGCAACAATTGAAGCCGCAAGATCATTCTCAACGTCGAAAATATGGTTTTTCAAAAAATATATTTTCTCTTTGATGAAGCTCTTAAATGAGGCTTCTGAAAATCTAATGGCCGTTATTAAGCAGCCATCCCAAACTTCTCGTGTTACTGGATGCGCTGCTCTTTATGGCCCGGTGGCATCATTGGTCCGCATTATTTCGAAAATGAAGCTAATACGCTGTTACTGTTAATGGTGTTCGCTATGATGGTTAATTAACTAATTGTGGTTTCAACAGGACGCCGCTAAATGTCATACAGCCAATTAAACAATCAGTTTATTGAGAAACAGATTTGATGGACAATTAATTTCGCGAGGAAAGGAGTTTAGTTGGCCACCAAGAACGTTTGATCTAGGTTAGGTTAGGTTGAGTAGCTGCTACGACACACTTAGACCAGTGACGGTCTATTGGGATACGAGAGAATCTTACTTCCCAATTACCCTTATGTGAACCAGTTTTAGCTACTTATGTATTGTGATATATCTCGCACATATACAGTTTTCGAGATCAGAGAGGCAGTCCATTAAGAATGTACCCAAATATGTGTGTCTTCTGTGTGCCAAAGCCGGACATGAGCATAGGAGGTGGACTGCCGTTTCTTCCTTCTACTCGTCCATAAAGCTTCTGCAAAAATCATTTACTTTTAAACCTAGCCAGTGTCCTTTGAGTAACCCCACGATCGTTTTTAATTCCCGTCTACGTAGGGAGATCAGTCTTTTGGAGCGTTTCAAGCCTAGCTTTGGCCAACTTGTCTTACTACATTACATGAGAGAGTGTTGGTCCACCTTTCATTCGCTGAGGCTACTGCCTCCTTTTTAAGCACTGTCTTGAGTGCCTTAATCGGCCTCCCCAAATTTGCCCTTTCCGGTAGCAGTTGGAGAGTTGTACCATGACTACCTGTTACGTCCGCCCTGCAGTTCCCCATGACATCCGAGTGGCCGGGGACACAGACTATATATGAATGTTGAAATGCTCGCTCATCCCATTCAGAGACAAGTGGCAACCCAACGCCACCCTAGACGTCAGAGAAACTAAATCCAGCGACTTGATTGCCGCCTTACTGTCCACTTACGGGGATACCACATTATGTCTCAACCAATTCAAGACCTCCTCTATTGCTATCACCTCTGCTTGGTGCACGCTGCAGTGATCAGGGAGACGAACTGATATATTTACTTCCAATTCAGAAGACTCCAGCTTCTACAGCTGGCCACCACACGCTCACCCCATACATAAGTATAGGTCTTACTACGGCAGTGAAGTATCCAGTGTATCAGTTCTGGCTTCAGGCCCCATCTCTTTCCGATGGCCTTTCTGCACGGGAACATGGCTATATAGCCTTGTTTACTCTTTCCAACGTTTGATCTAACACCACCAGATATTTTTTTGTGGGGCTATGTGAGAGATAAGGTTGATGAAAATAACCCATAATCAACCGAAGGTTATATCAAACCCGTTATTCATGAGATAGGGCCACTCGACAACATTTCAATCAAAGGATCTACTTATGCAAACGTGCTCGTGGTGGACAGGTCCAAGATATTATTTTTCATCAATAAATGGTAAATAAAAGTGTCTACATTAAATTTCAATAAAGAAAGTTATGATAAAATTCGCGATAACAATGTGATTAATGTAAGTATAGGGATGGTAAATGAAAAAGTGAAGATAAACTTCTAGAAAGTGAAAAATATGACTCAGCTAAGTCTAAGCGTAAAAATTGCTACAATCGCGCTATGGAAAGAAGGAATGTTCGTACGTGATATTAGTGGAAGGGTGGTAAATCTTTAGCTGGGTTTACAGAGCCGAGCAAAGGTTCTAGGAGAAAGTGGAAGATAAGTTTCTGCTTCTTCGGTACAAGCAAAACGAGATTCAGAACGTCTACAAACATCGCGGAGAACGTTAATAAAGGCTAATATGAGAGAAAATCGCCCACCGCAAAAGCCACTTTTAAGTGTTTTATCAACAATTACTCGACTACGATGGGCAGAAAAATGTGGGAAAGTATTAATGCTAAAGATGGGAGGCTAATTGTACGCCTTAGCGATGTTTGTATTCAACAAGTGCCCAACAAATCTGATGTATTATTCGTTTGGGGCTGATTTAGTAATGGTGGCTTGGGAGAACGGGCATTTGTTGTTGAAAATGTCAATGTAGAAGTGTAACTGAATATTCTTGAAAGCCCCAGAAATGAATCCTATTGAAAATATTTGACAAAATAATCCTGGAACACTACATGAATTAAAGGTGACAATACAACTGGCTAGTATTGATGATTACGGCAAATGGGGTCATAGAAAATATTATATTTTTAGAATTATGTATAAATTAAAAAATTTTCAATTAAACAAATTTTCCAACTTATTTATAAATTCTTTATTTTTTAATTTATTAAAATACAGTCTTAGTTCAAAAATCTTAGCTGTTTGGATTTCATTGCACACCAAAATATTTCACATTTCAAAAACAGTTCTTCTTGAAAGACTCGTATATAGTATTCGTCCCGTACATTAGGTGTTCTTGGATTTGTGGCAGGTCTATATGACTCAAACTATCTCGACAGTCACTCAAATTATCTCAACAGTTTGTGGTCTAGCCTGGAATTAATGAATGCCAACAAAGTTGGTACGACAGAGTGATAATAACAATGTTGTGTGAAAGTTGAGAATAGGCTATCGAGGATTTTTATAATTTACTCCAATATTCGGCAAGGAGATGTTCTGCCCCTGATAACTTTTAATCTCATGTTGGAGTATACATATTTCGTAAAAATGAAACACCTCAGCGCAACATCTTTTATGTGATGTTCTATCAGGTCGTTGCATATGCAGGTGACATGCATGCCTGAATAGCAACAGCGTGAAGGAAATGCTTGATCCGCTTCTAGAGTATTCAACTTTCATTGGACTCCAAATCAATGAGTCTAAAACAAATGTCTATAACTATCTCTAGTTATGGCCACAACAGATTTTAGTAGTATAGATACTACACGTTTAAAGGACTGAGGAGGTTCAAATATTTGGGCTCTCTTGGGATTTGTTGTTGGATATGGATCCTTATTGCAACTATAAGATTTGAATTCAAAACATATGGGCCAAAGCACTCCAACAGGGCTCTTAAAAGTTATGACCTTTAAATATTTGCTTTGATGCGTGTTAAGACTGTAAAAAAATTAATTAAATCAAAATATTGGTGCAATACTTATATGTATATATTGATGTATGTGAATGTGTTTGAAAATAGCTTGAGGCCTATAACATATGAGAATATTGAAGGTTATATACATATGTTTATATTACTAAAAATAAGTTGTAATCAATAAAAATAAAATTCCTCGAAAAAGGACACAAAATAAATCCTGTTGGGTCACTCTAAATAATCGTGTTAAATAATATTAGATTATTTGTAAGTTTTGATTGAATCAATCCTATACCTACATACAAACATATATACGTGACGTTCCAATTTACTAAAATTTTGTGATCGACCGATGCTTAGTCACTTTGACCTGTTACAATATTAACGAGAGTAGAATTTTTTTGGGTTTGTAATTTGATTCCCACCTCAATCAAAGTATATAATACTTTTTGAGAGATATACATATTAGAAAGATTTTAAACGAATTTTTTGTGCATCTTAACACAATTAAAATATTAGTGCGCGGGTTATATAAAATCAAATTTGTATCATACACAACATAATAACGTGTACTAGGATTACAATATTTTTTTGCGTATTGTTTGTTTCCCAAATAAAGTTTGAAATATAATATTTTGTTATGTATTTTTGGAGAATAATTTAATAATAAAAACAATCATAATTTTAATATTATATTCAAGTAATTTGCTTTTTCGGTATACAAAATAAAAAAAAATGGAACTTTTGTGTTTTTTAATATTTATCCAAACACCTGAAACATTTAAAAAAGATATCAAATTTCTTCAATGGACCATAAAATATTATTTTACGGGATAACTTTTTGTAATTGATCTTATTTTCGACAATAAAGGACTGGGCCACCAAACTATATTCGATTTATTTGTAGATGATAGATAAAAAAGCAATAGAAATGGTTTAGTCTTTTCTATTAAGAAAACCCAATGATTTTATTGCATTTGGGGATTTAAACGAAAGCGTCAAAGTTTTTCATAACAATTATTGGGCTAATCATTGGTACGCAGGTTTTTCCCGCTGGACATTTGGTTATATTGAAATTTTTAAGTTGTCGGGTCCTGCAATTTATGATCACTTTTTCAAATAAACTTTGTACCTTTATGTTTATTTCATAGCTTTATCGCGTTGCATTTTGTTATTTATTGTGATTTCGAACTGATCGGATTATAACCTGTATTGTGTGAATGAAATCTTCAATGAAACAATAAAGTTCTAATATTGCAACTATTGTTAATTCAACATCAGGCGAATATTGGATTTCCATTTTTATGCTGAGCGTTCCCTCCTGCCTTCGGCAAAAATTTTTAAATCGGTCAGATAGCTTTTGTTTTATTAATGTTTCAGAAAGTAATTGTAAATACAGTTGGAAACTCAGGTATTCAAAGGGCGTTTAAAAGTCCAATCATTAAATTTTAAAGTTTCTTAAATATATAAAAACCTACTGTCTGTGTTTTGTACACAAATTTGTTCTATATTACTTGTATTTCGGTGGATCTATACAAACTATATCGTTGGGCAGAATACGCATCAGATCGGTTCATTATATGGTTGAAGATTTGTTGCCATCCCTTAACAACTTACAATCAAAAACCTTACAATCATAGACCTGTTTGAAGTCATGTTTCATCGAAAATTTATCACAAAGATTAACGAATGCATATACGAAGAATATCTATTCTAACTTTAATTATTCATCACGACCAATTAATCCATTTTGATAATCGTACAGTCCCACATCAAATTAATTTATTTCTTGTGTAAGCCGAAGTTCAATCTACTATCTCTTGCCATATTGCAGCTATATACTGGTAACATATATACAAGATAGTCGCTCTTTATATTATTGTTCGCAACTATTCTGTAAGCAAGTATTCTAGCGAGAAATCTTGGGTTCTCCGGATCGAATTATACTATTGCAAGTTAGATGTTTCCAAGTCTATGAACTTAATATTTACATAGTCTATCAAACGCTTGCCATTGAAAAATACTGAAGGTGTGATCGCAGATAACTCCTGTGTATAGTTCTGTCAAATTCTAGGTCTGTATACTTAAGAAGAAAATTGTATTGTTAAATGCCCGCGGTTGTATATCTACAACAAACAATATGTGCAGTTTTCGAGTTATTGGATATAGTCTTAATCTAAAAGTTACGGCATACTTAAAGAACTTTTAGCTCAATTCGTGCAAATGAATTCGTGTGAGTAATGTTTCATATTTCTGGGTATTTTCACGTATCCTGTGAGTGCCTTGGTCTGTAAGAACAAATCAAATTTGTTGGACTGATATAATAGTAGTCGTTATATCTACAGATATATTCATTACACATTTTATTTACAGTTTTGGTAATCATTCCTCAGATTGCATACGTTTCTGGGCAACGCCATAAATCGATCGACCATCGCTATCTTTACTACCCAATTGATTGGGGCATTATACCAGCTATTCTTTAGCCGTTGCTCAGATACCAAAAATGGTATTTATGCAGCGGTTAAATTTCATTGGAATTTTGAACTGTGCAAGAAGAGTTTTCGTGTTTTCGAATGCACGCAGTATTTATTTTTGGCTACCGAGAGTTTCTTTAAGAAGAATCCCAGGAGCCCCGACACGTTTTCGATGTTGTTATGCTGAGCTTTGAGTCCCTCACTGGATGTGACATAAGTGACGTGAATGCATGCAAAGTGGCCGTGCATTGCTGCGAACTTCAGCGGACAAATCGGTGGTAGTAAAATCACTGGTAAATACCATGCCGACGAAGGGCTTAATACTCTTAATTGATGTGGGAGCTGAGAATATCCTAATGGCATTAATCTATAATATATAATCTAAGAGTGTTTGCGACGAATACGCATTTTTAGCTCTTGGTGTGAACGTCAAATCGACAAATCGTTGGAAACACCTTTCCAAGTGGAGTTTGTATTGTTCCCCATTTCTCCTTGTTGATGCTCCTTCTTGATAGCTCGAATATACTAAGTGTTGGTTTTGCGTGGCGGTGGAGTTTTAACTTGTTACATTTAATACAAAATTTTTCCCGGTTACACTTGTCTCAGAATTTCTTATTTTCCAGAAGTATTTCGAAGTAATTAATTATCCCGTGACACGTACGCTAGATTGTGAATGACCGTGCAGACTACCAAAAATTGTCCGTCGTATTTTCTTGTGGGAACGAAGAGGCAATTTTTGCTTTTCAATTGTTTCACACTAAATTTGATGATTGTTGATGAATCGATCGAAAATTGAGAAATATAATCCGTTCTGATTTTATCTCAATTGCTGTAGTGAGCAGTTTGTGGCCATGGGCAAGGTAGATTGCGCCATGTAATCTACGCAGTGTTCGACACTTATAATATTACGTAGATTACTTGGCAATGTTTTATGTCACTGTCGACAATTAAGACAACGTCAAGAACTCGTGTGAACCAGTTCACAGTTGTATTTGGCCAAAAATGTGTCATAATTGAAAAGTTTTGTAACCTAACTTAATTTTCCGCAGAGAGGACAAGTTAGATTAAAATGAATTGAAGGATATTTTAAAACTGTCACCGTCCGTATCGCATTGATATCCTATAAAGAAGTCTGGTCACTAAGAATTGTGTACATTATCGACGTTCGCTACTTTGTTGATATTGTCTATACGAATTGTCGATGTGGCAATAAAATGGGGCAACCCAATTTGTCATCTATAATCACACACCTAATATTAACACGGTCGAAGAGCATTATTTTTAAATCACCAAAGTACCAGATTTGGCATACAAATACTGCAGAAGGTAAAAAATCTGTTGAATCGTAATTGTTTACGATTCCATTGGCAAAATACCATTTGATTTTCGTTTCTGTAATAGACAGAGATTGACCAATCTCACTGGTTTCAACCCCACGGTATTGATCAATTGGTCTGCCTAGGATAATATTAAAAACTGAATGCATCGAAATTCGTTTCCAGTAAATCCTTCACACTGGTAACATTTACTTTTTTAAGTGACAAAACATAATGGTTGTGAGCAGTTAACCGAAGAGAAGCCACTTTGATGCGGTAATTGTTCGAAATTGTATAGAATATACAGATTTGGGTCACGTTACGCGCCAAACCGTTATTTCCTATTATAAGCACTATAGACATAAGCTGAATGTACTTACGAGAAACATTAACGACACCAATAGAAACCAAAGTATATACACTAAATTCAACCACAATTATTATGGCTTAAATCACTTAAGATTGCGTAACAGACGTCCATTGAAATACTCTGAAGTGAAATTACAACTTAACTCAAATTCTGATACCTTAAATTATAATTCAAAATCTATACGCAAACTCAAATAAGACAAAATTTTGTTTGGGAACTCTATGTTTGATTTTTAACTCAATTTAAGGTTTAAATAAAAGGCACGCAAATTTTGTCAAGTCAAAGTGAAATATTATTTTATTTGCACTCATATAATTCATCTAAAAAACCATTAAAAATTTTAGCTCAAATTCTAACTGGAATTTTACTTAGGCAAATCCACTAAAAAAATATGTACATACTTCAAAAGTCTATGCAAACTCAAATATGAGTAAATATTTATAATTTAAATTGCACTCAAATAATCATTTAAAAATTTATGCAACTTCATAGTACAAATTGTACCCTGAATTTAACTTAAATAGTTCCACTCAAAATATATAATTCAAAGTTTACTCAATCACAATGAAATATAATAATAAAATTATTTTCGAATCAATCATTTTAGTTCAAACAAATTAATATTTAAAAAAGCACTCAAGTTTTGTTCACATCTAGATGAAAGTGTTACCTTATTGTCACTCGTAAATTTAATCTAAAACAACTACAGAGTTTCGCTCAGTTTCATACTAGAATTTCACTAATAAGCAAATTCACTCAAAACATTTGTAATTTAAATTTCACTCAAATTTTATTGAAATCTATACATTAAAGAGATTCTAAAACGCGTTTAAATTTAACTCAACTCTATTTACAACATTTACTAAAATTCTAAATTAATTTATTTCTAACTCATTCCAAATTCAAATTTTATTAAAGAACTCTTCGAATGGTCTACGGGTTGTCGGCACGTCGACGTAGAAAACAATATATGACGCGTAAATGCCCATCCCTATTTGTGGCCTTCGACGAAAATCGGGAAGTGTTTGAATGCTATAGCAAGAAGTTCTAGTTTAGTATATAGTAATGTTGAACTCATTGTGTTGTTCAACGATTGTGCCAAAAGAGTGACAATGGCAAGAGAACGCTTGACCTCAATGAAAGATGCAATGCATTCTTTGAGCTCATAGAAATTTCTTCTGTATTTCGAAGTGTCTCATATCATCGACATAAGAAATTAAAGAGCCATTTAACACGTGTATTTGGACAGAAAGTTAGTACCTATAATGGGGTACCCTGTAATCTTCAACTAATTTGTCAAATTTAAGAAAACCTTTTTTAATGTTGAAATTTACTTTTAAATATGAAAATTCGTTAGCCACATTTTCCAAAAATATCAAATTTCTTAACCTGCATTAGCTTGCTTATATAAACATTTTAATATATCGAATTTCTAAATTTTCATTCGAATTTTGATAAATTTGAAAGTTCGTTGTAAAAACCGCACGTATTTTCAAAAAATTCAAACTCGAATTCTGGTAAACTAAGTTTCACGGCCTAAAATTTAAATTTGAATTTTAAAAATTCACTTTTGCCGTTCTTAAGGTTCTTTTAATTTTATGAACTGAATTTTAAAAGTTGAATTCTAGAATTTCGTATTATAGATATTTCGATTTTTATTATCAGCAACAATAATTTATTCTAATGAATGTACAAACTTTAAAGATTAAACTTACAATAGATATCTCAGTTTTTCATGTCTCAATCATAATACATTGAGGGGTACATGAGTAAACAAACATTCTTGAATATTGAAGAAAATATCCAAATAACGTTAGGTTGGGAAAGTTTGTTAAAACATCTCCTGCATATGTGGTAAGGCAATGGTGATGTAACAAATTCAAGGAAAGCCTAATCCAAATAACAAGTATCATTTGAATTTAATTATTTCTAGAGAAGAGTCGTTTTATTCTTGGTATGCCAACAAAATTATAACACGCCGTGCATTTTCAAAGGTCAAAGAGCAAGTCATCCAAGGAATTTGATGGAATTGATTTTAATATTTGATGAACATTTTAACATTCCAATTTTTGAAAGGAGCGATGAGCTACGTTAAATTATAAAGTTTAATACTTTCGTTCAAGACATAATCCATACAAGTATTTGTGTTAAAAGAAAGACGTTCGACGCGGGATCACAAGTTACCTTCGCCCCATTAAATTTTTAAAACGAAACATTAATTATTTGTTGGATGTTTCTCCGGTTTCTCAATCGTTTTATAAATTTGAGTGCAGATTAAAGAATACTAATAAACTATATTATTCGGGCAAGTTAGTTTCTAGAAATTTTTAAAGACGTACGATACCTCTTATATTTATTCGATTTTAGTACGCTTTATGCGATTATAACCTTTAATCATAATTATGGAAAATAGAGTACATACATATTTTTAAGGTTAAGCTTTCTACCCAATTCTTAAAATTGTACGGTTAAAACAAAAGACATTAAAAAATCAGTAAACATGGATTATAGCCTTCAAGCAAATTAATAACACAAAAAAAAACATAATTGTAAACCCATCCCATGCCTATTAAAATACATAAAATCAAAACGTAGAAATGCAAAATTAGTATTTAGTTTTTGAAAAACCATTCTATAATATTTTGAAGGTACCAATCAATTTTTTTTTTCGATTTTATCGACATTTTAATTTAATAAAAATTATTATATCAAACTTTAATACATTCTACCAATATTACATTTAATTATATGAAAAGTATTATTGCTTGGAAAAATTGAACAAGCTCATCAATTTATAATTTTATATATCGAGCCCATAATAGTATAACAATCCCTCCATTAAAGTAATTAACGTATTTACCTAACATACGTTTAATAATTAACCCATATTTAATTGGCGGTAAACTAATAATTTAATATGTATGTACTTGGTGGTATATGTACTATGTAGTGGACATTAAATTTTATCTACTTTCTTCGGTGGATAATATTTATGTACCGAGTTATCCATTGAAAGCTCCAATCGATTTAATTTTATTACTATTATCTGCCACTGTACACATAGGGAATAACAAAATCAAAATTATTATGTAGGTATTCGTGAAATATTATCGAACACAATTTTCGGTTAACAATTTGGACGTTTCAATTAGTCGTGTGCGATATTTTATTAATCCCCGTGGGTAGTTAGTTATATAAGACCCCTTCGGGGTTGATTTTTGCATATTGATACATAGAAAATATTTTTATTTTTATTTTATATGATTGCCTCTAATTAAAGTTAACACCATAAGCTTTGGGATAAGTATAAAAGAAATCATGCCACCTAAAACAATAAATAAAGATCTACTATATATACGCTCAAATATAGGATGAGCGTTTTATTTATAGGCGGTGGTAACATGGGGTGATGGATATAACTCTAAGTAAAATTTGGGGATTGGTTTATATTAAAAATTATTGGTTAAACGGAAGATGTATATATATACATATATTTGAACTGTTACACTGTGTGAAATTCAACCAAATAATGCCTTGAACAGCATGATTTTGAAATATCTTGTTTCTTTTAACAAGTAATTTGTAATTTTAAAGTTTGTAAAAGATTGTAATTTGCAACAAGCATATATACAATGCATATACACCAGTTCTATCCAACTTTCAAGATGAAAAGTTTATGGAATTTCAATAGATTAAATTAAGGGACATACAAAATAAAAACGAGATATATACAATGATATAATTTCCACTTGCCACAAATCATATTTGACATGTGTATAGTGGTTGTGGTACGTGATTGTTTCGATTTCAAACAGGATGCACTTGACATTTAATCAACTTATTGAATCAGTCAACATTCAGATACGTGAAAATTTATTTCAAAATATATAATAAATCGATGGCAACATACAATGTGAATATCAAAAAATATGTATGTGTAGGTGTTAGTTAATCATAGAATTTTTGAAATGACCAATGCAAAGTGCAGAATTTTAAAATATATTTGAACATTTTTGTTGGGATTTGTATTCCACTTATGGGTAAAAGCAATTCTTATCTCTATGTAAAAACTTTTGCCTTACACAAGAAGTTTATGTCTAATATGAAAAATATCAAAAGAAGAGGGAGCTTTCACAATTTAAGCTATGAAGTGTGTAAGAAATAAAAATAAGTAAATAATTTCTTTGCTCAATATCCAAATGAGCTTTTACCAATATTGTGGTTATTTCAAAAGACCTACACAGCATAATATCCTATAGTGGATAGTTTAAGATAAAACATTTTTTTTAATTCCTATAAAAATATGATTTTTAAATGAGCTTTTACTCGTGTTAATTGTAAATAAGCAAGTCACGATGTTTATTGTCAAAAATAAAAATTTTAATTGACACAATAAGTGGATGCGCTGAATTTTAAAATATTTTACTGGTGTTAAGTCTGATTAACTGAAGCTTAAGTTTAAGGGGTTATCAAAATTATAATATTATGATTATTAATCGCGGCTCGGTCACGTTCTGCGTGCTGATCCGGAACGAATTGTGCAGCGATCTCTGAAAGGAGAGCCACCATATGGTAGGCGCAGAGGTCGTTGCAGGCGACGATGGCTCCACGATGTAGAGAACGACTTGGCCTCTTCAGATTGTCTAAGACAGTATGAAGACCAAGCTCAGGATCGAAACCGTTGGAGCCAGATTGTTGATTCAGTAAGGGGCCAGTAATGGCCTTTAACACTGTTATTATTATTATTATGATTATTAATAAAAAAGCTCACAACACATCAAATGGCCAACCAAGCAGCTTTTATGTTAAAACGTTTAAGTTAAAAGCTTTAAACAATGAAGTTTAAAAGCGTAATACTTTACGCGGTTAATTATAAATAAAACCAATAAGTATTTAATCAGCGTGGACCTCACTCTTCTTATGCCAGCAAGTAAATTCTCTTCAACCTTATATGTACAGTAATGGTTCGGCTACTAGGCGCCCTCTTTCAACATTCAGATACGTGAAATTTTCAAAAGAAGAGGGAGCTTTTACAATTTAAACTTATGGAATAACATGAAGTATGTAAGAAACAAAAATAAATAAATAATTTCTCTGCTCAATTTTGTTGTGATAACCAAACGAGCTTTTACCAATATTGTGGTTATTTCAAAAGACCTACACAGCATAATATCCTATAGTGGATAGTTTAAGATAAAATATTTTTTTTAATTCCTACAAAAATATGTTATTAAAAAGAGCTTTTACTCGTGTTAATTGTAAATAAGCTGTACCACAAGTCACGATGTTTCAAGTAAAAAGTAAAATTTTTAATTCACTCAATCAGTGTATGCAGAATTTTAAAATATTTTAGAAAAAATGTCTAATAATATTGGACTTTTGCAGCTTTCATTTTGGAATCATTTTTATAAAATACCATAAATTTTAATAACTTATAGCTTTAAAAATAACCAAGAAATGGCTTTTACTGGTGTTAAATGTTAATAAGCATTATTATAAGTTGCCGAAGTCTGATTGATTGGAGCTTAAGTTTAAGAGGTTATCAAAATTATAATATTATGATTATGTATTAATAAAAAAGCTCACGAAACATCAAATGGCCAGCCAAGCAGCTTTTATGTTAAAACGTTCAAGTTAAAAGCTTTAAGCAATGAAGTTTAAAAGCTTAATACTTTACGCGGTTAATTAAGTTAAGTTAAGTAAATTCTAAATCCCTCATCTCTTGAACCATATACGAAGAATATTCTCCATGTTATGTTTTCTACTGTGATATTTGTAAATTGTCTTCAACCTGGGAAATTTCATAAATATAATTTGGTCTAAAATATCGGAAAGCCTTTTTCATGAAATTCCTTAAAGATATTGAAAGAAACTAACATTACTATATCCATGTTTCACCAATCTAGAATGAACCAAACAGTATACATGAAAGTAAATAAATTAATAATCTATTTGCTAAGTTCCAAAAAAATTGAACCCTACCTAATGCGTGCGGATCCAAAAGTTTTGCAAATTCTGAACAACAAAATTTTGCGCAAACATGATTTCCAGCTAATTTAGGGCCACATACATACAATTTTTACGCGGACAAACTTCAACTACACTTTTTCGATATTGAACAATTTGTGAAAAAAAAAGTTTCATGCCTGGAGAAACTCCAGAAACTCACATTGTTGATGCGAAATATTTCGGTTAAAAAAAACAATATTCTGAAGCCATATACTCAAATTAGTTTACAATTAGAAAGCTTTTCAAATATCAGAAATCAATTTATTTGAAAATTTAAAATAAAAATGTTTAGTATTTGTTAAATTTTCAATAATTGCGGGAACTTGCAAGGTAACTAAAACAGAAGAGAAAATAGCTTTTTATTCAAAGCATTGAAAAATTTAATAAACAAAAAAATAAATCACATTGAAAGATTTTTTATTTTAATTTTGAAAGCTCTTGTTATTTTTTACCACTGAATTTAGAACTCATTTTATAATTAAATGCTTTTAACTTAATATTTTAGTAATGAAGTATTTTAAGCTTTTAAAGCTCCTAAAGCATTTGATACGAATGAACAAAATTTACTACAAAACATTTTTGAAGCTTAAATCAAAATTTTTTTGAGAAATTTAAATTAATTTATTTAAGGTATTTGGTAAGTTTTCAGTAAACATAAATGCTTTCATGGTAGTTGAAGCACGAGGAAGTGAAAATAAGCTTTAATATTAATTTACAGGGGATGTTGAGTTTGCATTTTAAACTTTGAAAGCCGTTGGATAACTCAGTTTAGAATTCAAATTTTATAATTGAAAGCTTTTGAAGTGAATTAAATGATATTTTGGAAATAAAATATTTTTAAGGTTTTATAGCACCTTTGACGTTTCAAAAAGAAATGGAACGCTCTTTATTGAACACCGTTAGAAAACTATTCTTCAGATACATATATGCATTTAAATGCAAAAAGCACATAATATGTATATGTAGTGTACAAGTGCATTAAGAATGATAAAATTTATATTTCCCAACAAATCCATGCTTTAAAGTTGAAAGCTTTAAACTAACGCCAATTTTTATTTCTTTATGGAAAACTATGAACTTAAGTAGGTGGTGGTTTTGAAAAATTTAACAGATAAAGAAATTGCTAAGTTGTATAACATTAAGCTCAATATTTCAGCTAGAAAGTACACATTTGCAATATTCTGCTCAGGTAAAATGCTTTAAGGTACTCTCAATTTTATCAAACGATGTTAACTGTTTTAAACAGCAAAAATCAAATATATTTTTTAAATTTCAGCATGGAAAATCAAATTGTTCATACCTGCAAATATATTAGAAATATTTATACGAATATATTTTGCAATGAGCTTTAGGAACTTTTGACATTTAATTTTTAATTTTATTTTTCTATAAAAAAAGGAAAAGTTTAAAATAAGTGTACTTTTCATTTAAAGCTTAAATAACATGATGGCGATCAAAATGAACATTGAAAATTCGGATTAATATTGTTAATTTTTGCAAGTCCAATATAAGCTTAATTAAAATAGGCATTGTTTTAAATTGTTTTGAAATGACATCAAAACACTTCACTTGATTGAAGGTAGTTATTCGAACCAACCGTTTTAATTAAAAACTGCCCTCCAAACCAGTAATAAGCCCAAAATAAGAAGTTTATGTCTAATTAGAAAAATATTTTTTCTGTTCAGTTTTAAAAATACTGTGTTCCATATCCAAACGAGCTTTTACCAATATTGTGGATTGTAATAATTTCAAAAGATCTACGCAGCATAATATCCAAGTAGATAGTTTATGATAAAACAATTTTTTTAATTTCTACAAAAATATGATTTTAAAAAGAGCTTTTACTCGTGTTAATTGTAAATAAGCTGTCCCACAAATCACGATGTTTATTGTATAAAGTAAAAATTTTAATTGACACAATAAGTGTATGCGCTGAATTTTAAAATATTTTAGAAAAACTGTTATAAGTCGCCGAAGCCTTATTGATTGAAGCGTAAATTTAAGGGGTTTTCAAAATTATAATGTTATGAAATGATTATTTATCAAAAAGCTCACGTTTCATCAAATGCTCAATCAAGCAGCTTTAATGTTAAAACGTTCAAGTTAAAAGCTTCAAACCATGCAGTTTAAAAGCTTAATGCTTTACTCGGTTAATTATAAATAAAATCAATAAGTATTTAATTATCGTGGACTTCACTCTTTATATAAGCTTAAACAGTAAAAGTTTTTAGTATCATAGTGATGGTTAGGCTTCTGAGCCTTCAGATACATACATGTATTTAAATGCGAAAAGCACATAATATGTATATGTAGTGTACAAGTGCGTTTAGCATAATAATTAAGGAAATTTTGAAATGGTGATTGGGATTTGTATTCCACTTATGCATAAAAGCTGAGATAAATCGATTAAGCTTCGAAAAACTTACAATTTGAATATTTCATTAAACAAATAAAAATGTTTCAACTATGTACACGGAATACATATGCATCTATAATATTCATAATATAACAATATGTTAAGCTTTAATTTAAACATTTTTTGATGAAAAACTATGAACTTTAAAGAAATAAAGCTTTCACCAATTTTTAAAACAAGAAGTTTATGGTTTCGGAACGAGCTTTTCCTGGCGTTAAATTTTTTATTTTATTTTAATTGTTGTTTTCATTCGATTCGATAAATTTATATTTCCCGAAAAAGTCCGTTTACAAGTTGAAAGCTTTAAACTAAAACCAATTTTTATTTGTTAATAGAACACTATAAACTTAAGTTGGTAGTGGTTTTGAGAAATCTAACAGATATAGAAGTTGCTAAGTTGTATAACATTAAGCTTTAAACAACACATTTGCAATATTCTGCGCTAGGAATAATGCTTAACTGAAATAATGTTAACAGTTTTAACCAGCAAAAAGCTTTCAATCGCGAAATCAAATTTATTTTTTAAATTTCTGCATGGAAAATCAAATTGTTTATGTCTGCAAATATATTAGAAATATTTATACGAATATATTTTGCAATGAGCTTTTGGAATTTTTGAGATTGAAGTTTTTATTTTATTGTTCTATAAAATGTCATTAAAATATTTGAAAATATTAAGAAAAGTTGAAGGTTTCTTGAAAAGTTTAAAATAAGTGTGCTTTGCACTTAAAGCTTAAATAGCATGATGTTAATTTTTTCAAGTCCAATTAAAACTTAATTAAAGTAGGCATTGTTTTGAAATGACAACAAAACACTTCACTTTATTGAAGTTAGTTAACCGAACCAACCGCTTTAATTAATACAAAATTACCTACGGTAAACATGGCATTTAAATAATTGTACACGGAAAAGGTAGTTCATTAAGTTTGAAAATTCATTCAGATTTTAAGAATAATTTCAATTCTGACGTAAGTAATTTGTGTATTCTCAAAGGTTGTATGCCACTCAATTATTTTAGAACATTTTAAATTAGCCCACACAATATACACACATGTATTCTGGCAATTGTATGTGGGCATGTCATCCCAACGTTTTCCCTAGAAATAATTTGTTAATTAGGCGATAACTATTTACTAATATTGTTTATAAAATTTTGTACACTAATTAATGTAATTGCACAGAACATTAATCACAATATTGCAAAAAGCTCAACTTCATCAAAAATTTAGCATACAGTTGTCAGATGTATATTATAAAATATTTCGTTTAGTATATTCCACTTAAAAATAAAAAAAATAGAATAAAAACTATAAAATAAAATTAAAATAATAAAAAATTTAACTTGACTGGACCACAGAGGTTTGAATTACGATTTATTGTCACACAACGGTGTTAAAACAAAAACAACAAATTCATAAAGTATGTATATATGATACATTTTATACTATAATTGAAAATAATTACACTTTGGGACTGTTTATATTTATAATTTATACGTAAATTTTATTTTTGTTAAAACTATAAATTAATTAAACATTTAAAAAAAAAAAATTTTATTGTCACTTTACAAAACGAAATTGTGAACTTACTTTTGGCGTCTATAGCTGACATAACAACCAATATTACAAGAATTGTTAGGTAAATTTTCGATATTTGAGTCATAGTTGACAAAAAATTAAATATTACTATTATTATTTAAATAATAAATGAAATTTTAAAATAAAATTAAAAATTAAATCACACAAAAATTTTTTTTACTAATTACAATGCACTTAACAATTTAACACTGTTAACACTATATTTGTTTTATTTTATTTTAAATTTAAAAACTACTAATTTATTTGTATATAATTTTTTATTATTTTTAAATAATTTCCGTTTATTTTTATTTTATTTTATTCCCTATATTGAAGGAAAGCTCTTTCCTCAAAATCGGTTAAATGAATGAACGAGTAAATTTTTCTGTTATGATATTTATATTATAGAGCGATTTTTCTGTCGAATAAAAACGTAACGAAACAAAACAAAACAAAAAAGCACAGAACATTTTTCTTTTTTTGCTCATATTTTATAACATAAAGTCAGTACACACATTTTCCGAATATAACGAGAAAAAAAAAACTGAAATGAAATATCCGTACAGCAACAAGGCGGAAAACATAACAACAACAATCGTGATAATAATTGAAAAACATAAACACAACAACAACAACATAACGAAAATAGTAATAGAAACAACATTTTTGGAAAGTTGCTATGTACAGTGCGTGATTACAGTATTTTTTTCTTATCAATTTCAAATTAATTTTAGTTTTAGTGATAAAATTTGTTATTAAACCCTTTTGCTTTAAGTGTATGTCTACAAATCAAATAAAACAAATTTAATTTTAATTCAAAACAAAATTTGCGAAAATATTAATTTTCGATTTCACTTAGCAATAAGTTTAATTATGCATATTACAATGTTTAGAGCCTCGATTTTTGTTAAATTAAATCAAATATAGTTTTTTGATTTAAAATTTCTATAAAATAATATTCATATGCTTTTGCTTAAATAATATTCTATAATTTATTTATAGAATATTAT
This sequence comes from Tipula unca, assembly GCA_951394425.1. NCBI lineage: Eukaryota > Metazoa > Arthropoda > Insecta > Diptera > Tipulidae > Tipula > Tipula unca. Next base: position 29,414,297 of record OX596381.1, on the reverse strand, counting down.
TGTTTTATTGATATTTTAATTTTAAATGAATCATTAACACTTTCGCAATTTTTATTACTAAATATTTTAATACTAAAAAAAATCATTTATTTGGCCAGCTACTAAAAGTAAATAAGAGTCCTTTCTTGTAAAGTGTGTACTGGCCGAATTATAACGTCTACATTGAAAACAAGTCGATGGCGGTGCTTAAATTAACGCTTGTCCCATACAATATAACTGAAACATGATTTAAAGCTGCTCATTATAGTTGAAGATACATAAATGCCTTGAAATAGACATTGAGTGAATTGATGTCCGAGGCAGGGGAAAACAGGAAATTATTAACAGGCTATACAAACACACATTATCAATATGCTTATATGATCAAAATAAAATGTGTGACTTCCATCTAAATTTTTGAAATATTTCATCAAATTTTAAAATACACAGTTCAAGCTCCACAGTTGCATCAAAACCGAACTAAAATTCAGATATAAAACGAAGATATGTAGAGTGGTTTTCTCTGAATCCAAACTGGTAATCAGGAATGAAATTTCTGTCCACCATTATGCGTTCTCTCTTCAGGAACAGTTTTTCTTGGATATGGTTGGGATTATGAATATCGGTTTGAAGGATTTTTTTTCGTTACATTGTTTGTTAGGTTTTAAGATCATGATTACCTCTACCACCTTCCATTAACTTGGAAAGTATCTTAGTCTAAACACAGCATGGATTATATGGAGAAGTTTACGTATCGATTTATTTGGTAATTTTTTAATGATTTGTTCAGTTATTAGGTCGTACCCAGGAAATTTTTTCATGTTTAAATTTTGAATTTCCCCTTTTAGCTCTTATAGAGATACACTTTGTATTTCAATCTCATTAGATCGTTTCAGTAGGTTAACATTTTCATCCGCAGTTTGCCTGGGTAATGGTTGAAACGTTTCTTCTAGCTGTCTCGCAAACAAGTGAGCTTTTTGTTTACCGCTTCGGGCCTAGCTTCCATCCTCATTTCTAATTGAAGCCGTCCAATTTGTTGGTCTCTTAAGTACTTTCGTTGCTTTCCATAAGGAATATTCGGTATCTTTTTGGCTAGTAATAGTGACGACAAATATGTACTTATTGATTCATCCTTAACTCTTCTCATCAGAGAATTCAACTTGATACATAGGTTATTAAAGACGGTTTTATTTTCCTTGGTTCAATTTATTTGCCAAGACTTTCGAGCTTTACGTTTCTTTGCCACAAGCTCTCTTACTTCGAGTGGGTAGTTTTTACAGTTGTTGTTATTTGCGTATTTGAAAGATGTACTTTGCCACGCAGCTTGTTGTATGTTTTCTGTTAGCCTTTCTACTTCCTCTTCGACTTGCATAATGTTCCTTATTGGTGCTTGAAGATTGATGTTTTGTTCTAATCATTCTCGAAAAATTTCCAATTGGTATTCTTATTAGACAGTCTCGCTGTAATTTCTTTTTCAATTATTGTTTCATTGACCGTCATAATAACAGGAGAGTGGTCCGACGTAAGCTCTTCATTATTTTCCAGACGAATATAGTTTTCTGATATACCTTTTGTTACATAACAGTCTATAAGATCCGGTGTTTTGTTTAAATCTGTTGGCCAGTAAGTTGGTGAGCCACCAGATTGAAAGTCACATTTTAATTTTTTTCCTCCTTCAAACAACTCTTTCACTTTTGGTGTAGTAACTCTGGAGCCCCAGTATGTGATTTTCGGTAAAATCTGTACCCACGTATTCTGGCATATGAGCAGTTAGTGAAATGGGTTTCAGAGATTAGACAAATATCAATTTTTTGTGTTCAAGTTTATTGGTCTCAGTCTGCTCATCAAGTTTTTTATTTAGATTATCTACACAGTATCTCTGAGTATGATTGAAGCCGTGACATTTTTTGCATTGGACTATCAGCAGTGACTTTTTCTTCACTGGTTCAAATCCGACTTTATTATTATTTTGAATTGCTCGAATATCATGAATTTTTTGAATATTTCCTCCTTGCCAAACGTTAGCAGGAAAAGCGGTAGCCCACGTTTTGTGACGACACTGTTGCCTTTATCATCTACTTTTCTCTCTTTTTTAATGATGTTTGCAGTATCCTTAATCTCGAATCCTTTACTATGCAGCTCGGCAATTATATCGTCACTCTGGCATGTTTGATGTAGTCCTCTAGCCAAAACCTTAATTGGTCTTTCCTGCTTGTTCTCATATGTGTTCCACTTTCTCAGCTTTATGCTTCATAGAGAGATTTCTATAAGTATCTGAGTCTGGAGCATTTCCCTTCCAAACATCATTATTTAGTGCTACTAGCTTGAAATCCTTGTTCGTAATTGAAGTGATCAGAGCCTTGACAGCCGGATAGTTTTTAATACCAATTATGTTTATTGGTGGAGGCTGTTTTTTTTCTCTGTGTTAGGAATTTCATCGTTGCACTGAGTAGTTAGTTTACTCGATGTTAATGTTTGCTTTCCTTGCAAACATTGGGGGGAGGGGGGGCCCACTTGCTTACTCAAGAAAGTCGCCGGTACTGGGTTTCCGAGTCCCTGCACCGTACATTTTCCTGTATTCAATTTCCTTGTTAGTTTTTTGTTCAAGGTATCCTTCCTCTAGCATTTTATACCTCCTGCCAGGTAAACCAGCCACCTCTTACATGAGAAAAAGACGCTCTTTGAAGTCGCCTCTCCTGGTGATCAGACGCTTCTTGCAAGTTTTGGTCCGCAAGTGGTATTTTATTTCCCAGTTACCCGCCGGTGTTCCGGTGTGGGCATCCCCCTATCCGCCACCTGGGAACCTGCCCGATAGGAGACTTGCAACTCCCACGAATAGCACATACTTTATTTTTAAATTTATAGAAAAATTAGTGGGGAAAGTTTCCGCATTGTGCAGACAACAGTGGCAGGCGTTAATCAGAAAGTAAAACGTAACCGTAATATCCTTATTCCTTAAATAATTAATATGGAAATGTTCGAATAAGAATACTTAAAATATCTATTTGACATTGACGAAAAAATATTATGTATTTATAATACACTTAAAGGAGTTGACACAAAACCATCTAGTATTGGAACGAAGGACCAAATAGTGACGTTGGTTTGCCTAATGAATATCCTTATTTCGATTCACTTCATAAGTATGCATAAAATAAGGATAATTAAAATCCACCGCACCTTTCATGCAGTGTTGAAGGAATTTACGATTCGCCGGTTAACCTGGCATACCTCTCAGATGAGGAAACAGTATGTGAAAGTGGATATCCAGGTGCATCAAGTAACAATTCACGGTCGACACCACTATCAATTAGCAGTAGTCACTCATCAAATTCTCTTTCCAAATTCGATAACGAATTGTTAAAAGAAACGACGAAAAATATTTTAAAAAAAAGTTACTGCAGCGCTCGCTATATTTAGGCAAATGGCACAACATGAGTTTAGATCTAAGTGCCTTACTTATATCCGAATCAGATGATTCTTCTTAAGCAAAATGAAAAAAATAAAAATGAAAATGAAGAAGAAGGAATGACCAAAAAAATTAATTAAAAATATATTCCTCCAACGGCTTTTCATTAAACCGAACGAGCACTCACCTATATTCATTGGAGTTTTTATATGGCATTATCACACCACACGGCTCCAATCTACAAGTAACTGCGGAACGGCTGATCCACGTTCTGCGTGCTGATCCAGAACGAATTGGGCCACGATCTTTGAAAGGAGAGCCACCATATGGTAAGCGCAGAGGTCGTTGCAGACGACGATGGCTCCACGATGTAGAGAACGACTTGGCCTCTTCAGATTGTCTTAGACAGTATGAAGACCATGCTCAGGATCGAAACCGTTGGAGCCAAATAGTTGGCTCAGTAAGGGGCCAGTAATGGCCTTTAAAAATTGATTATTGCTAGTAACTGTGGAACGGCTAATCTTGAAAAGAAACCCTATAGCTCCAACCTGATGCCATCCAGTAAAGGAACGCAATAAGTTCTTACTCCACAGACCATCCTGGTCTTAAATTGGCATTTTTTGAAAAAATATTTTACAAGTTTTAGGGCTTATTCGTAAAGAAACTTTAGGTTCACCTTCATTCCCATTTGAGGATTGCCTCAATCAACATAAGTTTTGAATTTTCGAAATAGCCTTTTGGAACCATTAGCTTAATAAAACAATAAAAAAAAATTAATTTCATTATGCGTGCAACGCTTTAGCAGAATCGTTTGAACCCGACGATATGAACAAACCATTAACGTTAATATTGAGGGAATCGGTTTTCACCATCTGCCCAAATCCTTGTTAAATCCAGTTGAAGTTTTCCTTTATTTAGGAAAAGTTTTTTTTTTAAATAAAAATTGTTAAATAATAAATTAAATTAGAGTAGTGTTGATAATTGTTTTTAAAAAATGGGGAAAAATAAAAGCTTAAACGATGATGTAAACGGAAAAATTGATGCTTACCACGATGAAAGACACTCGAGCCGATTCATAGCTGCAAAACTACGCCAAAGTCACCTGTTCTGCTAAATCGAAATGAAAATCGGTAGATAAGCGAATCAAGAAAAAAGCCAATGTTAATGTCTATATACAAGCCAAAACGATTATCACACTATTCAGTAGCTATTTTTTAATCGGCATCACAGCAGGGAAGGAATCATTATGGCCCGTTTTTTTTGTTAGTATTTCCCAACAAAATTAAAAAATGTACTACTTCAGAACTCTACAAAAATATGGTTTAGCGTTTTTAGTGATTATTTTAGTGATAATGTTCTTCAAATTTGAGTAGAAACCCAAGCCAGGGTTAAAATCATTTTTTAATTGGATTTAAACAACAGTACTGGCCTGTATCTCCTCAACGCTTCTTGTTTAGTTGACACTTTGTTTTGTTGTTTAGTTATGTGGTTTCATTCCACATAACAGGCCAGATATACATATGTAGGTTGTATTTGTCTAATGCACTGTACATATCAGACTCTTCGGCTTTGAGCTTAAAAAATAATTTGCTTTGTTTGATGTAAATCATAATAATGCATTTGATTTTGTTAAAAACATTTAGCTTCATCACTGAATTTGTTAAAATATGTCTAAATTTGTTAATTTTTATGTCAAAGATTGATTTGTGTGAGCCCTAAAAACTGTAATGCGGGGCGTCCGGTATGAAAAGTCTTAAAGTGTTTTATGCAGCAAAATGTGGTTTTCTCAAAGAAAATTATTAAGAAATGTTTATCGAATTCATTATGTACTGCGCCGACTTCTTCAATACTAACTTCAATCGACCCGGACAAATATAAATTACAATTCGCAGGAATCAGTTTTTCCATGGCCTACTAACTTCTTGTAGAGACAAAGAGAGCAGTTTAGCTGAAATATCCATGACAAATTACCGAAAGCTCAATCCCTCCCCAGGTCTTGAATTTTTATAAGTTGAATATTTTTTATTGGTTTTATTTTTATTTAATCAATAGCTGTCCTGATTCAGTCACAAATACTTTCTTTCATTGGTTTAAGCTGGTACAACAGCACTATACGGACAGGACAAATAGTAGCATACATTTATGCAAACAGCTTTAAGTTTTAATAGAATTTATTTTTACAAGTATTCGTAAAAATCATTTGGAGCGCAGATGCTGAATAGGATTTATGGACCAAAATTTTAAATTGGGTCATGTGATATATCAAATGAAAGGTACTTTTATTATCAATCGAGCGATACACATTTTATAGTGATTTTATATTTATTGTCTAAATTCGATTTTTTAACAGACATAATATGGAACAAAATGGTTTATACATTTATAGAAATTAAATTCAGATGCTTTTTCAGACGTTATGAAACACCAAACTCTAATTAATCCTTACAATTATTTATTCAAGATCTATACATGCATATAACAATGAATTCAACGAATCATTAAAATACAAAATAAAAAGAAGCCGTCCCAATATACTATACCCTGCAGTTGAAAAATAAAATCCATAATATACAAATATGTATATATTCATAATCAAGCTCCTTATACTGAAATCAGAAAATCCAAAAACAACAAGACAAAATTTCTGCTGCAACATCATTGCGCGACAACCTAACACATTATTGGGAAAAGCCAATCCCGCACGATATATACTTTAGCCTCAGCCAAAACTTGTCATAAAATCGACGCGAGCTTATATCTTTTATTTATTGGATAGTTCAACAAATAATAATTGAAACGAACTATCTATAAGATGATGAAGGAACAGTCGAGAGCTTGTCAAATCAAAGTGTTCCCAACTTTAGCCATTAATTTGGCATCACGATATCGACAGCTTGTGTTGTATGAGCTATTTAATGCATATATGGTAGAACCTCTTAAAAACCTCTAGAATCGGAAATGTATCTGTAATTTGTATTAAAAGCTTGCACCATGAGCTTGTTCATGCATATGACGAATTGGCCCGATAAAATAAATTTAACAACATTTCCACATTAGTGGAATGTAGATGAATTCAATTGTGGGCCGTTCAATAATAAGAATCAAATTTCAAAGTCATGGTCTGATATCCAAAATTCAATTGGTTTTCGGATATATATATATATAGTTCATAGGTTAGTGTATTGGTGTAACCAAGCGAAACGATTGGTTTTGTTTATTACAAACTGTGTAATACCGTTATATACTATTCTCTTTAAATATAATTCGAGTTTAGTGAGTGCGTTTTAGGCAGAGAGCCTCGGAACATTGATTTTGTTTGACCCTGCAGCGGTCGCTTGTGTTATTCCACCAAATCATATATAATACATAATTTGGAGACCACTCGTTTGCCGATCGCCAAAATCTGCCAATGGACTATTAGAATTTTCAAAACGGTGTTTGGACTTCATTTCATTATTTCATTTAAAAATTATTGACGATTAGCCGGTATTGCTAGCCAGTCTGTATGGTACATAGAACAGTTATTTTGTATAAGGTCAGTTTCTCGTACGTAGACTTTATTAAGACTTTAATGATCCATTTTGATTAAATTACACCATTCTCAGAATCTAAACAAAATATCAACAAAATGTTTGCCTAAAAATTGGTAAAAGCATTTTTATAAATTTATCTACAAACAGATGCCGGGGTCAAATGATAAAAAAAAAGATTTTTTTTTATACTTCTTAACGTAAACAAATCAAATAACTAGGTAATGCAATTGTTGTTCTTATACACTTAGTTTAACAAAAATGATTGCATTTAAACTTTCTTGAAGAAGCTGTTGGTTAGATTTAGAATTTTAATAGATTAATCATTGACGTATTTACAACATAAACACAAGATACAATCATTTAGTTTCCACATGCCACAAATCATATTTGACATGCGTATTTAGTTGGGATTGTTTCGACTTTAAACAGGATACACTTGACTTTTAATCAACTTATTGAATCTGTCAATTTTCAGATACGTGGAAATGTATGTACGTGTAAAAAAAATCAATGGCAAAATACATTGAATATCACACCATCTGTACGTGTAGGTTGCAAAACTTTAAAAAATATTTGAATGTTGTTGTTGGAATATGTAATCTACTTATGAATAAGAAGCCGAAAAAAGCTTCGCATAATTTAAAATTTCAACTCTTAATCAAAGCAGCTTTTGCACATACGGAACCATTCTTACTATTCAAATAGTGAATCGTTAGATCTAAATCTGCTGAAGTTTTAACAATACTTATCTCGTAAGTGAAAATATCAAAAAAGGAGCTTTTATAATTTAAACTTATGGAGTATGTTCAATAAAGTGTCTAATAAATAATAGTAAGTAAATAATTTATATGCTCAGTTTTGTTGTTGTCAAACGAACTTTTACCAACATTTGGACTTGTATTTATTTCTACGCAGTAGAGCTTTCATAATTTAAACGCATATTATCAAAAAATTATGAGGCCTGATAAATTTTAGCTTTAGATATTGCAAAACAAAAGGATTTTACTGGTGTTAAACGTGCATAGGAAGTATTATAACTTGCTGAAGTCTGATTGATAGTACCTTAAGTTTAATTAGCTTTCGCTCGTAACGTAGTTTTCGATATTATAGTATTGTGATTATTTATGAAAGCTCACAGTAAAAATTCTTGAAAATTCATCAAAAGGCCAATCAAGCTTTATTGTTAAAATGTTTAATAATATAAGTATTTTAATCAGCGTGAACAGCTTCACTCGCCTTATGCCAGCAGCTAAATCATTTGTAAAGTTATCGGTAGGCTTATCGATGTCAAAATACATTTATTTAAATCTGAAAAGCAACCTATGTTTAATATGTAGTGTAAAGGTACGTTTAAATTGAAAACTAAGCCAACGTTGAAATGGCCATTGGAAAAATCTGAACTTTCAATATTGTTTGAGTGTTGTTATTGCGATTTGTATATTCCAAATATGCATAAAAGTCGAGATAAAATAAATATGCTTCGAAAAGCTTTAAATTTGAACACAAATAGTTAAACATGTTTAAACTTCTACTAAGGACGGTTTTGAGCACACGAAATTATGATTAATTAATGTTTAAATTTTAACAGCTTTAAAAGCTTTAATTGACACAAAATTTTAATGCCCAGTTACACAAATAAAATTAAAATACTTTCGGAGCTTACACAACTTACACATTTTTTGCAAGCACTATACTATAAAGCTAAATTGGCCAAAGCATAAACTAATGGAACTTTTCCTTCGCATCGAAAATTTCTAAATTATAGTATGATTATTTATAAAAGCTCACTATTTTGGAGTACTAAGAAGTGTGTAATAAACTATAAAAAGTAGATAATTTCTATTCTCAATTTTGTTGTAATATCCAAACGAACATTTACCAAAATTTTTAAGTAACAATTTCAAAAGGCCTACGCAGCAGAATATCAAAGTTGATCGAAATAATGAACGAAAAAAGAGAGCTTTTAGTCGTGTTAATCATAAATAAGCTGTATTACAAGTCAGGATGTGTATTAACTAAGTTAAAAGTTTTAATTAACACAGTAAGTGTATCCGAATTTTTAAAAAAATGTAGAAAAAGTTTCTTGTAATGTGGAACCCAGGAAGCTTTCATAATTTAAACGAATTTTATAAAAAATCATGAGGTGTAATATATTCCAGCTTTGGAAATACCAAAAAAAAGGTTTTTACTGGTGTTAAACGTAAATAAAAAGTATTATAAGTTACCGAAATCTGATTGACTGAAGTTTAAGTTTAAGAAGCTTTTGTTCGTATCGAGTAATCGAAATTAAATTATTATGATTACTTATAAAAGCTCACGGTTTAAATTCTTTAAAATTCATTAAATGGCCAATCAAGGTTTAATATTAAAATGTTCAAGCTATACGTTTTAAACAGTAAATTTTAAAAGCTCACTGCTTAAATAATAAATATTTTAATCAGCTTGAAAAACTTCGCTCGCTCTTTGTATAAGATTACAAAGAATTAAGCTGCTCTTATTCCAGCAGCTAAATTCTTTGTAATCTTATACAATAAAAGTTTTTAGATTCATGGTGGTAAGGCTTCTCGATGTCAAAATACATGAATTGAAATATGAAAAGCAACATGTATGTAGTGTAAAGATAGGTTTAAAATGATAATTATGTCAACTTTGTTGAATATTTGCATAAAAGCCGAGATAAAAATCAATTAAGCTGCGAAAACCTTTATTGGAACTCTTAATCAAACAGTTAAAAATGTTTTAACTAATATTAATGATGTGCTTTTGCGCACACGGAACTATGCTTACTTAATGGTGAAATCTTAACCATATGTTCTTATTCTTTAAGTTAAAAGCTTTAATTGACACAACATTTTAGTGCCCAGTTAAAATTTAGGTTATTATAAATTTGAGCTTTTACTAATATTTTACAAGCCTTGCAAGAAAATACAAAAAGTATATATAGCTTTTGAACGAGCTTTTTCACTAAAATATTTTCCAAATTATAAAATGATTATTAATAAAAGGTCACGGTTCAAATTATAGATAAATCATAAATTGCTGAATCTAGATAAGCCCGTTGAATCTTTCATTGTACTTGTGCCCAACGTATTGCACATCGTTACATTTCATGCTTTTATTTCATATCGGGTTAAACCCGATAACTATCAGAAAATGATTAACTATTCTTATATAGGGATTTTACTACTTTTTGATCGCAGTAAATTTTATTTCGAAAATGAAAATGTGCATCGACAATGAAGCCATCCTATATAGTCTATGGATTATATCCAGTTATATTCTGGCTTGCTTTTCCTCCACAAATTACCACATGTGAAGCACCTAGCACCTTCCTTAGATGAAGTCAAATTTTCGCGTCTCTTTTTGATTGTGGATTTTCTTTTTCCTTTACTTCTTTTTTTTACTTCATTTCGCCCTATCGTATTTTACATGTGACGCTATATGCCTTAGTTTTTAGTGACACCCCAATGAGGCGAATCTTTTTTGTAGTTTTTTTTTTAGTCTTATAGTTGAATTTGATTGTGCCATTTTCTAGCCAATGTATAATCGAACGCGATATCCGGCCAAAATGTGTGTAGTTGGTTAAAATTGGATTACTGGAGTGATGCAGACAATGTGCGAACCTATCAATAACAATTAATTGACCCGTTAGTACGATCCAGACAAATTCCAAAAAAAATTTATGAGGATTATTAACAAAATAATTTCGAAATATGCAAACCCTGATAAATTCTTCGGACTTCAGAATCAGTCTTTATATAGTTATTTAAGCCGACTTTTAATCAATGATTTTGAACATATCCCTTAACAATCAAACTATAATTAAAAATATCAAGTTCAGTAGTCGAATGTATTACAACTTTTTGTAAATTTATTATGAATCAACTGACGGGCTACATCTGCGTTGATGTATAAATTCATTCTTTTTGGCGGTCTATATTATATTAATCTCACACCAAATATTTGTGTTTCTGAAAGATTTGTTTGTTTCTTTTCGAAATGTTTGTTAAAAAAAAAAAATTATTGATTTTTCGATTTAATTAATTAAAACTTATTAAATTTCACAGAAAGATGGTTGGAAGATGCTGAATCAATCAAAATATCAGCCGGATTAAACAAACAACACAAAAATAGAAATTTTACTATAATGTAAGTAAATGTCCAAATATTTAGCAAAAAAAGTTTTATATAAAGTTCAACAATATTTGATTTAGTTAATACAAGGAAGTGAGATCTAAAATTATTAATAAGGATATGGGTATCTACAAATTACTAGTGGCCTTAAATAACCTGTACAAACTATTGATTTTGACTTAGACTTGCGTTATGATATCAACAAGTTTTTTTTATGTACACATATGCAAGATATGTACTGATATTTTGAAATAACGGATTGCCTCTGATTACATCAATTACTGATAATAAAGCTATATGCAACAAATATTCTTTGTTTTTTAAAATTCCCTTTCAAGTGTCAAAGGCGACCCCACAGCATGGTTCAGCTTATTGCATTTATATAATGTTTAGAGATAGCACCATCACTTTAAAAACAATAATATTTATTTATTTTACATGCAGCTGAGCAGACCTGCGATGTATTTGCGATCACGTTTTATTATTGCATTTTTTCTTAAGAATGACGGCTTATCGAATCGACAATAATAATACGCATTTAATCGTGTAGCTCTGAATCTCAAAGATGTCCATGAGGAATTATAAATTTCAATAGTAATGCCATATTCGCTACATGTTGTATTCATTGGAAGTGTGGCTTATCTCTATACATATAATTATTATCAATTACGGTAATCTCGAAATATTACACACATTCACCGAAATGTCTAAAGATAAAGATTAGTTTCGCGACATCAATCATAGATCTAGATGCATTTGCTCGGTGACCTAGAAGTACGAGCAGACGTCGTATTACCACAAATTTGGTCATGAAGCAAGAAAGTGTTATCTTCCTTGTGTCCCTTGTATCTGGATGGATGCACCGTATTTTCGAAAATTGTTCTAGTAAGGGCTTATCACCTGATAACCGTTGCTCCCGGAGACGTGCCTAACACGACTGTTACTACCCCTTTTGGCCTCTTTTAATTTTTTCGAATGCCTTTCGGACTTAGGAATGCCGCACAAACCTTTCAACGCTTTATAAACAAAATAGTCAAAGGTCTAACTTTTGTATTCACATACGAGGAAAGGACATAAAACGAGGAAAAGTATAAAATTCATCTGAATAAACTTTTTGAGAGATTATCGGATTTTGGAGCAAATATTCAACCATCTAGATGTCAATTAGGAGTTCATGTTCTAGAATTTCTCACCCACCAAATTAACGCAGATGGCATAAAACCTTCGCCACGGTGAGTAGTAGCCATTCGAGAATTACCGTCCCCAATATTTATCAGAAAAATTCAACAGTTCGTTGGAATGGTTAACTATTACCATAAGTTCATTCCAAAGTAAGCCGAATTGTTGTCTCCTATTCAACTTGCAACATTAAACAGAATGTCAAAATCACAAAAGAATTGTTCATGGCCCGAAGCGTGTGAAATTGCTTTTGACAAAATTACGAGCGCGCTTGCTGACGTAACGATGTTAGCACATCCCAATGATGACACCAGATACAGTATAGCAACTGATGCATCAAACGAAGCTGTAGGGCCATATTACAGCAATGGTTCAATGGATGTTGGCAACCTTTAGGATTTTCTTCCCGCAAGCTTAGTGAAAGAGAAAAAAAATATTCCACCTTTGACAAAGAGCTTATCTTTCCATAAAACTTTCCGATACTTCGTGGAAGGTATAGGCTTTTTATTGTTTTTATTGACCATGAGGCCCTTACAAAAGCGTTAGTCTCACTCAGTGATAAAAACCAACGGCAGTTAAGACAACTATATCGCTGAATTTACAACGGACACTAGAGATATTGCAGACAAAAAAAATGTGGTTGCTGACACCATGTCACGATCATGTGACCACATTGATAATGTTCAAACTTCTACATTAACGATCTAGCTCAAACTCAAACGCCTGACAATGAACTACAACAATTATTGAATTCACCGCGTCCCGCGAGTTCCAAAGTTAAATTTGAACTCATCGTCCTGCCCGATTTGCAACTGCATTGCGAAACATCAACTGGTAAGAACCATCCATTTGTCCCAATCACTCAAAGACGCTTAGTTTTCAATGCATTACATAACCTGTCTCAACCAAGCATAAGAACTTCCAGGAAATTTATTTCCACGAGATACTTTTGGCCTAACATGAATACAGATGTCGCGAAATGGGCATAAGAATATGTAGGGTGCCAAAAAAAGTAAGATTCATCGACACACAAAATCTGAACCGGGCGTTTTGAGTTACCTTCGAGAAGATTCGACCATTTACATATGGACATCGTGGGACCTCTTCCACCGTCCGAGAGTAATAGGTATATACTCACCATTGTCGATAGATTCACTCGATGGCCCGAAGCATACCCCATTCAAGATAGCTCAGCTGCGACTATTGCTAATACGTTCGTTGCGCAATACATTTCAAGGTTCGGGATACCCCTTGAAATCACGACTGATCAAGGTAGCCCTTTCAAGAGTAAACTCTTTTCTGAATTAACCCGGATACTAGGCACATATGGAATTCACATACCACCTAAATGCTTCACTCAAAGCAATAAACAATCTACTGGAGTACCGAGCTTCTACTTGTCATGCTGAGAATACGGGCATCTGTTAAAGAAGATTTGCATTGCTCACCAGCCGAACTAGTATATGGACAAGCTTTAAGGCTTCCAGGAGAATTTTTCTAAACCAATACTGAAAAGGATCTAAACCCATCACACTTTGCAGATAAGCTTCGTGCAAATATGCGCAATTTAAAACCTGTTGATACTCGTAAATCATCTAGCTTATCTGTATTTATCCCAATAGATTTAGAAAATTGCGATCATGTTTTCGTTTGTATCGACAGGGCACGAACGGGCCTAGCACCGCCATACGAAGGACCGTACAAGGTAATTCGTCCCTTTCGGAAACATTTCATTCTCGCCATGAATGGAAGGGAAAGTAATGTTTCCGTGGACAGATTCCGAAAATCTTGGAATTATCTTCATATTTAAGGGGGGGTTCTCATTTGAAAGAGGGTGATGTGGTGGGATATCATCCGCCACACAGACAATTTATAATTATTTAGTTGGCTACACTAATTGTTAATAAATGTGATGCACGCGGTGGATTAAACTCTATCACAATCTTCCACAATACTCGGCATTACATAACATACTGAAGTACAAAATTGAAAACAATAAAAAAAATTATTTTAAAAGTGTTCTTATCTCGAAACATGCCGATAAAATATCAAACAAAACAATTTGGGCATAGACAGACCATGGTAGTAATTGCATGAAAAACAGCGATGGTACACAGTTGCTTTGTGGAAAAAGCAGTGCCCGCAGTCTATTATATGAGTGTTTTTACTCTCGCACATAGAGTGCTTACACTATTTCAAATTAAATTCAAGACAACCCTAAAACAAATACAAAATAATCCAAAGAAATTTACACAAACTATCGTCTAAATAAAGTTGTTAAGCGATATCGAACACAACAGCCAGTTCAATTCCAATCAATTCAAAAATTAAAGATGAGTTTATCAATTATATTACGACTCGAAACCTATATTGTAGTCAAATTCATTTAAATCATTGATTATTAGTTGAATACTTTAATGTATATTCTTGTCTGCGTGGTTTAAATTCAATCTTATTCCCAATCAATTATATTTATGTGGATATGCCAATTTCTTTTCTTAGAAAAAATGTTGATCTTAGGTTGAATTTTTATTTATTTTACTTAGTAAGAATATTTTGTTTTCCACAACAGATTCTCCACAACCTAATATGTATTATCACTACTAACGATTCTTAAATGTATTTAAATGTGGTATAAGTATGGCAATTAAAGTAGCTGTTGTCAGCTACCTAGGTATACCACATATAATTATTTAACGATAAAGTATACGAAAAATTATTTCTACGATAAATTGTTTAACGATAAAGAGTTTAACAATCAATTGTTGTACGGTAAATCAATAACCGATAAACTTTGGTAAGAATAAATTATGTCACGAAATTCTTGTATTTTAAAATGATGTACGATAAAAGATTGCATGAAAAATGATTTCACAATAAATTCCGAAGCGTTAAATTGCAATACATTAAAGTTGACGTGGTGTTTCAAATCAATCAACAGATGAAAACCGTTATCTTTCCGTCATCTGAAAGTTTACTCTCAAAGGTCCTTTTTGCTTCCAGTATCACTCTTATGACTTAAAAAAGGCTGAATTGCGTTTGAACCACAATCATAGTATATATGTGGAGGGATAATTAAAGCACTGACATAAATGTTATAATTCATATAAATCAATATTGAATTTATTAGCATTGAGACAGTAGTCATTAGAACGATTAAATAAATTAATTAACCAAAAGTCCCGGTTTTCAAAATCCTGGTTTTTATTAAATTACATACATATATCCATATATTTTAATTATACAATTTTTTACCACCAAGAGACTTTTGCAGAGACCGATACAAATAGTAGTCAGACGGTGCAAGGTCCGGGCTATACGGTGGATGCATCGAAACTTCCCAACCAAGTTCCGTCAATTTGTGCCGAGTCATCAAAGATGTGTGTGGCCATCATTGTCATGATGGAACACAATTCTCTTTCTGTTGGCCAATTTTGGTCGCTCTTTCTGGATTGGTTCATTCAAACGGTCGAGTTGTGCATAGTACAGGACCGAATTGATAGTTGCCACGTTGCAGAAGTTCATAGTGGACAATTCCCTTCCAAACCCACCAAATACTCAACATGACCTTGTTTGGCATCCAAACACCGAGCTTCTTTTTGTAGCCTGCTCTTTTCAAATGATTCCAAACTGTCATGTGGTTGATGTTTAATGCCTCTGCTATTTCCTGACAGCTTGCGTGTCGGTCTTGCTCCACCAAGTGTAGCTCACCACTAACAAGCTAAAAAAAAATCTGGTGCAGATGTGCTTTATAGCTGTCGATTCATCAATGCCAAATGAACTAACTGGAGTAACAGATCAATCAATAGACCATCCCGCCTGATTCACCTATCTCACACTACATGATGTGATACAATTATGGAAATAACCAATTCGGCTGATTCATCAGACATAATTTTAGTTACTGGGGATTTTAATCTGTCAGATATTAGATGATATATCCATCTACGAATATCGTCTACGACGAAGAAATAAACGAGCCTCTAAACTATGGGATTTAAAAAATCGAATAGATCGAATATTAGACTTAATTTTTACTAATAACCACCAGCACCGCTCGTTATTAATGATGTTCTCCATCCTCAACCGGAAACCTTACTACAACGTCAAAAAAGCCGATATAAACCACCTTCTTCAATATGTTGACCAAATAAAATGGAAAGATGAACTCAACAGCAATAACATAGATATAAACATGGAGAAATTTTACAATATACTGTTTAAACGTATTTAATTATTCATTCCCGTAACCCCGAGCAGACCAAACAAACACCCTACATGGTATGATGGCCACCTTATCAACCTTAAAAACAAGAAAGACAAGGCTTATAAAGAAAACAATAAATTCTGTTCCCGGGAAAACAAATTGAAATTTACTAAGATCAACATTTTGGTCCTATTTTGAATTAAAATACAAGAGCTATATTAGCGTCTTAAAGGAGAACATAAAAAGAGAGAGATCCGAATCACTTGTGGGGCTTTTATAGAACCAAACTCGAAATTGACGGCTACCCAGCCTGGATGACATTTAATGAACAGAAGTCCTGCGACCCGCTGATCACATGCAAAAAGTTCTTCCTGTCAGTTTATAAACCAGAAGATATAGATAATTACAAAGATCCAAGAATTACTGATTATAGTGCATCAATATTCCCGAGGACATTCAGCATGCATTGGATGGTTTTGTAGAAGAATGTGGCCCGGATGGTATTCTTGGTTCATCTTTCAAAATTCCATAATATTGGCAATTCCATTAAGTATGCTATTTAATCAATCATTGCAATTGGCAACATTTCCACGGAAATGGAAAATAACAAAAGTAACGCCGATTCGCCGATTTTCAAAAAAGGAACTAGAAGTGATATCTCATGCTACAGTGGTATTACATTTATATCTTCAATACTAAAATTATTTAAACTGGTAGTATGCAGGTCATTCAGAGATTTAGTACCACGGTATGTGTCTCAGAATCAACATGGATTTTTGCCCCAAAGATCTACAACGACCAACCTTATCGAATTTACCAGCTATTTGATAATAGAAATAGAGGACCACAAACAAGTTGACATGATTCACACAGAATTTGCAAAAGCCTTCGATTCCAGCAGTCAATGTAAAACTCTGGAACACATTTATAAGTTTGGGTTTTCCAGGCAATTCGTAGCTTTGTTTAAATCATACTAAGTAATCGCTTACAGTATGTTGAACAAAGGAGGTAAAAGATGTAGTCATCGTAGTTTAGACCTAGTTCACAAAATCATTGTAGGAGTTGTCCAAATTATCGACATTTTCTACGTTGTTGGCATAGTCTACGTTGTCGACAGGTTGTTTACACGTCAACGTAGAAAATAATAGACGACGCGTAAATGTCCATCCCCGACCACAAGTGAATTAGGTTGCTCGATATGTTTTGAGTACAAAGAAATTGATTCGAAACGAAAGTAATAGGCCAAACTATTGTAAATATTTCTAAATCTCAACGCCTGGACAATCCATTGTGAATGAGCTGAAATACAAATGCTTGCTCACAGTTTTCTTTAAATCGTTCAACTGGGAGAATGAAAACGTTGCACAAATATACGTCTCAACGACAACGATTATAAAAAGAGTTGTACATATGTACTAAGTAGCGCCTTCATAATATATCCAATGTAGATTTGGTTCCGAAGTAGGCAAAAAACTCAGAATAATTTTCTATTTCCGTATAATACTTTACAAATTACTTTAAAAATATAAAATCTATACCGCACACATACATACATATATGAATATATAATTAATAAAAAATGCTAATTAATTCTGTACAGCAAATAAAAAAGCAAGAACTTCGTTATAAAATGTTTTTTCCACCAACGAACGGCATAAATACGGCGTGTGAAATTAATTTTCATTAACATTTCGTAAATAAATTTCGGAATAATTAAATCATTGTTCATTCACTTCCAATTGTCATGTCAACAGCCAATTCGGATTGCGGCGATATAATACATGACCAACAAAACAGTATTATAATTATAAGCATAAAATGTCCTGTTTGTGTAAACCTACTCGACACGTTCAACATTTATGTGTTCGTACATACATTTAATTCCATTTAATTGGAAAATGACGTTGAGGTAAAAATTGTTTGTTTAATTATTTAGCGGTAAGTTTTAGTCATAAAAAAATAGTTGGAGTATATTAATGGTCTTCTTGTAAAAAAAACTATTCTTTTTTGGGATTCCGGTAAGACTATTGTATTTGAAATGAATTGCTTACCAAATTGTTTTGTTTAATTTCCTTATTAATGTTCATGACGAAGTAGTATAGGCTATAGAGCATTAAAGTTTTTTGGCACACGCAAAATTTGCTGACGTAATTTATGTGTTTTTAATGTTTGTTTAATTTAATATACGACATTAAATTACGAGTCTTGGAAAAAGTATTAATATTCTAAGAATACGTGTTAAAAGGCTTTGTACAATAAATTTGCTATTTATAGAATTTAATTTGTTGTAAACAAAGTTATTCACCTTTTTGTTAGACATGATAAAAGTTTTTAATTTTTTTTTGTTTACTGCAAAACAAGAAAGCATTTTTCTATTAATTAGCTGAAATGCCATCCAGGCTTAAACTCAAATTTTATGGTATAACGTGCACGCCTCATGTAACAAAATATTAGTTTTATTATTCTACAGCGTTCATTATATTTTGATTCAAACTCAAATATTTTGAATCTATATAAAATTTGAACTTGCAAAAACATCTATGTATTATTATAATTTTTCTTTTCTCTCTCTCTCTGGCCTTTACATCCCATGAAGGGATTTTGCCGCCTGCACTGTAGACCTCCAACTACCTCGATCCATCGCTCGTTGCCTCCAGTTACGACATCCTAATATACGCAAATCTTGTTGGATGTCATCGTACCAACGCAATCGGGGTCTTCCTCTATCGCATCCTCCGAGAAGCTGCCTAATTTCGTGGTTCATACGAATTCGATACTTGTCCTCTGCAACTTTCACTGGCCCATAAATTGTTCGTATGACCTTCCTCTCAAACGTAGAAAGAATTTTACAATCGGTGGTGGCCAGAGTCCAGCTCTCGCTTCCATATGTAAGCACCGGTCTTATTAGTGCTTTATACAGTAAAAGTTTGCATGACCGCGATAGGTGTTTAGATCGTAATAATTTCGACTGTGCGTGGAAGACTCTATTGCCGGCAGCAATTCGGGATTTTATATCTGCCTGAATATCATTCGTAGATGTTATTGTTGACCCGAGATATTTGAAGTCTTGTACGCCATCGTAGTTGTGTTCACCGGATTCGAAATCGGCATTGGGAATGCTCCGGGATGTTGCTAAATATTTTGTTTTGCTGCTGTTAATGCATAATCCAAGTCACCGCGCATTGCAGTCCAGCGGTACGAGATTGTCATTGATGTCTTGAGTTCTTCGTCCAAGAAGGACGATATCATCTGCATAGCCAAGAATTTGGCTAGATTGGTTAAAAATGCAGTTTTGAGTCTTAATTCCGCTTTTCCTGATCACGTACTCGAGCGCCAGATTGAAAAGTGTCGGCGCGAGTGCATCGCCCTGTCGCACGCCAGATATTATTTCAAAGGGGTCAGAGACAGCGCCTTTAATTGCTACTCTGCAGCTAGATCCAGATGTTGAAAGCTTGCACAGAGAAACTAGTTTCTCTGGGATGCCGAGACATATGAGCGCGGACCAAAGGTTCTCGCGATTTATGCTATCATACGCCTGCTGGAAATCGATGTAGAGCTGATGTATATTAATATTGTACTCCCAACTTTTTTCCAGAATCATCCTTAAAGTAAAACATTGATCGGTGGTTGAGCGGTTAGGGCGAAAACCACACTGGTAATCGCCAATAAAAGGTTCATTATAATTAATTACAAGTGTTAAAAAAATAAAAAACAGAATTGCTGAGAGTTTCATGGACTCCACCGAGATACATACTGCTCTCGTTGTATAATTTTAAATAATTTAAGATTGTATCGAAGAATAACCCTTGAAGAACCTAGAAAAAGGACCGGGTCAGTATACAGTATGGTAAGTGGTAAATTCATAACTCCAACTGGAGATCAGTGGCTCTAAAGCAAAATAACAAAAAACATTGATGCAAATAATCGCGAAAAACTAAATATGACTGTTCTCAAAATGTAGTGCAAACGGCCTTGCACAGCACAAAGCAGATCGCGATATTGACATAATGTTAATACCAGAAACTAACTACATCAAAGAGAACTATGTACTTTATAATTAATGGTGACTCAACTTATGATGCTAAGCATCAGAACGGCAAAGCATATTGTGGTACATCTATATTGATTAAAAGAAGATTAAAACACTGGATTATCACAAAGACCAAATCCGATAAAGAATCAGGTACTCCTCAATGAAGTTGACGTCGGTATTTGTGAGTATTTAATTAAACAAAGTGGCTCACCCTTCAACAAGCCTTTCAAATATTGTAGCTTTTCAACGGCAGCAGGCGATACTTTCTCATGAACCGAACTATTAAACAAGTCAAATAAACTTTGCCATTCTTGGAAGTCATCTTGAAATTGTAGTATGATAATTAATCGTGTTATCACCTGGATGACCTGAAGTATTCAATTGGTTTACGGTGGGATAGCGGCATTTAACAAGGACACCGCGTGATCATATCTCTTATCAAACTCTTCTGCTTGTGATACACAGTGTTGGCTTCCAGTTCGAATATGTTGGCTTCCAGTTATCTTCACAACTTGTGAACTCAGTTCACACTATATTGGTATTATCTAGCATCCTCAAATGTGACAATTTTCGTTAACGATCGTTAAAGATTGATCTTCGTTTTTTAAACGCTTCCATGTTTTTATTAAATTACTTGCTGGTGGGCCACTTGTTACTTGCTGGTGGGCCACTTGTGTGTATCACTCATACGGCTCAAATGACCAAATGTACGGCGTTTTACTGTATCGATGGTTGGTTGGTATTTTTAAGCTATCCAATATTTCGTTGTTTTAACATGGTTCAATACGACGCCCACTTTACTTCTTGATAATTAATAAGATGGATGGGTTTACAATTTTATTTTACTGATTTTATAGATTTAATAAAGTTCAATGATTATATGGTGTTACTTTACGTCCACCTACGTTTATGTTCCATAGCAATAATATATTAGCATCACGGTGGCATTTTGTGATAAATTTGTTACAGCTTGCAACAATAGATGTTTGCACTTAATGATCATAAGAGTTAGTACTTTTTGAGAATGAGTAAAATGTTAATATGTACATAACAAAGTGATTACAGCAATTTACAAGGTAAGTATACAAATAAATTATTTAATAAATCTTATATACATTAATCTAGTTTCTAATTTTAGGTGTTCGACATTGATGTTCTGCATGAGACTATGAGAACAGGATGAACAAAATTCATCAACAGATTATTCATAATTTAACTGGAGTCAAGGTTTTAAAATCACGTACCATTTTAACATCTGAGTGATCATTAAACCCAATATCATAACTAAAATAGTTAAATCATGATCAGAAAATCCCATATACATACATACATAGATAATTGATTGAAAAATAGAAAATTACAAATAATAAGATCGAGCGAGTGAAATTTATTAACGGACTGGTTTTAACTTTAATTCCGAAATATATTTGAAGTTTCTTTTCTTTTTATTAATAATATAGTCCATGATGTCCTATAAATAATTTCATAAATTAGACTCTGTTAATTCAAGTTCAATTGGATAAAAAAAATAGTGAAAATTAAAATTTTGACAGGAAAATCAAATTGTTCGTTCGTTTTATTTGTAAACAAAAATAATTTGATTTTTCTGTCAATATTTTAATTTTTAAATTTTTTTAAACTATAATTGAGTCGGGCTAAGTATAAAACTAAACCACATTGACTAGAATAAAGAACCAATTCGACTAAC
This sequence comes from Tipula unca, assembly GCA_951394425.1. Classification (NCBI taxonomy): domain Eukaryota; kingdom Metazoa; phylum Arthropoda; class Insecta; order Diptera; family Tipulidae; genus Tipula; species Tipula unca. The sequence continues at coordinate 29,392,115 of OX596381.1, read as the reverse complement.
TAGAGTGTCAATGATGAGTAATTTTTTTATTCATCATATTCATAGTCATCATATTCATAGTCATCATCTTCATAGTATAAAAATTAAAAGTACGCAATATACTGTATACCATACAAATTTTAATTAGTGCTCCACAATACTATGCCTAACCTGGAATTAAGTTCGGATTGAGTCATCTATTGGAAACATATTAATAACTAAACGCTATAAAATTCGATCGCTAGCGCTCACAGAACAGCTAAAAATGATCTAGTGGAAATTTTCCGAAAGGATATGAAAAATTAGTTTTGTTATGCTGTATGCCTTATACCAAAATTTTCAGGCTAAATCGTCAACATTATAAAATAGTCGAATAGTTTATTCAACCATTTATATAGATAACACTCGATAATTTTCGTATCAGGCAGCATTAGTAGTGGTCTAATGCATACAGCGATAAAGCACAAATTCAATTTGTTTATTAATAATGGGTTTCATTTGGAGGTATAGAACTTTGAGTTGGAAACACTTTTTTCAGTGACACCGATTTGAGAGCTCACAGTTGATCTTTGGTTAGTTTGACGCCTGAGCAACATTTGCAAATTCTTCAAATTTACATTGAAAATAATAGTCCAGTTCACGAAACTCATCTGGCGCTACGTACATTTTATGGTCGACATAATCGTCCATCAGAACAGTTAATTCAATTAACTATGGCTCGCTTTCGCACCACGTGTGAAGAATTTAGCGTAACTATCATGGTTATCATACTTACAAAATTCAACTTATGCAGGAATTAAAACCAAACGACCATCGTTCGCGCCTCCAATTTGGGGAATGGGCCGAAACCAATATTGACATGGATGTAAACTTTCTCTACAAAATTGTCTTAAGTGATGAATTTGGAGTGAAGATAATTTCCGTTCAAAAATCATTACATCCACAAAAGTGCCGCTTGTTCTGCTTTATGGGCCAATGGAATCATCGGGCCATGCATATATTGTATCAATTGGATGGTATTTTGACTATACAGAGACGAGTGGTTCCAACAAAATGCGGCGACATGCCATACAACGCGCAACACAATTAATTAACTTAAACAAACATTTGATGAACGATTATACCCCCCGATTGGTGGTATGTGAATTCACTGGTCTACGCTGATAAGCCAACATTCGACGCATTTTTGCCAAAATACGCTGCGTATAGTGATCGAATATTGGACCTCCAGATTACGTCATGTACGCGCCAACCACGGCGGCCGTAATCGTACTCGAAATGAAACATCCTTTACCAAGGATATTAATTTAATTCACAAAATATTTATTTTCTCATATCCTTATTTTTTGCTTGCTAGGCGTACGAACGTACTACCGATCTACCCGTATATCTCTCCTTATGGTCACAATAATAATATTTATAGCAATAGGTTTTTCGAATGTTGTGAGCAACTTATTATTCGGAAGAGTTGTTCAATCAAGATTATTTAACCACTTCCCAACTGAGCATCTACTTTAAATAAAGTAAGAAAGAGCGCAACTCTTCACTTTCGATAATTGAGTTACTCTTCACTTAATTAAATCTACTGAAGAGAAGAAACTCTTCGATTGAACTCTTCCGTTCAGATAAATGCCAAAAGCAAAATTAGCGTGTTTTATCTAAAAGTGTTTTAATTTAAAATAAAAATAAAAATTTCTCTTAATAATTATATAACTTTTGAGTGTTTATAATAATTTCAATATGACACATTTAAGTGGAATAATTAAAGACGTAATGATACCTAAAGAAAATATTTAAAATCGATGTTACATATTCATCAGCGTACTCTTATGTAAATATTTCAGATGAAGTATTTACAAGACCCCAAAGCTTACAAAAACTTTAAGAAAGTTTTTCGAGTAATATTGCTACTAATTCTTCGCACCTTGGAGGATTGATGATTCCCAAAAAAAAGGTTCTTGTAGCCATTTATTGTTTGGCGAATCAAGATAGTTTTCGACAGATTGAATGGAGTTGAGACACCAATAGACATACCTACGCCATCTTCAACATTGCTATTCTTTTGACCTAATATTGCGTCAGTTCTATGTTTGTTGACCTTGCAACATTCATATGTTATTTGCAAATTGTTCCATTTATTGGAGTATCAGTGGTTGATTTCTGAAAGCAGAATATTTATGATTATAAGAATGGTGTACTGGATTTTCTACATAAAACTAAGAATTTTACTCACTATCACATCAAGTGCCTCCAAATGCGTTGAAACCATTGCCCAGGCACGCTTCACAATACTAACGGCATAAACCAAATTCAAAATGGCAAAAAAAACAAAAAAGTGAGCTGTTGCCAATCGAACAATCTCTTCACTTCAGTCACTTCAAATGTAGCTACTACATCACTTAACTCAGCTGAAACGAACACGCCTATTGTTCAGACTATTTCATAGCAACCCCTGAAATATTTGAGCCTTAAATCTAATATCGAATACCTCACAATTTAGAGCTAACAAATTATCGATTGTAGTCAATGATTGTAAAGGCCGTTCGATTCATCTAAATTTACTAAATTCGTAATTCTATACTAAACCCATATTCACATAACTGAGCTATTGAAGTGAATTGGGGGTTCGATTGAAACTATTTATTTCAGAAAAATTTTATTATGTTGTCAAAATCATTTTAAAATGTCTTGTGTTATAAAATAATAATTATTTGTGTTTTTAAATTTTAACTGTCGATTTGGTGAGCATAAATGAAGATAAATTTTTGTCTCATGGTGAGGCACCCGCCTCATCGAAAGAAATATCAAAACCTGTTTTTTAAATTATTCACTGCCTCGTCAGGGCCTGCTCAAACTTTATTCCCGAGTAGTAGTTTATGAAAAATAAAAATCACATTTGTAACATTTTGTTGTTATCTAGCGGCAGCAGCAAAATTTGAAAAGTTTCGAGGCTAGTGAAACTCGAGTTTTATTTTTGCCAATGTATGAATAAATAACAATTTTGCAGAATATTATTTCCTAGATATGATATCCCAGTCTCATTAGTAAGTTTTTGAATGGAAAACTATACTAAATATTTGTAATATTTATTTATTATTTTTCATTAAATAATGAATTGATACGAGTATACATATATGTAATTCATGAAAAGATTACATTTTTAGAAGTTATCGATGTATAAATCTTTTCACATAAACAGCTATCTCTATATGCAACAATACTTTCCTATTGTTAAAAGTATACTCGCGTATATATGTATAAGAATATAATTTTTCTTTTGTTATACCCAATTTTAAGAAGAAAATTAAAGATTATATACTAAAAAATTTTAATCTTTGATTTCACTGACCATTATACTAAGAAAATATCCTTTAAAAATATTATTTTTTACCTATTCAAAAAAAAAATAACAAAAACAACATACTTTCGGAGTATTTTCCCGCCACTTTTTCAAAAACCACAGTACAATAGATATAAAATAAGGCTTTGGAAGGTCTATTTCGAGAAAAATAAATCATTTGAAGGGATTTACATAAATTATAAATCCTAAATATAATAATTAAAATTTTAATTTTGAAGCTGGTTTTAATCAACTTTTTACCACGTTGGGATTTTTCTTCTCGTAAATTTCTTTTATTCCAAATATGTTATCGTGTCTTGTACAAAAAAGAACAGGTATACGATGCGATAAAATATTTTCGTTATCTTTAAAAATTTTTAATTGTGTATATAGTTAAGCTATACATACATAAATGAATGGTAGCGGGCTTCTTATTAATTAATGGTTCTTCTGTTAATCAGTCATGGTATAAAATTTATTTCATATACTGTGCGACTAACAACCAATCGAATTTTGTTTTGAATGTTTCTATTTATAAATTTGGCATCTAATATTTATAATATTTTATGGTAATTATTAAACAAAACTTTTCTGTTATCAAAATATATATACTTATACCTACTTCAAACTTCCTTATATACCCAAATGTTATATATCGTATATCATTACCATTAATTATATTTCCTATATTCATATGCATACTAAATAAACCCCTGTAATGATTTGTTTACTTAAATAAACCTACACCCCCTCTAATTTTATTTTGAAGATATATTATCGAAACTAATCAGCTTCCGGAAAGTTACATATTATGTAAAAGTTAAATTTGGTAATAGAAATCGTGGAAATTCATTGAATATTTTTTGGTTGCAAAAATATCGATGTTGATATTCCCCAGCTGTTTCAATATGTAAAATTTGTGGTTTTTTTGAATTCAGACTGGATATTATTACATGGTCGTAGAATTCTGCGCTCAAAAACAAAATAATAATCATACATAAAAAGTTAGTTTACTTTTATTAATAACTTCCTACTAGTAAGGCTGTGATGCTTTTACTAAAAGCTTACTAACTGTAAATGACGTCATTTAATGTGATGTTAATTTTCATTTTTGGTTTTGCCCATTTTTTATATCGACGTTTTAGCGAAAAAATTAAAAAGAACTCGTTCAATACCAACTCGAGATGGAGTTCAGGAGGGTTATAAGAACTACCAAATTATTAAACAGCTAAAAAACATGCCAGACCGCATGACCAAGTTTTGACAACATTTAGTGGATGTGTTTTGATAGATGACAACATGTACGTGTATTTGGATTTGAAACAATCTAGGCGATTCTCGACGCGTAAAATATTGTGTAGATTGCTTGGCAATGTGTTTTGTTAAAGTCGACAGTTAAAATACTGTCAACAACCCACAATATTTTAGCTATTTGAAGGGAGGAAGAAGATTTAGCGGGAGGTTTGGTACGAATATTAGGAAGATACAATTTTTGACCTGCTAACTGTTTCAAATCTTATTCACGTACGTTTTGCCATCCACCAAAACAAATCCACAAATTTATTTTTTACAACTTTTGTCATAACTTAATCATAGAGCAGTCTGCATTATAAGGAATACAAATTTACCGAATTTTTAATTTACCGGTAAACGGTAAATTTTTGATCAGGTCGATAATTTATCGATAGTTTACCGATTTAAATAAGTAACTAATGAATTCTTAATAATTAAGGTGACCGCGAATTTTCGTGCATGTTTGTCCAGATTGAAAATGATCATTCGGATTCCACGGTAAGCGATTTTACAGTGAGAAGATGATTTTATGGCAAGTCATTAAATCTGGTGGTCTGTTTATCTACCTCGAACAAAGACATCTCAGGTTTTAATGGCTGTTTCATGGTTAAAATGGGATTTTTTATAATGACATCTTCTGCTTCTTCTTCAGAAGATTGAGTTCTCATCTCAAGTGTGTCTATAGATCGACAATAATTTTCAATATTGATGGGAAATGCTGATATTATCCAAAAATTATTTTGGAAAATAGCAGATAAAATTGCGTTGAAGGAAATCCTATAAACTTTTCACCATCCGTATCGCTTCGATTCTAAAGAAATATAGTTTAAAATAAATTTACACACTCACTCTCGGAATTGTCTACATTATCGACGTTGTCTATATTATTTATCGACACGACGATGTAGAAAATATTAGATAACGCTTAAATGCCCATCCTTGATCGTGGCAATGCTTCCGCTTAATACATATAAACACTTCCTGTTAAATAAATTTTCAAAATGGATTATGATTTGGCAAACGAGTTGCAGTAGTGAACTCAAGAGCAGGTTTTATCAGAATTCTATACAATGACCTCGATTTTTACACAGTCGTAACCTACACAAAATTTCTATACAGATTAAGCTAGTTCAGACTACTCTAAAAACACAATAGATTTGTACGAAACTAATCAATTTAATATTGTCTCAAAGGAGGTTTCAAAAAATATTTGGCAATAGTGAAAAGAATGCTGAATAATAATGGCAGATTGGCAGATACAATAAGGTTGCTGAATGTATGCGATCTAAATCGAACAATAATACGCCAAAGCACCACCGGAGGTTGTGCAGATTTTCATGAGGAGCATCAAACAACGTGTGCGTGCTTTTATCTGTAATAATAAAATTTTAAATTTCGACCAATACGAACCTTTAGTGCAATAAATGTTCTTTAATTAATACTATTGTTTGTTTAATTTCAACATATATGTCCTATGTTATAGTATGTTATGTGATCTCCGATTTAATTTGAATAATTATTTAACTGCTTCCTATGAGACTTAACTGAATTGCCCTTAAACACAATACTATCGCATTTTATTTTAAATTGCTAAACTATCGTATAGGTTGTTGACATTGTCTTAATTGTGGACATTGACAAAAAACTTTGCCAAGTAATCTACGTAATCTACCTCGCCCAACCCTGCTGGAATTACTGGTACATCAATAAATCTATCTTCAAATTTTAAAAGGGTTTGCCTAAATACAATCGAGCAGGAAATTTTGCAAAAAAAACTATAGGTAATAGTTCCTTAATGAACGAAAATATGTACGAATTGAACATTCATCATTTTAAAACAACTTAAATGGTACAGTTTATCCCGATTAGTTTCCAATTAAAACGAATACCGGACTCAGATTCATATTTTTAATGTATTAATTTTTCGATTGGGTATAACTTCACTCCGTTATTTTTCAATACATATTATTGGAAGTAAAGAAAATGTATTGGTTTTGTTTGTTGTGATTTTTAATTTTTTAAGATGATCGAAGGTTGTTTTAACCGCTCCATTTTCCATAATTTTTAGTAATTTGTTTTTTCATTGAATTTAGCGTAAAGAATCAAATGTTCATATGGCCATCTCAAACCGATGTAGCAGCTTCTACCTTAAACCAGCAAATTTGTATTTTAAACATTCCAGATCAAAAATTCTAGAAATGACCCGAATATGTCGGTTTATGGTGAAAATAGTGAAGCCGACAAGGTTTTTATTTTGATAAACTAAAGAAAAAATTCAAGTTACCTAGCTTCAAAAAATGAATGAAGACTGCTAGATCAAAGCTCGATTTTCACAGTTGAATGGTTTTCTTAAAATTTCTCTCAGAATGAGATGAACATTTTTATTTATTAGGGTTAAGATCTGGGAGTAACTTCATATACGTTGAGTAAACAGCTTAAAACAGCAGTCTAAGTTCATCCAAGCACCGGTTAATGGGCAGCTGTTCGAACAACACCAATCATAGAAACCCGATATTCAATTATATTTGTTTCCGTCCGGTTTCGATCCTGAGTCGTTCTCTACATCGTAAACCCATTGTCACCTGAAACCATCCCTGCGCCTACCATGTGGTGGCTCTTCCTTCAGAGATCGCTGCATTATTCATTCCGGATCAGCACGCAGAACGTAACTGAGCCAGTGTACTCAGTAAAATCTGTAATGCGCAAAGTTCAAAATAGCTCCAAACAAAAAACGAATATGCATAACGAAAAAAGTGCTTCAACAGCAAATTTGTCACTACTATGACAATGAAGTTATTAATTTAAAAAAATAACAAAAAATTACACTGTTAAATGGCGTACTGCCAGCTTTGGGTCCATATAGAAATTAAATTAGATTCAGTGGTTATAGATTTTCACACAATTTAGAAGTTTCGTGATTTTAAACAAATTTTAAAATTCGTTACTGCTGATCCTGGAGATGTCCAGGGGCACTTTCATATATTTTCTAATAGTTTAGACAAACTAGGATTTTTGTGATCAAACAAACTAAACTCTGATGAACTTTACTATTTGTTTATAAAATTAAAAAGTTAATTGAACTTGATTGATTTTTAAAATTTTGTACCCGCGATCCTAGAGTACTATATGTCCTATAGAGTACTTACCTATATTTGTGGTGAAGAAAATTAAATTCTGAACTTCACTATATATTTTACATTATTTAGAATTTCAGTGTTTTGAATAATTTTAATTATTTCTTTCTATTTGGATTTTTTGTACTTTGCAAAAGGGTCATAAACATTGCAGCCATGAACGAATTTTTAGTTTGACCCGCGCATCGGTCACTGTAAAATATGATGTGTTTGATGTTTGGTGGTAACGTTTTTAGTTGTCTATAAACACATGAAGCAATTTCATTCCCGCTAAGAGAGACCATTGCGTCGTGGCACATGTAGTTGGATGGTTGGTCCGTAGCAGCATCAGCCATTAACTTATCTTTCTTCATTTCATTTGCATTATCCGCAGCTCGATTGTGTTGGCTTTGATCCAAAATAAATTGGTCTTTTTCGGATCCAATGGCTAGTTCTATTTTCTTTTTTAGAATATCACACGTGTGACATGCATCGGTTTTCGGTTTTTTTAACTTTATATCAGTTCCATTGAATATTTCTGTATACTTCCAAATAGACACGGAGTTTTCTCGATTCTCACAGTATACTTAATTTATACATATGTAAGTGCGAAATGTTCAAATATAATGTTCGTATAATGAGATTATTAGAGATTATTAGTTATTTCAGGTAGTTTTCTATGCTCACTTGAATTATTTCCTCGTAAATCGTTTAGAAAAGTTCCTCGGGAAACTCAAAGCTTTTCCGTTATAAATCGAAACAACTTTTGGGATTCACCCTTCTTTATAAAATACTTACAGGAAAACCGTCGACATTTTTGAACAACTGTTTTTGCATTTTTCTTGTCAGCGATCACAGTTAAGCCTGCAACATAACTAGCACGCAGGTTATTATATTCTTTTAACCCCCAATACACATCAAAGAGCTTTTTCTGATGTATGAAATCGATTTTTAGATTCAATTGGGGAAAATACTCGTAACAAAAAATCCAATAGAGAAAAATAATAAAATATTCAAAACACTGAAATTCTAAATGATGTAAAATAAATAGTAAAGTTCATCAGAATTTAATTTCCTTGACCACAAAGATTCTAAATGGCCTTAACTCTCTGAAAATATAGGCGAGGACTCATGCACGTAAAACGAAATCGTTCACATAACTCATAAATGGTGTAAAATAAATAGTACAGGTCATTAGAATTTAGTCTGCTTGACCACAAAAAACCTAGTTTGTCTAAACTATCGGAAAACATACATGAGTACCCGCGTGGACATCTCTAGGGTTGGTAGTAAAACATTTTAAAATTTGTTTAAGATCATGAAAGTTCAAAATTGTGTGAAAATTAAACCGGTCAATCTAGTTTAATTCCTATGAACGCAAAAATGGCAGGTCTAAGCTATCGGAATATGAACACGTGAGCATCAATCGGTGGCACAAAACTTACAAAACACCTCAAAATCAAATATATAACTGTTCAGTTCAAACGAAAACCAAACCCTAGATCAGGGCGATTAGCTAGCAAAACTAAACCGTCATGATTGGGAAATGGTACTGATCAGTTGACATACCTCTCGGCATTAGATTTTCTAGCTTGGAGGTGGATGGTGCCGATGAGGTAACAGTAAAAAATACGAAGACCGAAAAGTGCCACCAATTTATTTAAGGGATATTGGCCCCGCTCAAAAACACAACTTATAAGCACTTGTAAACCATTTCGCCAAACTGGAAAGCGAGACACACCAGCTCAAAAGTCAAAAGGGATTGGCAGTTGTTTTACAAGGAATAGAGTGTATAGATGCTGCTGATATTCATGCGGCTTCCCTTCCATGCATTCAAGGCTTCCATGCTATATTTATTGCGAACATTCCATATCGGGAGAAGGTTGATGTAAACTGAAAACTGATGATCAATGAAATTGTCAAATGCCAGGAATATGGGCCCACCAGCGCTGTAATTGTGATCAAAATCATTGTTAATTATAGAGGTTATCTATGAAACGTAAGGCTAACTCAAAGTAGCAATCTGAGCAACGAATACTTAAATCAACTTACAATCCAGGAAATATCACTTCAATAAATACAATAGCCCAATTAATGAATGCACATACTCACACTCACAACATGGCCTGGAAAATATTACTAAACAGTTTTGCACAACCAAGACTTTCCTACGCATACATTCTAAAAGGTACCACCCTATAAAAACTAATGCTCATTTCAATGAGGAAGATTTAAATATTCACGCAACTGTAAACAAACTGACCAAAACGATCCAAAAGTTCAAGATGATGCAAAATATGAACACCCATGCAAATTATCGTCATAAGCCAAAAATAACTTTCCTAAAGATAGCTATAAGGAATCCAAGATAGATAACTATAAGGAATCCGAAAGCACAAGGCTGAGGTTCAAAGCTTTCTCATCGGTCAAAATTTAGACATCATGATAATATCAGAAACAACCTTTACAAAAAATACCTTTTTAAAGTCAACGGATATTCAGTTTATGACACCTTACATCCAGATGGGAGAACACACGGCGGCACTGCGGTCTTGCTCAAACGAAAAATAAAGCATTATGAACTCAATAAATATTAGCCTAGAATAATGGTCTGGAAATTGTGTAATAAACACGAAATTAAAAAGCAGCAATTTATCGATTATTTTAATCAGCTGGCCATTAAATTTCTTGCAGGGCGATTACAATGCTAAACATCTGCAATGGGGTTCGAGATTGACCACACCAGCTAAATGAAGGAAATAACGAAAAAATCTAGATTATTTATATTCTGGGCACCCAACTTATTGGCCATCAGACAGAAATAAAATATATGAGCTCTGAACAAATTAATAAGCCAGAAAAACGGGCAATACCTCGGCTGTGGCAGCAGTAAAAATTTCCATTACTATAAAATTGAAATTATATGGGGCTATTAAAAAAAAGAAGAAGAAGATCAAGAAAGCCAGGTTTACCTTAAAATTTTCTCGACCGTGAAAAAGCTATACCAGATTATTAATTCGGATTTAGAATGAACATTGAAAACCATAATTTCTGTTTAAAGACCATTTGAGTGGCGTTACGGATTCGGCAGCGGACATTTCGAATTGTTAATGGTTCGACCACATTCAATACAAATAATTTGTGTTATTTTTTTTTAAATGTTAGATTAAAGCTGTCAACGCAATCACCGCGTCTTTCATATGCCATCAAACAAGTTATATCTCATTATTAAAGAATACAAATTGGTTTATGTAATAATCAAAACTAATTTTCTTGTATATCTATTGTACGTTTACATATGTATATACGCCGTGTAAGTATGTACGTATAGAGTTGTGATTTTCCATGTGAATAATTTCTCCCTAACCTTTTTGATTAAAACCAAGAAAGTAGCAAAAAACAACCAGAGAATCAAATACAGGAAAAAAATAAAAAGGTTGTTGGTGTATCTTCGGGTATTCGTTAATTTTTTTTTTTTTTTTTTTTTTGGTTTTTATTGGAAAAACAACACAACACCGAAATTGTTCTAATGAAATGGGGATAAGATATGTATAGTATCTCTAAACAGTAAAATGTTATGTGATAATGCCATACACACAGTAGCAGCCATTTGAACACCTTACAAATAAAAAACGAGATATACCTTAAGGCTTTCTTTTGTATATACTTACTTAAAGCACGTAATCTTATAATTTCTTCATAAATATTATCTATAATATTTGTTAATAATCCACAACAAATATGATATCTTTCAGTAGCTCTATAGATACTAAATGTACAATAATTAAGAATGAAATTATACAAAATACCCACATCATGTACATATGTATATGGGGATGGGATGAAATGTACGCAAAGTACACAGGCGAAGTATCGAGGGAACAAAAAAACGAACCAAAATATTCATAATTTTTTGAAGTGTTTGTTTGAATTTTGATAGGTAGCTTAATTAAATGTTTTGTTTTGTATTTTTTATTTATTTATCTCTAAATTTTAATCAGTAATTTGTTATTTGAATATACTCATACCTACATACATAACTATATTTGTACATGCATAAGTTGTTTGGTTCGAAATAATAAAGTAAAATGTTTTCGTTATTTTATGTACATAGAGCTATACAAAAATATTACAAGTGGTTGATGTGTAATTGATTAGGAAGTAGATTATATATGTAATTTGATTTATTTGCACAATATGTTTAATATGTGTTATTATGTTGCTGATTAGGTGTTTAACATATTTTATTACAACTTTTACAACTTTCTAATAAATAAATCTAAGTATTTCGGTTACAGCACGCTTATAGAATGTTTCCATGGACGAATATCCCGCCCTAATTCAAGCCAATATCGGATGAATCGTTCCCTCCGGATTTTATTTATTATTTATTTATTTATATTAAAGAAATCGATTTACTACATTACATTTAGATTAAAAAAATTAAAAGTTAAGTACTTCAGATTAGAAGTTGTCAAAAAAAATAGATTTAAAAAGTATATTTTTTACAAAAAATAAACTGAAAAGAAGTTATCCGATAATCTTCTATATATATAAAAGAAAGTCGTGTTAGTTACTTCACTTATAACTCAAGAACGGCTGAACCGATTTAGCTGAAAATTGGCAGGGAGGTAGTTTAGAGCCAGGAGAAGGACATAGGATACTTTTTATCCCGTTCGACATCATTCCCGTGTGACTTGACATGTAACGTCAGTCACTATAAAACGTGGTATAACAAAAAAGAATCAGACTTGGAATAACAAAATTGACGTATAATGACAGCTATGTAATGACGTATGGATGACAATTTGATATTTGTAAGAAATCAATAATAAAACTATTTCTATTAAATAAATAATTAACATTATTGCCCAATTGCCCTTTCGTATAAACAGTGAAGTGAACTATAAAACTCGGTATGGTTGAAAATTTAAGTTTTTAGGTGAAGTGAAGTTTAATTAATAATGCCGCGACCAAGACGATCGAATCTTTCCCGACAAAGCCGTGATGCAAGAAGAATACGAAATAATGCAAATGAAAGGACTGAAGAAGAACAAGAAATTGCACGTGAACAGCGCCGCGATAGTATGGCTCGACTTCGTGCTTCTCAATCACGAGACCAAAGTGAAGCAGCCCGTGAAACAGCTCGGTTGGCAATGCAGAATCGTCGAGCGAACAACAGAGGTCAACAAATAGATAATTTGCGACGCAGAACAAGATATTTATCAAGTGCTGATTTGAATCGAGCAGCATTTCAATACGATTGCAGCAATGATTACAGCTTGCATCCTAGCGTTTGCATTGGGCAAATGGACGTAGTTTGCGAGTATTGTGGTGCATTAAAGTTTTCCGGAGAAACGCCTGGATTATGCTGCCTTAATGGTAAAGTGAAATTGCCATTGTTGACTCCGCCACCTGAGCCATTGTATTCATTGCTTTGAGGCGAAACACAAGAATCACGCCACTTTCTTGCAAATACTCAAAAATACAATGGTTGTTTCCAGATGACGTCATTTGGGGCAGATATTATCGAAGAACGGGGATTTAATCCGACATTTAAGGTATTTATTTTTGTACTTATATAGAATGTAGTTAAAGAATAACTTACTTTATCTATTGGTACCTATGTAGTATATTTGCTAATTCTGAACTCTACTCTCCCACCGAAAAAAGTGTTTATAACCCAGTTAATACTGTCTGGTTTTTATTTTGTAGATACAAGGACAGATTCATCATCGAATTGGATCATTACTACCTTTCGAAGATACACAGAATAAATTTTTACAAATATATTTCATGGGCAACATGGAAGAACAACTTGATCGACGCCTAGAGATCAATGCAGGAATGAAGCGAGCAATTCTTCAAGACGAAGTGTCTGCTTCATGAACATCATGCGTTGGTCAGGTTGTTTAAGAGTGCTTTAGAGCGCATGCCAAGTGATGACTATAAAGTTGTTATCAAAGCAAATAAACGACCATCTGGAACACACGAAAGGACATTTAATGCTCCAACAGTAGACGAAGTTGCCATCCTGATTGTTGGTGAACAATTTGAAAAACGCGATATTGTGCTTACACGTCGCGATACTGGGCAACTGCAACAAATATCTGAAACTCATCGATCATATGACACATTGCAATACCCGCTGATGTTTTGGCAAGGAGAATGGATATTATTTTAATATTAAAATGAAAAATCTATTGAATGGTGAGTATCAGTATCATAATTTATTTCATTTATTTGTGAAAGACACTGATTTAAAATAATGCTTATTAAAAAAATGGTTAATGTCTGTATTGTTTGCCTTTAAAATTTGCCTTTGAAATGGTTAATTATCAAATTTTTAATTTCAGGTGAAGAAACTACAAAGAAAGTTAGCTCAATGAATTATTACGCATATCGCTTGATGATTCGTCAAAATGCTGACAACTATTTGCTGCGGTTTCGTCGATTGTTTCAGCAGTATTGCGTTGACATGTATGTAAAAATAGAAACGGAACGTTTAACATTCATTAGGTTGAACCAAGCCAAACTGCGTTCTGAGGAGTACATCCATTTACGTGATGCAGTTAGTACTGAAGGAAATGCAGCTAATATTGGTCGATTAACTATTCTGCCGGCAACATACATTGGTAGTCCACGTCATATGCATGAATATGCACAAGATGCAATGACATATGTTCGTCATTACGGTCGGCCCGATCTCTTTATTACTTTTACCTGTAATCCAAAATGGATAGAAATTACTCAATTGCTGCTTCCCGGACAAACATCAAGTGATAGACACGACATCACAGCACGTATATTCAGGCAAAAAATTCGGTCCCTGATGAACTTTATTGTTAAACAACGCGTCTTTGGAGATACTCGATGCTGGATGTATTCAATCGAATGGCAAAAGCGAGGCCTGCCGCACGCACACATTCTTATTTGGTTAGTGGAAAGAATTCAGCCTGACCAAATAGATGATATCATATGTGCTGAGATTCCTGATTATGAAGTCGATCCAGACCTACATGATGTTGTTACTACTAATATGATTCATGGACCGTGTGGTGCCATCAATCCCCAATCACCTTGCATGGTCGATGGAAAGTGCTCTAAACGATATCCACGGAAATTAACGGCGGAGACTGTCACTGGCAATGATGGTTATCCGCTGTATCGGCGTCGATCACCAGATGACAACGGTCGAACTGTCACAACGAAAGTGAAAAGAATGGATTTCGTTGTCGACAACAGTTGGATTGTTCCATATTCGCCACTTATTTCTAAATCGTTCAAGACACATTGCAACGTTGAATACTGCAATTCAGTTAAGTCCATAAAATATATTTGCAAATATGTCACGAAAGGCAGTGATATGGCGGTTTTTGGATTGCAATCCTCGAATACCAACGATGAAATTTCACGCTATCAAGTTGGTCGTTATGTGAACTGTAATGAAGCGATTTGGCGTATATTCGCATTTCCCATTCACGAACGTCATCCTACTGTTACGCATTTGGCGGTGCATCTGGAGAATGGTCAACGAGTATATTTCACGGCTTCGAATGCTACGCAACGTGCTGAAACACCTCCAGCAACTACATTGACCAGTTTTTTTGCAATCTGCCAAAGCGATCAGTTTGCACGAACTTTGCTTTACTCGGAGATGCCACGTTATTATACTTGGAATGCTTCATCGAAGAATTTTCAAAGACGGAAGCAAGGCGATGCGGTTCCTGGGTATCCAGATGTGCGTTCTACTGATGCTCTTGGTCGTATGTATACAGTTCATCCAAAGAATAATGAATGTTTCTATTTGCGGTTGTTGCTGGTAAATGTGCGTGGGCCAACGTCATTTGAGTCACTACGAACTGTTAATGGTGTAATATTCCCAACATATCGTGCTGCATGTGAAGAATTGAAGTTATTAGAAAACGATAGTCATTGGGATACGACAATCGCTGAAGCCATTATCTCTGCATCTCCAAGTCAGATACGCACATTATTCGCTATCATAATTTCGACATGTTTTCCATCAAACCCATGTAACCTGTGGCACAAATACAAGGATAATATGTCAGAAGATATTTTACATCAAATTCGTGTCAGTTCCAGAAATCACGATATTGAGATGAATGAGGAGATACATAATCGTGCTTTACTCTTGATCGAAGATATGTGTTACCTCATGTGCGGTAATTTATTAATCAGGTTAGGAATGCCAGCACCATATCATGAAATGAATGGCGCATTTAATCGAGAATTGGAACGGGAACGTGAATATGATCACCAGGAATTAGATTTAGTAGTTCAAACGAATGTACCCCTGTTGAATTACCAACAAAAGGAAGTTTATGATACTTTAATGAAGGCAATCGATGATGAAAATGGTGGTTTATATTTCCTAGATGCCCCTGGTGGAACTGGTAAGACATTCCTCATGTCATTAGTTTTAGCAACTGTTCGGGCGAGATCTAACATAGCGGTTGCAGTTGCTTCTTCTGGAATAGCAGCCACATTGTTAGAAGGATGCCGTACGGCTCATTCAGCATTCAAATTACCGTTAAATCTTCAAACTATTGAAGAACCAACGTGTAATATTGCAAAACACTCAGCAATGGCCAAAGTTTTAGCGGTATCGAAAATCATCATCTGGGACGAATGCACAATGGCGCATAAACGTGCATTAGAAGCACTTAACCGAACATTAAAAGATTTACGCAATGACTCGAGATGTTTTGGAGGAGCAATGATTTTACTTTCTGGCGATTTCCGCCAAATACTGCCAGTAATTCCAAGATCTACGGCTGCCGACGAAATAAACGCTTGCCTCAAATCGTCAAATCTATGGCGCCATGTGAAGAAACTGCAACTGACAACAAACATGAGAGTTACATTGCTTAATGATACATCTGCTGAAGATTTCTCGGAGCAATTGCTGACTATCGGTAATGGTCAAGTACGATGAATCGAGCGGATTAATATCATTTCCAAATAATTTCTGTAATTTTGTCTCATCAAAAGACGAACTTATCAACAATGTATTTCCAGAAATTATTTCTAACTACAAAAATTATGAATGGATGAGTGAGCGAGCAATTTTAGCGGCAAAGAATAAAGATGTAGATGACCTAAACTACATAATTCAAAATAAGATCATTGGAACAATGCATTCATTCAAATCTATTGACTGCGTCACAAATGAAGATGAAGCCACCAACTATCCAATTGAATTTTTAAACTCTTTGGACGTGCCTGGCTTACCACCGCACAATTTACGCCTAAAGGTTGGCTCCGTAGTAATCATGCTTCGAAACATAAACCAACCAAAACTGTGCAACGGTACGCGTTTGGTGGTTAGAAAATTGATGAACAATGTAATTTACGCTACGATAATGATAGGAAAATTCAAAGGTGAGGAAGTTCTCATTCCGAGGATACCGATGATCCCAACCGATATGCCGTTTGAATTTAAAAGACTTCAATTTCCGATACGTCTTGCATTTGCCATGACCATCAACAAATCACAAGGCCAATCCTTAAAAGTTTGTGGTTTAAATCTAGAACATTCATGTTTTTCCCATGGTCAATTATACGTGGCATGTTCACGGGTCGGAAGACCATCTGCGTTGTTTGTTTTTGCGCCTGATAATAAAACAAAAAATGTCGTGTATCACAAGGTACTTAAATGAAGAGCAACCTATGTACTAAAATACAGAAATAATTATGAATGATTGATGTAGAAATTTAATTTTTTTTGTATTTTTTCCAATAAAAAAAAAATCTGCTTATTTATTGTCATTATAAGGCGGAACAAAGTTCGCCGGGTCAGCTAGTTTCTGATAAATTAAGTTTTAAAATTTTAAAATTAGTTTTTCAAGGTCCTTTTGAAGCAGTCCTTTATGAGATGAAAGTATTTTGCAAGTCTATATTGATTGGGCAATTTTCACCATAGTTAGTTGAATGGTGTACTATCTCTAAAAATCGATGGTTTCGCAGCGATTTGATTGGAACATATGGATAGCTGTATTTTCCAATATGTAAGGTGAATCAATATGGCCAAGCAGGATGTTACCGATGAAAGCTGACTCTAAAAATAAGCGTCTTACAGTACCCCCTCTCCAGATGAGAAACCATAGGTTTTGAGACGTTATACGTTGAACCGGACGGTTTTAAATCGTTTGCTGGCTGATATTTGATCAGCCGTGTTGAGAATACCGTAGGCCGGTTTCAATCTGTCGATGGAGATTGAGTGATGTTTGTCTTTGATTGAGACAATGAATTGCTTGCGTAAGCGGCGTATAACTCTGTATGGCCCATCGTATGGAGATTGTAATCCAGTACGAACCTTATCAACCCGGACAAAGACGTAATCGCAATTGTTGAGCGATTTGGAAACGAATATATTGCTTTCATTCGTTGGTCTTGTTGCCGTGAGGATAAGATTTTGCATGGTGGTGCGGAGATGGTCGATGACTGTATCGGTTGTGGATGGAGACGGTAGAGGATGTTCGATGAAGAACTCACCGGGTAGCTTGATGGTTTGTCCGTAAACCATTTCAGCTGGTGGAACACTTCAAATCTTGTTTGACCGTTGCTCGAATAACCAGTAGAACGATTGGTACTTCGGAGCTCCAGTGAATTGTGTTGCCTCGGGCCTTGAGAGCAGCTTTGAGCTGGCGGTGGAAACGTTCGACCATGCCATTGGCTTGCGGGTGGTAAGCCGTTGTACGGATCCGATGCGAGCCGAGGGGTTTTGTTAACTCCGAGAAGAGCATCGACTCGAATTGGGTTCCTTGATCAGTGGTGATGTCAAGTGGAATGCCAAATCGTGATACGTAGTTGTGTACGAATGTGAGACATGTCGCTCATGCAGTACGCTTCTGGCCATCGAGTGAAACGATCGACACAGGTGAGTAAGTATGAGTATCCATTGGATGGAGGAAGTGGTCCTACGACATCCAAATGGATATGCTCAAATCGACCAGGTGGAATTGCGAATTGTCCAAGAGGCGATTTTGCGTGCCGCTGAACTTTTGATTTTTGGCAAGATAAGCATTCTTGTGCCCAATGGGTCACGTCTTTGTTTATGCTTGGCCAATAGTAATTAATTTACGAGTTGCGCTGCCACCAGGATGTGAGATACCGTGTAGTGTGTCGAAGATGGTTCGACGTAGTTGCTCTGCGATTTACGGGCGATTTGCACCCGTAGGTGTTTCGCAGTAGATTTCGAGGCCAGGTAGTTTGAAAAGCTCCAGTTTCAGTGATGAACTGGCGTGACAAGCGGAACCAGAAAGTAAATTCTGAAGTACCAAGTCTGGTTTTGCGCTTGTGCGATCTTATTGCAGTCGAAGTGAGTCTCGACTGTGGCCGTTTCGTTTACTGTTGTGCGCGATAGTGTATCCGCGACAACGATGTCGGTACCTTGAACATGCTGGATGTCCATGGTAAATTGCCTAATATAATCCAAGTGGCGTGCTTGCCTTGGATTGCGTTCAGTTTTAGACTGAATTGCTCGAGTCAGAGGCTTGTGGTCGGTGTAAATTGTGAAGTCCCGACCCTCGACAAAATATCTGAAGTGTTTGATTGCTAGATATATCGCGAGTAATTCCCGATCGAATGCAGAGTATTTTTTTTCGGCATCCGAGAGCATGACTGCTCCGATAGCAGTGTTTGATGCATCAGTAGTTATGCTGAGCTTTGACTCGCTCAGTGTGACAAGAGTGTTGTGCGTACCAATTCAGCCTTGAGTGACGTGAATGCGTGTTGACATTCGTCAGGCCAAGAGAAGTTCTTGGCGGTTTTGGGCTTACGTAGTAGTACTGCCAGGTGGCTGTGAATTGGATTGAGTATTTCAGCGATCTTTGGTATGAATCGGTGGTAGTAGTTTACCATGCCGATGAATCGCTGAATACTCTTGATTGATGTTGGAGCTGGGAATTCTTTAATGGCATTGATTCGTTCTTGTGAAGGAAGGATGCCATTAGCGGTAATCTTGTGGCTGAGGTAATCAAGAATGGATGCGTCGAAGACGCATTTTGAGCTCTTGATGTGTACATCAAACTCGACAAGTCGTTGGAAAAGTGTTTCCAGATGGAGTTTGCCACAAGAATGTCGTCTATGTAGACATAAATGAAGTCGAGATCTCGAACGACTTCGTTCATGAAGCGCTGAAACGTTTGCGCGTCATTGCGTAATCCAAATGGCATTCTGGTGTATTCGAAGAGGCCAAATGGAGTGGTGATTGCCGTTTTAAAAACGTCTTCTGCCACGGGAATGTGGTGATAACCTCTGATAAGATCAAGTTTGGAGAAAACTTTGCAGCCATGTAAGTGCATGGTGAATTTTTGAATGTGAGGTATCGGGTAGCGATCCGGTATTGTAACCGTGCCTAAACGTCGATAGTCTCCACATGGCCTCCAGTCTTGATCTTTCTTCTTGACCATGTGAAGTGGACAAGAGACAGAAGATGTCGATGTTCGACCAATTCCTAATTCCACCATATGCTGAAATTCTGCTTGTGCAGCTCTGTGACGCACCGGATCTAGTCTGTGTGGTCTCGACACGGGAATATGGCCTTCTATAACGATGTGAACGATCCACGTTGTGTCGGACTGGCATTTTGTAGTTCGGCTCTGCTGTAAGTAGTGGGTACTTTTTGAGCAGAGTGCCGTAGCCGTTGTTGATGTTAAAATGGATCGGTGTTGGTGTGTTAACACAAACCATTGTGGCGTTTATTGGCAGCTTTGTTGCTAAATCAATCAGCCGTTAAAAAAATCGTCGCCAATGATCGGACGGTTCACTGCAGCTAGTATGAAAGCGTGCGTGAAGGTTCTGCGGGTTCTTTTTTGTGAGGGAGCTCGTGGCCCACGCCAACGGCTTCGACCTCGGAAAATTCCGTCGAGTCTAGACTCGATTCTCGCTAGTCTTGTTTCGAGTGAGTTTGCTACTGTTGCTGTTGAACGGGGAGTTCTATCTCCACTGCGTTCACGTGATTGCCGGTATGGTACATTGATTTGGCTGATGCTCTGAGTTGTGATGTTTATGACATCATACATTTTATCAGCGATCTAGGTTAGCATTTGTATTGTGGAGGATTCGGGCTGTGCAACCAGCGCTATTCGAATCAACTCCGGTATTTTTCGGATCCAGAGTGATCTGACTATTTGCTCTGAAAAGTTATTGTTTGCTAAGGTTTGTATCTGTCTCAGAGCGTCTGACGGTGTACGGTCAATCAATTGCTGGCCTGAAAGCCAATGTGCAAATTTTATACTCTAAACATCTTGTCATGTATGGAGGTAGACGGGCTATATTCTCATGAAACGGTAAGCTATGGTCATAGTTCCAGTCAGTTTCCTTTAAAATGACGATCATAACTTTCTTTTGAATGCTTTCAATCCTTTTGATGTGGTTATCGTAATACGGGCTCCAAATTACTGATGCGTATTCAATTTGGGATATACGCAAAATATAGTGAAAATAAAATTGACAAATTCGTAAATTCCCCAGTCCAACGCTTAACAAAACCAAACATAGAATTTGCTTTAGCAATGCATTTGTCAATGTGGATGTTAGAACTCATATTTTCAGCGAATGTGACTCCTGTGTGACGTTGTATTATTAACGCTATAAGCAAAGTTAATCGGTTTTCTTTTGCGATGAAAATGCAAAATAATGGCATTTGTCAATATTCAACAGCAAAGAATTTTTGTGGCACCATTCACTGAATCTCTCGATGTCTTCTTGTAATATTTTTGTGTCATGTATATCTTTAATTGTATGATAAATTTGTATATCATCTGCGAACATGTGAAGATTAGAGTATTTTATGACTTCAGTTATTCCATTTATGAAAACGATAAAAATCCATGGTCCAATATGGGAACCCTGAGGAACTCCTGACGTTACTTTGATTATTTTAGATTTTTCGCTTCCAATTGACATTGTACGCGACTAGACAAATATGAGTTCAACCATTTAATGAAGTTGGATGCAAAGCCAAAGTTGTAAAGACTACCTTTGTTCGTAAATTCAACAAGGTTAGTAGCTGTAGCTCTTCTAGGCATAAACCCATGCTGATTGAGTTATATATGTTGAGCTAGGATTCCTTTAAAGCTGTTGCATACAACCTGTTCGAATAATTTTGCGATGGTTGAAGTGGTTGATATCCCTCTATAACAGGTGATGTCTTCCCTTTTACCCGATATAAATATAGGTGTAACTTTAGATATTTTCCATGTATCATGGAATATTCCGGATGTTAACGAGAGGTTGTATATATTCAGTAATAGTTTTACTAAAATATTAGCATATTTTTAAAATATAGACGTTGGAATATTATCCGGCCCACATCCGTCACCAAACTGATTAAGTGCATATAAAATAACCTCATCACTAATAACCGGTAAACTGATGTTTTAATATCGTTCAAATACATATTAGTTGGATAACCATCAATTACTAGTTTGGATTTAAAGTTGCAATGCTTCGTTGTACATCTGCAATATATGAGAGGTGCTTTTCCTTGAAGTATGTATCAAATTCTTCATTAGATTGGAGAAACGCAGTCCTATCCGATTCTAAACCACTTTTAATCATCTTGACATATAGGCTTTAGATTTACGGTTCTTCAGATTAATCAGATGGTAATCAAACCAAGGAGGATGAATATTAGAGTTTTGCCAAATATTATAGAGTTTGTATAAAATTTGGTAGAATTTGTTAGCATCTTGGTTTACATCATTAGTGTTTAAAGCAGCATCCCATTGTATAGCTTCTAAGTACTGCTGAAGTCTAGTGTGGTTATTTTTTTTAAAATTATAGGTGGTATGCATATGATGCCCGCCCGGATGTTGTTGACTTAATTTCATTTGAATCAAAATCTATTTCTATATACATTTGTGGTTAACATCATTAACAACAAATGGATTGAGTGATTCTGTCACTTTAAATATATCTTCATCATTTGTGAAGAATAAATCTTATATTCTCTCAAGAGCATTGACTATATTGTTGATTTGCTTTAGGTTAAAACCAAACATCAAGAAAGACATATTCCGATTCTGATGTGATATTGCATGGTAGAAAGGAATCCATATAGCTTGATCATAATTCCACATTACATATGGAAGTTTAAAGCCACATAGTACTATAAGACTAAGTCATTTGGTTTTGTGAGATTAATTAATTCGTTCACTGCATCACTGCATTTGCCGTATATTTCACTACGCACGAACCTGGTGGAATGTAGGCTGTATATATATAAACAGATTCGTCTGAGTTATTTTGATTTTTACCCACACGTGCTCGATAGATGATGGAGTCAAATTTATAGCAATACTGGGAACCATTGAATGAACTGCGATAAGTACACCGCCTGCTGATTTTTTTTTTCGCTTGTTGATGATTAGATATCACATCTAAAAACAGCGTAATCATATCCAAAGTATTCCTTACTGTTAATGTTAGGATTCAATGAGCTTTCACCAATTACATAAATTAAATAATTGATTTTTAGAACAAAATTGTCAATTTTTCAACCTTTTGATACCATCTTGTTTACGTTCTGGAAGTAGTTCGTGATTTTCTCGGATTTCTTATAATTAATTTCAGACGGCATGGAAATTAAAGCCTGGTGTTGATTTATAATAATTGTGTAAGATCGAGCCTTCGCCACAAGAGTAGTCTGTCATTCTTAACTGGTGAAAAATATTTAAAAGAACATGTGTGTCTTCATATAGCACCTATGTATAGCATGAGGCACACTGTCAAATAATTCATGAGGTTTCGAATTTGTTCTTACACATATCACATTTGGTGATGTTAAACCTTGCGCTTCATGGATCGTCATGACTTTACTAGTTGATGGTATTTGTTTATCCGCCTTGGTGAAAGTTAGATAATATGTATTATCTAAGACAGGTAGCATCGATAATGTTGATGGCAAATTAAGAAATTCAACCGAGCTTTCCACGGAATTTTTAGTGCTGATATTAGGATAAAATTCCTTTAGAGTAAACGTAACATCTGTAGGACATCTATATGTTACATTTAACGGTTCTACGTTTGTTAAAAATGAATTTGCATCGGAAAACTGCATATTGACATGGGGTAATCTGTCAATATACGGTATTTGATATTTATCACCCGGAAGGAAAACCTTTGTACATTTGCTTAAAATAACCACAAGTCCGATATAACCAGCATGTACCATCATGTACTCATCAATGAATACCGTTTCATACTCGAGACAACCATTTATCAGAAAAGAAGCAATCGTTTTGTAGTTAACTTTAACTTTGTTGAAATCCATATTTTCATTAACATAACGAGAAGCAACTTGATCCGCAGTTTAGATTATCCTTGACATAGAAACATCCAGTTCCAATTTCTTAGTTGTACACAAACAGCGAATTTGCATTAAATCATTAAATCAATCACATGATTTCAAAACATTCCGCATTCGTTAATATGACAAGCAATTGCCCTCTTTAATCAAAATGTGTGCGTAGTATTAAAATTGAAAGTACATATTTTTACTGTGAATTATATAATTGAAACAAAAAATAAAAACCAAACTTGGCACACGCCAAGAATATTTAATCATTCCGCTACCGCAATACCTTACATTTATTTATTGCAATTTAATTTAGTTACGTTTGAAAAAACCAAAAAAAAAAAAAAAATCGAAATTACCACCACAATCGATCGAAAAATGATTGCACAAAAATCAAATAGTATATCGGGGGCCACCTCATGAATATATAAATGATGGGCGATCGATTCGAATTCATTGCATTCAATTCAAATTCATTGAACATTCAAAACAAACCATCAAAACCATAAACATTATCAAAATGATGAAAATTGTAAGTAGTTTTTTGTGCGATATCATATTGAAAGTTACATAGACTAACGGCTCTATCTTATACGTTTGTTTCAGATCATTGTTGGTCTCTTTGCTGTATTCGCCACTGTATCAGCTGGAGTATTGGGTGGTGTACCGGCAGCATATGCCCCTGCACCATTTGCTTATGCTGCACCGGCTGCTTTTGCCGCCCCAGCCGCATATGCTGCAGCTGCTCCAGCACAATACGCTGTTGCTCCAGCAGCGTATGCCGCACCAGCTGCATTCATTGGATCAAGCGCAAGCACATTCTCTCGTAACATAAACGCTGTACATCCTTATTCGAATGGATTAGCCGCTAACTATGCTGTAGCCCCAGTTGCATATGCGGCTCCAGCTGTTGCTGCCCCATTAGCCGTAGCCCCTGTTGCTGCTCGCTTAACCACTGCTCCAGTAGCAGCACGATTAGCTCCTGCACCAGTAGCAGCTCCATTAGCCGCTGGACCAGTTGCAGCCCCACTAGCTGCCGCCCCAATCGCTTATGCTTCGCCATTCGCAAGATTCGCCGCTGCACCTTTGGCTGCTGCTCCATTCGCATACGCTGATTCACCTTTTGCTCGCTTTGCAGCAGCTCCAGTCGCCGCACCTTTAGTGGCTGCCCCAGCTGTAGCTGCACCACTAGCTGCTGCTCCAGTGCCCGCTAAATTAGCTGCCGCCCCATACCCATATTAGACCAAAGATTGATAACTTTTGTGATTTGATATTATTTTGTATAGAGAATCAAGTTTTTTGTATAATTAATAAAAATGTTTGTATATTTTGATATTTTAAATGTTGTCTCTTATTTATTGGCAAACGATACACTATATGAACGTTTATAGCGACCTCTCATCTTATTTTTCCAAAATCAATCAAAATAAACTTTCATGAATATTATTGATCAAAATATTCTAACTATTTAAATTTAGCGAAGAATTTATTCAAAATTTATAAATCCGGAGCTGAACTAAACCGAAAACGAATAAATTTTTTTGGGATACAATCGGACCACGATATCAATAAGGAGCTGCCACATTGTTATTTTCGTAAATGGTTTAATTTCGAAAACTCAAGCTACGATTCTGAGAAATTATATTCTTTCTTAGCACCACGAAACTCCCACAATATATTAATTTGATAGTGATCAGACCTCGCGGTGAAGGGTTCCATGACTTTCTTTTTTGTTTTTAAAGACATGAAAAGCCTTCACGGGCATTCCTTCCTATCTAAGTCATACTGATCTACATTGAGAACATTTTGGTAGTTCATAGTATCTAACACACATTCAACACGTCAAATTGTCCAAAATTCAATCTAACTTAAGGGAAATCAATGGAAAACAATTCATACTCAAAAACACCAACTGTTTGGATGGAGAATCGGATACACCTGAATGGAGGAAGTTGGTTAAGCTTGGTGGAAGTTTGATGGCGAAACCTCATTTGAGAACTTTAGAGTCCAGTTTTAAGCTGCAGTACAACACAACGGATGGCCAACTGAAGAGCAACTCAATGTTTTAATCTTGGTGCTACGAGGAAAAGCAGCCGATGTTTTACAACCATCGAGCTGCGACGACATACTGCAGAGTTCGATAACATCGATAGACTACTTCATCAAGAAGGTATCATAAGAAGACTCAAAAGACTAAAACCTTTTGAGTTACCTGAATAGTCCGCATAATGCAAAATCAACCAAAACAACACTTTATGGAAAGAATACATATAGGAGTGCTTTATTATTGTCAGAGTCAAACGCTGTTAGTCAAACTAGTTACTTTGTAATTTTTTTTTTTATTGTTATCAGGAATAAAATATTTAAAAGCAAAAAAAATCTGCAAACAAAACGCCAAGGGAAAGACAATGAATGAAGTCCTTGCATCCGCATTGGAGTATGAAGTAGCCAGAGCGAGTTTATCGACCGATACAACCATACGATTACGGAAGTTAGAGACCGACGACATAGCACAATTAAAGGCGCTAGTATAGAGGAAAGTATTCAAAGGCCAGGTTCCGCAATACTAGAAATCGTCGATCTCCGTCTCGATCAAGATGTTTTAGATGTCAAAAACCTGGTCATTATATCCGAGACTGCAAAGAACCACCGACACAGATAACAACGCAGCAGATTGACATCTGCGACAGGAGAATGGTAACGGGAGGCGTGCAGTAGATAATGGCGCAAGACAATGAAGAGGGAGATTGGCAGACCTCTTCAAAGAAAATCCGGAAAACTAGATTCCACCAGCTTTAAGGGGCGAAAGTTTGTGAAAGCGGGATGATTGCTCAGCTCGGGAAGGACTGCAACACCCTGGTTGTTAATGGAATACTAAACAGAAATCAATGAGTACTAACACTGGATACCGAAGCTTCAAGATCAATTCTACGTCCTGATATGGTACCACAAGTGCAGATAGAAGATTATACTTTCAATCGTGAAAGTGTTCACAAGTGAAGTAAGTGTTGAAGATTAGTGTCATAGATCCCACCAGTGGCAAGTGGCTAATCTAGTGAATAGTAATAAAGTGATTGATCAACTATGTGAATTAATAAAAAAGTAGTCTGGGACTATTAGAAAGTCTAAAAGTGTTTTCTCAAATTGCGAAATCCAATACGAATCCGTTTAGGGAGCCTAAATTCGTAACCATTGGTGTCAAGAATGGAGTCAACGAATAAAGATTCTGCATCAGTTTTTATATTGCATGGAAGAATGCCATTTAATGCCTTGTCATGATTCCAGATGATATTTGAAAGATTGAAGTTACCAAGTACAAGAACTAAATCTGATGAATTAGATGTTTTCATGACTTCATCGATCTTCTCGACGCAGCTATACTAGCAAATAGTAGTCACCATGGGAGCTGTTGGACTTTCTAGATTTAAATTTAAGGCTATCAATACGTTACCGCCTAAATCTATGGCGCTCGGTTCGGTAGTGTGATTACATCTATAAACGACATAATTATGCCCAAAGAATCGATAACATTGGAATACTTTTGTTGGCCTTTTATTTACAATCTCATAAATAAATTGAACACTTGACTGTTGAATTTTTGCATGACTTTACAGATCGTTTGACAGTATTGGACCATCCTTGAATAGCGGAACAACTGGTGTTAAAATGTATGTCTTGATATCGCAACTATTACATATGGTAGAAAACTACCAAATAGTTCAAGCGGATGTGTGTTTTTTCTTACACAAATAACATTAGGTGACGTTAGTCCTTGCGCCTTATGAATCGTTGAGACTTTACTAGATGAAGGTAAGGTAAGCTGGGTCATAAATAAACTCTTATTTGCCTTGGTGAAAATTAGATAATATGTATTATCTATTGTATCATAGAAAGTGAAAATAAATCTGGTGGTAATTTGAAGAATCCCATTGACACCTCTACAGGGTTTTAGTGCAGATATCTGGATAAAACTCTTTTCCTGGATAAAACTCTTTTAGTGCGCTTTTAGAGTTTTTGAACTAACAAAATTTAACGGTGTTGGCCATCAACTCCGCAAACTGATAATTAATTGTAGGCTACTCAAGGTATTTATTGTTAAGGTTGTCAAAAATAAAGATGTGCACTGATAATAAAGACGAGGTTGTGAATCACATCAAATGAACGTATTTGCTATGGTAGTGTTGGAGGTGGCTTTTAATGATTCTATCCGATTGTTTTATATAAAATATTTTTTCTATTACTGAGTTCTTGTAGTTATAGGAATCCGCACTTGCATCAGCAAGAAATGAAGGAGATTCCATTGATATACATTGTTCTTGATAGTAGCCTTTAAAAATTTGTTAGGTTCACCAGTAATCCAACGTGATCATAAAGCCCTTTCAAAATGTGTTGACGTGTTAAACGGTATATTCAGAACCCATTTGATATTGGGGCATGAGCGGTTATTGATATAATCCACCGCTAGTTTTAATTTTAATTCTACAAAGCAATTAACGTCAAGCGTCAGGATAAATGATTCCCGTTTACCGGGTTTAAGTAAGTTGAATTTTAATGATTTAAGTAATGAGTTTCTCGTAGATTGAGTTGAAATAATTTCCGCATCAGTCCGAGTTTCAACGTGATTAGTTTTATTATTGCTATGCAGGCTTAAGACCATTTTATAATTGTTGGTGCATGAAAAATATATTAAAACACCATTTACGTCACATAGGGTATCAATCAAATTAGTACAGGGTACCGATTGCATTGAAGATGACGGTTTTTCCACAGTATGAGTATGAATTGAATCTCACCATTTGTCTCGAAGGTGATGGTATTTTTTAGTTCTTTAGTGGAAATCTTTAGTGCCTGATTGGTCCCGAAAATAATTAGTTGTCCTGGTAAGTTCGAACTCTTTCATAAAAATACCGGGGGTCAAAGTTTAGGATTGATAAGGGTGGAATGTTTTGTCATCAACACTAAGACGATTAGATACATATTCATACTGGCCACAATTTCGAGCCTTTGGAAGCATTCTAATTGCATTAACATCTTTAAGTTGGTATAATTGCAATTTATAAAGCCTTTGAACTGTTCATCAGTACCATACTCGTATGAATGTCACCTAATAATAAAAATTCACCGTCTTGGATTAAATTACCATTATTAGAACCATAGGGTAAAGATGATATTTCCGTGTTGGATGTCGTTGTCATCGTTTAACACCACGATGTCATTTGTGATAACTTGCGGTTCTTACAGTTTTATAACTTCAATACGATTGTTATGAACCCTCGGTGTAGTAGATAATTTACCATGAGAACGGGTTACTGGATCTTCTTTAATATGACTTGAGATTACTTTGTCATGGTTCGCTATGGCCATTTTATCGACAATTTGGGGCATATTTTTTAATTGGAGGTTTAAAACAGAATCTGATTTGTTAATTTTATTCGGCAGAACCATGAAAAACCACTAGCATTGACTTTTATAATTTCTTTTTCAAACAAATTAAAATTCTGCAGAGATTTAAAACCGCAACGATTGTTTTTTGGTGTCTTATTAAAAACGTTAATTAAAATGTTCCGAAACTATAAACAAATAATTTACTTAATATTTATTTACGTACAACCAAACCAAACATATAAATTTATTTTGTGACATAAATCGCATTTCATTTATATTTGTATTGCAATTCCCAATAGCAATAAAAATTTGCCAACTTTATACGTTTTTTGTGGTCCCATATTCGTTAATTACACAAAAAAGTGATTAAATTTGTTCATCGTTAATGTAACAAAACATCATTATTTATAGAGATAACATGTAGACGAGTTACATTTATGGCTGTAGGGGCTATCGTGGGTTTGATTGTGACAATTTGATAAAACAAACCTACACCTCAAAAAATTATCTATAGGCGGGTGGAAATTTTATGACGTATACTCGTGCTAATAATTTGGCTTCTGTTGAAGTGTGAATTATACAACAGTTGTTTAATCAGATAATTTATAACATGGGGAATCTCTAACAACAAATTGCCATTGCAAGAGTGATTGCGGATTAGTCGTATAAAGATTGATTGGTTTAATTTGAATACAAAATCAGTTCTTGGACAGAATACTACTAAGCCAACGCCTAAGAATTGAGTTGAACAAACGAAACCCAACACAAAATTCAATAACAACAATTAAATTATTTGTTTAACCTATACAAATTCTGCAATTCTAATGAAAAATATCTCAATTTCTGAACTTATAGAACTCGTAAAATGTTAACTAAATTATTTATTTTCAAAATCTGAAACCACTCAAATCAGTTCATATTTTAAGTTCATCAGCTATATTTTTATTCTTGGAAGGTAGAGTGCGTAAGGTAGAAATTTGCTTGTGTGTAGCACTCATAACTTAACTTACGGCCGCCCTCGTTGGCACAGTATGTGAGTGTCGATTAAAATCATAACTTAATCTTCTCCAAAAATGTAATTTAAATGCGTCTGTTGCATTGAATTATACATTCAAAACTTACTTAAACGCTGAGATTATTCAGTTTAAAAACCATGGTTTCATCCAAAACTTAATCTTATGTATATCTCAAAACTGTGCGTGATTGGTGAATAATGAAAATGCATGAAAACGACAAAACAACACTCTACGGAAAATTGAAGCTAAAAACTACTATTTTTACAAAAATACTGCGTTTCTAATTCGATCGTTGATTATTTGGACCCAGATGAGCAATACCCATATTTTATTTTATACGAAAATCAAAAAGATTTCACAAAGATTTCAATGGAATTTTAAATATTTCATCCGACCGTAAAAACGAATTTGCAAGAATTATTTAGAGGCAGGTAATTCCCCTGTAGAGAAGCGTGATAGAGATAGCCAACCTTCAAACACGGCACTGAAGAGAAATGCAATCATTGCGTTTACCCAAAAATGTTATACTTTGGAAACACATTATGGTAAGAATAGGTAGAAGCACCTCTAATAATTATCAAAAAAGTTATCAATTAGTAAAATGTGTCAAATGTACAGGGTGCGGCACCCTTTGGTTCGTTTTTGAACTAACGGTTATTTCACCGCTCATAGCTCTAATGTCATATTTCAAGTGAGATAAGTTCAGTAATATATTCCCGGTGATCGAAATGAGTCGATATACGCTTGATCAACGTTGGGAATAATTGGAAACTTATTTCCAAAAAGAAGATGAGCGGTTTTACTAAAAAATCATATTTGCTGACGACGCTTATTTCCACCTCGGTGGCTATGTGAACAAGTAAAATAACAAAGAAAAAAAAGAAGACTTGGCCGATACTTGGTTTTTACAACACGACATCTCTGCCCACACAGACAACGTTTTGCGCCCTATATGCGAAAATCGCATAAACAGTCGAAATGGAGATGTTAACGGCCTAGGAGCCGCGATTTGACTCCGCTGGACTATAATTTGTGGGGATCCGTTATGGACAAACGTTATGCTAATCATCCAGAGACGATTGAGCATTTGAAAACCACAATAGTCTCTTTACTATCGTTGAAATTGAGGCTCAAAAGATTCCGCACTCTTTATGTAGGTACAATTACAGATCGACCGGAGCTTAACGTAGAAATTTTAGATTTAACGCACTTTTTGCTAACCATACTTCTTCACAAGGCATTTTTTAGAGTGGTAAACGAGGAAAACTTGACATACTGACTGTGTCTTTTGATTGTAAGTAAAATATGGTGCTGCCTATATGATACCAAACCAAGCGGTATATTATAGTAGGCAGTTATACTGTTATAACTTTGGCATAATATTGGATAGCTCTCACGATCTTCTGATTTGTGAAGAATGTCGCATATTCGATTGGTTGTCTATGCTAGCGTACTGGATCTCAAACCAAGCCCCATGTAAAAAAATTGAATCAATTTCCCAAAAACGACTTAACATGGAGTAGGACGACTTTTTGATTTTAATCGACTTATATGTTATAATATTCTTTCCGTGTTATTCAGAGGTGTTGAGACACTTTCAATTTGACACATTTTACTTTATCCCACTTACGTTTTAAGGATAAACTATTGTAATTGAAAAAAAAATTGTTTCTCTGGAGCCAAATGTCCCCTGGATCCAAATTGACCATTTTTGAAAAATGTCTTTATGTATGGCTTTGTGGCTGTGTGTATGTGATTGATTTTTCCTTGATGAAACCTTGTGCGTTTTAAGCAGGGGTCTCAAAGGCTTTTAGTATAGATATCTACCCAAGAAAACTCGAGATATTCACATACATAAATCTACATACAAAAAAAGTGTAAATTGAAATTTTATTTCCGAAATATTCGGAGAATTTTGTAGAAATGGATTAGAGGATAGAAAGTTTTGAAAACATGGCCTGGACCTCGGAGGCTGGATGGGTCAACAGTTTTAATTTGAGTTATCTCAAGTAATATATCAAATGAAGCGGATTTTCATAAGCAATCACGTGCTATAGATAATTTTTGATCTGAGATACAATTGTATGAAATGAAGTAATTTTTTTGGATTTAGATGGTAACTACAATTAACTCTTTAGAGACTTTCTTTAACAAGATAAAATTTTGGTTAAAATTAAATTCAATTTTATACGCCAGGTTAGAATTGAACAATTTTAGTCAGTAGTTGCGAATTTATTGTTGAATAATGCTTGTCTAATTTTGTGGAAATAACCAACTTCTGCGGTTAACATTATGTTGATTGTCAATTGGATGACTGAACTAGGATGAAAAATTTTACTCTCTTCTGAGTACAGTCTCTGTAGTTATGTACCTGTGTAATTTACCATGCAGTTACTCGCGTTGTCCTAATCACTCTATAAAAGTATTGGCTCGATACCATGTCTTTACATGTGTAGTACATATTGTGCAAAATAATTGTTAAACGTCTCTTTTTTTAATCGGGCCTATCGACTTTATTTAATTTTTTTTTAAATGTTATTTTATGGGGAACGTGAAAAAGCATTTACGCACGACGTGCCGGACTCCCGTTTCCGACTACCGACTAAAAACACCTTCCCCCACTCCTCGTCACTAGCCTGGGACCGTTTATCACATTATACTTCAAGCTATAGGCCGTTTTGATTTTATGCTAAAACTGAGCTTGCACCTATGTTATTGACTCCTGGTCTAAATCAAATTTTTTGTTGTTTAAGATATCTTCGACGAACTTTGTCACATGGCGCCAGGTATCATCTGTAACCATGATCCCACCTCTTCTTCCAGCCATGTCCTTTGCTGGGCCCAATACGCACACCAAAAACAGGTGTGACATTCGTCATCGGTCACTCCTGTTCAGTACAAACATTCTGATGACGTTACTCTACCCATTCTATGGAGATATGATCGGAAGTATCCGTGGGCGCTAATTGTGTTAGATAGTATCCAACCTCTCCGTGTCCCTCCTCTATCAATGGGCTCGCACAATTGATGAGTCCCGCTGTCCATCTCCCTCTGGGTTCCCGCAAAAAACAATCACAAAGTTTCTATTTGTAATCCCCGTTCATTTTTATTTGATTTCACTTGATAAGTTTTTGCGGTAAATTTCAAGAGCTTTTGATTCGTATTTTTCTGGGTATGTTAAAATACAAACTGAAGTTTACTCCAAATTCATATTCTCACGATCATCTAAAATCACAAACATTATTCTAACAAGTTTGTTTCATACCCTATATACAAAGTAAATCAATTACAGTGAAAAAAGTGTTGAAGCCGAAAGTTTCCCGAAAACTCTATAATTGGTTCTTAACCGTATATCCAGATCATTTCGAATCAATCGATCTTAAGCTCTCTGTAATATGCATATAGGTATTAGATAGTATAAGCAAATTCTACAAACGATCTGAACATTTTCTATCGAAATGTATGAATACCGATCCTTGTCGCGCTACTAATATTCGCAACTGTGGAAAGTGATGCGGTAATTATCGCGGACACTGTACCATTCAAATATAAACATAGATTTTCGATTCCGATTTTTTTTTGGATTAGTTTGATTTATGTTTGCTAAGCTGAGGATACCATGCACCGGCTTTAGTCTGTCGATGGAAACATTTACATTTCGACCATTTTGACCTATAATGAAATGTTTCCTAAAACGACTAATGACTTTAAATGGTCCTTCGTACGGCGTTGATAGGCATGGAAGTTGACTTGCGAGTGTCAACAGGAATAATCTTGCGCATATTTCCACGAAGTTTGCCAACAAAGTTTGATGAATTGGGACTTAGATCCAATGAGCTGGTTACAAAAAATTCTCCTGGAACCTTGAGGACTTGTCCGTTTACTAGCTCTGCTGGTGAGCAATTCAGTTCGTCTTTGACTGCTGCTCGTATTCCCAACAAGATGAGGGGTAGCTCAGTGCACCAATGAATTACGTTATCACGAGGTTTGAGTGATGCTTAGTGCAACGGTACTATCGCGAATGGGGTTTGCCTCAGTCCATCGATCAACTTTGGTGAGTATATAAATATTACCTTACCAAATAAATGTTACCCACATGGATGGTGGGGGTGGTCCCACTACATCCATATGTATATGCTCGAACCTTGCTGCTGGTAAATCAAAATTACCCTTACAAAACTACTTGGAGAAAGACTATGTAGTGCGTTGAAAACTACTTGTCTTTGCGACGCTGGAACAATTGGTCGATGAGCCCCAGTCGATGTTTCACAATATATTTTCAAATCGGAGAGGATGGTGAGCTCTATTTTAAACTTAGAACCCGCAGGACGAGATGAATTATCAAGTTGTTCTTTCAATTCATCATCAGACTCTTGAGCCTTAGCGAAATCATAAAATGTTAGCTTCGAAATCTTGTCTATATTATCAACGTGGTCACATGGTCGTGACAAAGTGTCAACGACCACGTTGTGCTTACCCTAGATTTGTTGCACGTCCGTCTTTTTTCGCTCACTGATGTGATTGCTGTG
The DNA here is from genome assembly GCA_951394425.1 of Tipula unca. Taxonomy (NCBI): domain Eukaryota; kingdom Metazoa; phylum Arthropoda; class Insecta; order Diptera; family Tipulidae; genus Tipula; species Tipula unca. Next base: position 29,357,133 of record OX596381.1, on the reverse strand, counting down.
GTAAGAGGTTTTTGATCCGTGTAGACGGTAAATTGCCTATACCTTCTACAAAATACCTAAAATGTTTTATTGCTAAATAAATAGCAAGCAGTACTCTGTCAAAGGCTGAATATTTATTTTCTGCTGCAGATAGTTTGCGGGAAAAGAACCCTAAAGGTTTCCAACATCCTTCATGCATCTGTTGTAACACTACTCCTACGGCAATGTTTGAAGCATCTGTGGCAATACTAAACTTTGAGTTAGAAAGGGGATGGGCTAACATTGCTACGTTAGCAAGTGCCCATTTTATTTTGATGAACGACTCGTTACAGTCGTCAGGCCAAGTGAAATTTTTATTGTTCTTTGGCATTTTATTCAAAGTTACCAGATAGACCAGATTTCCCGGCTAGCTTGGGAATGAATCTATGATAATAGTTAACCATTCCCACGAATCGCTGGATTTAGCTTATGGATGTTGGAGCAGGAAATTCTTCTATGGCTTCAACTCGCCGTGGCGAAGGTAATATGCCATCTGTAGTAATATGATGGCATAGGAACCCTAGAGCGAATATTCCGAGTTCGCATAATGAAACATGAATGTTTATTCGAAATTTGACTAATCTCTCAAATAACTCTTTGAGATGAAATTTGTACTCGTCCTCATTTTTACTAGCCATACTAGTGGTATCGTCTATGTAGACATATACAAAATCTAAACCTTTAACCTTTGACATTGATGAATTTAGGCTTCAATAATCTACAGATGGCCTTCAATCTGTCCCATTTTTCTTCTGGACCATGAGAAGTGGTGATGATACCGCAAAAGATGACGGTCGGCATATTACCCATTGTACCATATGCTCAAACTCGGGAAGCGCTGTCTTGTGTCTGACAGGATCCAGACGGCGTGGTCTCGAAAAAGGCAGCCGGCTTTTTGTATAAATATGATGAACCACACGATGTTTTGCACTTATGATAGGATATACTCTTAGTTAATGTTATGATAGCGTAGAGCCGCTATAAATTGCATATTAAAGCTTAACATTTTTTTCGGTACATGTTGATATACTCAATAGGTATACATACGAGTATATCTTAATACATTTATTTGTATGTTTATATTTGTATGTATTTGTTAGAGAAATGCCATAAGTTCAAGAAAACTTTCGCTAACCAGAAAATTATCTTTTACACGAAGATTATTATCTATGTATGTTTATATATTGTACAAAACTATAATAACTTTAGAAAAAATTACTTAAATTTAACTGAATTAATGGATTAAATTCCTATACAGACAGCTAACAGCTAATTTGTGGTATTTAGGATTAAGGCGATGTGGTATTTCTAATGAGCATTATAACTCCTACACTAATATCATCTTGTTCATTCAACCTTAACGTAAATGGGGGTAAGTAGGATATGTATGTATATGCACATACTCGTATATGTTAAATTATAAATATTTAGAACATTATACATAAATATTAGCGTTTTTTGTTTAATTATTATTTTCATAATCAATTTACTTACGCCTTGTTATCGGTTATACAAAATATGTATAAACAAATTTATTGAGGTTTTCAAATTTTGTTATTATCGTATGAAAATATTATTTTATTTAATTGAAAATTACATATTTTTCAAATGCTTTTAATTTATCATCGATAATGAATTAAAAATTAATTAGTTTATGCATGTTTTTTTTTCGTGTAATATACAATAAATTTTCATCAATGCTGAGTGCAACTATATTATGGTGTTGTACGTTAAACAAATTTTTAATTATTTATCAAAATATTATCGTTATGTAAAATATTATTGTAATTTGTCGTTAACCCTAAGTTGTTTTTTATGCTGCTGTAGGACTTAATTCGTAGTAAATATATTATATGAATAGAACTCGTATGTACAACAAATTGGTTTACAATTTTGTTTAAAATACTGTCAAATTCATAAATATGTTAATATTTTACTCTATACAAAAAAGTTAATTTTTATGAAAAAATGTGATTTAAATATTTTATTATTTTGTTGTAACAATAATAGAAAATGCTTAAACATACACCTTACTGGAGTTAGCAGAAAAATTTCGGCAGAAAAAAATCTGCTTTATCGACGTAGTTTAATAGTATAACTTTTCATTGCATGCCGTTTTAACGCGGTGTATTCAAGATCTCCACAGGCTTCTGGAACCCCCACGATCCACCCTGAGCTCTAGCCAGCTACATATCACCGCTCAGAAGCCCCTGTGAAGATATTCTGTTAACGATCGCTGAAACTAGCTTTCAACTTTCTGAAAAGGTCTACATGAAAGAAGCTGGTTTCCCATTTTAAGCTTTGTAGGTAATTAACGGGCTTAGTCATTTTGCAAGTCTGGCAGTTTTTAATAAATGTCTTTACATCTTGTGCCATATGCGTCCAGTGGAATTGCCGTTGTATTCGTTCAATGGTATTTGCCGCACCCATATGAGCAGTTGAAGGTGGTACGTGAGCAATACGTGAGTAATGTATAAGTGCTTGCGTTAAACTTTCAGGTATAACCAATTTCCAATTAGGTATATGTCGGTATCTTCATACCGCCATCCGTATGTCGGAGCTATGAGCAACTTGTCATTTTGGACTCGTAAGTTGTGGTGGACATCGGGTAATGTTTCGACTTGTTTTATTTGATTGACGTTATCAGTATCTAAAAAGGCAGAACTGGTGAGATCAATATGTAGTGGTTCTGACGCCGTTTTTAAATCAGTCGCAATAGTAGGAGACAATTGTTCGCAAAAAACACGTGATAATGCGTCTGGGACCACGTTCTGAGAACCCTTTCGGTATGTCATTTTGAAATCAAATGACTGGAGTTTAAGGCTCCAGCGTGCTAACCGCCCTGATAAATCCTTCTGTGACATCAACCATTGTAGACTGGCGTGGTCGGTATATATGGTGAATGGATATCCTCCTATATAAGATCTGAACTTCTTGACGCTCGGCACAGCAGCGTAGCATTCCAACTCGGTAACCGAATAATCTTTTTGAGCGGCGTTTAATTTTTGCGAAACAAAAACTATTGGACGCTCTGCTCCGTCGGAATGGAGCTGGAACAATAACCATTTTAGGTTATGGGAACCATTTTATTTTGGAACCCTTTTTAAGTAGGTCGGTGAGCGGGGCAGACAAAATTGCATAATTTTTTATAAAGCGTCGATACCAACCGCTCATTCCTAAAAACCGACGGATTTGTTTGGGGGTTTTAGGAACGGGGAAATCTATAATCGCCTGAACTTTCTCGGGGTCGGTCCGAAGACATTCATCACCAATAATATAGCCGAGATATTTCGACTCTTTTAAATGAAATTTGCTTTTCTCCACGTTTATGGTGAGTCCAGCATTCCTCAATCGCACGGCAACCTCTTCTAATAACAGTAAGTGCTCGTCAAATGATGCGGAGGTCACCAAAAGGTCGTCTAAATAAAAAAAGATTCTGTCATGCAGTTGGTGAGGGATCACTTTGTGCATCAATCGGCACATTGGCGTTACATAATCCGAATGGCATGACCGTGAATTGATACAAAGGTCTCCCAGGTACGGTAAACGCCGTCTTATCTTTAGATTGCTGGTTCAAAGGGATCTGCCAAAAGGCATCTTTTAAGTCAATACAGGATATATACCTGGTTTGATCCAATCGGCCCAACAATCCATTGATAAGCGGTAGGGGGTACGCGTCCTTAACGGTGACCTTGTTCAATTCACGGGCATCCAGACAAGCTTTGCCATTTGCTCTACACACCAAAGTGATCGGAGAGCACCAACTGCTCTAACTTTCCTCTATTACGCCTAATGAGAGTATTCTATCAAGTTCGGCGTAAAGCAGTTTTTGTATGGCAGGCGAGACAGAGTAGAATCGTTGTTTGATCGGCCGAACTGTACCAATATCGATTATGTGGGAAAGTAAACTGGTTTTTCCGAGGCCAAGATCCTTGTACGATGGAAATTTTTCAGCTTACCGAATTTTTGAATATTTGCCATTCCATATGAATAAAAATCCCACATAAAATATGACCTGATAAGAAGCATAGAAGTTCTCTATTGGGATGGTAACCCAAACTAATAGCCAGGTAACACGACAAATCAAAAGTGCCAGCTGCCCGAATTTTTGAACATGGGCCATTCCATATGAATAAAAGATGGGTGGGGATTTTAATTATTTTCAACCTGATCCCACATAATTTACCAGATATGTGGCATGAAAGTTTGTCCAATTATGCATGACGGAACATCTCTACCTAAGTCTTAATGTTAATTGAATTCCCGCTTACATGAAAAATTGTAAATGGGTGTGTTGTGGAATTCTAAAAATTAATTTGAATGAAACCAGAAAATCAAAAATATATTTTTATGAAAACAATAATTTTAGCTTCTAAAGTAATTGCAATTTCAAACAAATAAATATGAATTATGTCGATAATGCAGTTTTTTTCTGCTGTAATTTTTCTGCTAATAGTGGTCTGCCATTTAACTGCGTGGGTTTTTGCAAATAATTGTCGAAATCGAATACATGTTGCAAATTCATATTTGGCTCAGAGGTAGTCTATTATAGTCCCAAATTTAACTCCGATGAAATTGTACCGGCCTGCCAAAACCAGATTAATTTTTTTTACATATATATAACTATTTAAATTTTACTTTAATAAAAAAATCTGGGATGGATTTTTTTATACCAACTGTATTGATTTCTATATGACAAAAAACGATGTGGCAACACTAAAATAAATGTTTTAATCATATATCGGGTTTCCCATTTGGGTCTTGACAACTTAAAACTTTCACTGTGAACGCACGTCCCTTAAACAAATAACCAAACTGTGTTAAAACATTCAGCAAAGACAACATTTTCTTCATGGTGAAGTACACGAACGAACAACGTTTACAAATAATTAAAATTTACTACAAAAATTCCGTGTCAGGTGACTGCAACTTCACGAGCGTTAATTCCAATTTTTGATCAATCACATTTTTGGCTAGACGGCTTCGTCAACAAACAGAATATACGTTTTTGTTCATGTGAAAACCCTCATGTACATGATATGCCACACAGCGGGTCTAACAATCGACTTATTGAAATCTAAATTCGAAGAACGTGTTATATCCAGAAATGGTCCTGTCAATTGGCTGCCTAGATCATGTGATTTAAGACCTGTAGACTTTTTTTTATGAGGCTACGTTAAATCATTAGTATATGCCAATAAGCCTGCGTCGTTAGAGGAACTCAGAGCCAATATTGAACGAGAGATAGCGGCCGTTTCCGTCGAAATGTGTGGGCTAGTCATCGAAAATTGGGTTCAACGAATCGACACCTGGAAGCGTGCCCGTGGTGGACATATAAACGAAATCGAATTCCATGCATAAAAGTTTTGATTGTACTTCAAGCCAATAATGAAATTTTCGAGATATCTCAAAAGGTTTGCGTTTTATTTAAAAAAAAAAGTTATCCTAATTATACAACTTAAACTATAATTGTCCCACTTAGCGAGAAAGTTATTGATTAAAATACTTTAACGTTGTTTGATTAGGTGAAATCAGCTAAATTTTAATGAAAGTTTTGAGTTTAAAAATTAAATTAGACGCCAACGTTGCTGCTGTTAATGTTGAATACGTGTTCAAGATAATTGAAGCTTGTCGATTTATCGCCCTTCACACGAATTTCATTTATCTCATTAACTGAATTAACAACATTGCGAATTATGTATACAAATCTGATGTGACATTCTCTATGCGTGATTAGTCATTGCAATTGTAACTAAAAGTGATCGCACTTACCAGCTATAGCTGTATTGTATACAATTAAAATTTTGCGTTTTTTGTAAAGTGATCACTCAAACCTAGTTCACGCGCACGCACAGAAATCCAGTAATTTCAATTCGCGTACAAATTATGTATCAAAAATACTAAACCAAATCACAATAAGCGGCTTTTAATTGTAGTGAGCTTAAGCGCGCGACATATAAAATTTTCCCGGGTTCTTTAGATAAAAAAGCAACACGAATGATCTCTCTGGTTGAATAGACGTCGGCATAACACATAAAATAGTTTTACATGGTTTTTCTAGATTCTCGGTTCGGTTTCTGTTGACAACAGACTTTCAATTTCATTGACAATATTTCTAGCATCGAATGGAATCTTTTCGCAATTGTGTACCAAACGTTTTACGGTAATTGCAAATTATTAGCTATAGTTTTGGTTCACATGGTTTGCGATGGGGATTTCTCGATTATATTTTTGCTGCCGAGGGTCCCGAAATCCTTTTACACAAACCTTAAGTTTGGATCAATCAAAAAAAGGCCGCATATATTTTCAAATATTGGTGATCAATAAATGTGATAAGTTTGGAAAAAATTAAATGAAAGTTCTGAACTGATGTCAAAATTTTTTACAGAATTAGGTCATGGCCTTACAAAATTCAGCGAACGCAGGAACTGAAGCCAAATAATCTTATGTTGGGTTGCAGATTCGTTTGTCTTCAAATTGCAACATCTTGAAATGATTGAGATTTTTGAGAAGAAAAGAAAGAAGAGAAAACTGTTTGTCGAAGAAAAAAGTTTCGTGAATCAATAATTTGCAGAAATAAAGACCCCCAGGAACGTATAATTTGATACCACTCAAGTTTATCTGGTATGGCTATGTAAAATCTTTGGTTTATGCTAATAAACCTCTAACATTTTAACCATTACGAACCAACATGGAACGTGTTTCTGCATGCCAAAATTTTGGTAAGGTTTCATCGAATCAGTTAGTTTTATTTTAAGACGACTTTAAATGAAAATTCGTCAACATATTAGAAGAGTTCACTTTCAACCTGCAAAAGAATTTTTAAGAATATTAAAAGTGTTTAGGAGATTTAGAATTTCGGCTAGAATTTTGCACGTTACACACTGAAAAACACTGTATTGCCAAAAAATTCCAAATTAACATCGATAAAAGAAAATATTTATTCCAATGATGAAAGGAGCATAACTGAACATTTCGCTCCATGTGAACACAATTGTGATCCAATTGTGGTAACCAAAAAGACAGAGAGACATAGAGCGATTATAAAACCATCGTCTAGCAGCCTAAAAGTGGCCAGTGAATCACTGCACCAGCTTATATTTTTTTAAAGAAGAAGTTTAAAATATGTACCAAAAAAACTATTTATGGATCGATAATGTAGATGATGTGGATCGAAATATTTAACCTTAAACCTTTTAGTTATTTTATATAAAAACGGATAACATGAGATTTTTCGTATCCAATTGAATATTTTTTGAGTAAAAATTTTAAATGAATTTTTTTTTGTAATTTCACTCAAATTTCCAAATTGTACTTAATTGTCTCTGATAGTTGAGTAATACTGGTTTTCAACAAAAGTTGCTACAAATTACTTTTGAAGTTCGCAATTTATATACGTCTCAATTAAACTTAAATCAAGATTTACAATTTAGTCAGATCATAGCTTCAATATAACATCAGGATTATACAAATAACCACTAGAAATTAGTAAGCTTCGATTTTATTATGTTCTGCTAATCATTAAACGTGAATTCCATGGGGAAATTTTACTGAATTTACTGACAGGGTGATAACAGCCGAATTCTACTTGAGCTCAACAATTCGTATTTTTTATTATAGATTCAGTAGTTTTTTACAGAGCTGATTTTTTACTCATCTCACCCTCAAAAATATATATTTTTATCTTACTCTAATTTTACTTGGCAACAACTTATTTCATGGAATCATTTTTCAAGCTTAAGTACGATAAATCTAATAAGGAATCAAGTAAGTCCATATTGGAAAACCCTTTAAAAGTCAACCCAATAAAACTATCTTTCACGACACTATACACGAAGCCAGCCCAATAAATTACTGTCATGAATTTTTTTAATACTATTGCCAATGGTTTTATTTATGTCTTTTGACATTCAATGCCAAAATTAAAATTTAAGAAATTACAGATGAAATTACGTTAGGAATTATACATATACACATATTTTTTAATTTTCAGGAGCTTTTTGATTGCCTTCAGTTATTCATTAAACAACTTTCGAAAAAATTAATTTTTGAAATTTTGTCAATGATTTACTAACACAGTAATAATTTTTCAGAATTAATTAGAGCTTTTACATATTTGTACACTTCAAGCTTCAATAATTTATTTATCCAATTCTTAATTTGAAATTTACGAAATTGGAGCTATAGTGCCACAAAACAAATTTAATCAGATAGGTTTTTGAAATAACTGGATTAATGTGTTTAGTTATTATAAATTCAGACAAGAACTTGACTAGGTGTCAGAGATGAACTCAACCCTGTCTAGTCATATACAGAGAAAAATGTTGTAGTAATGGAGATTAAATTCGAGAGAATCAAAAGTGTCTTGTACAGTGGCTCATGTTATCATTTACAACTTGAAACAATCCGTTATGTTCGTAATCGAAATGAAAATGTACATATCAAGCACGTCATTAATGAATAGCGAGAAGAAATAGTGGTCCTATGTGGCTCCCTTAAGGTAAATTTCGTTTACCCCAGATGAGTAAAACAAGTATTGTATAAGGACAAAAAGACATTAGATCAGTACTTGTCGAGGTGCCAGAAAAGAACCCATACTGTGCAGTCGAAATATATTTTATTTCATGAAAAAAACAAAATTCGTTCAATCATATAGACTCAAAGAGCTTGGAGGTCGTTATCCGATTGCGATATATAGAACGAACGATTGATATTTTCTACGAATTTGGAGAGATATAATGGGGCCACCCAAACTATTAGCGCAGTTTCTAATAATATTGGAAGGAGAACACGCACAATATTCGAAGCGCTCTTACTAATAGTTAAATTGAATAAAAAAGTTTAGATTTTAACTATACTGAAAACCTTAGTTCTGTAAATTCCTGATGGTTAAAATGACTGCTTGAAATCTTTTTATAAATGAAACTAACAATATAAAAAATTATATAGATCATAACTAGAACTTTGCAGTTGACTGTATTTAGAATGCCCCTTCCCAATTCATTAGAGATGTGCCTCTATTTTCAAATATTACTTGGAACTTAATTCTCCAATCGTCTCTTTAACGGTTATAATACTCAGATCAGAACGTATTACGAATATACCACGGTGTAATACTGCGAACTATTTTTCCTTGAGAGTGTTGCAGAAGTTTTGTATTTGATGAGCTGGTGGAACCCCATAATTAAATACCGTATATCTTCATTGGTAACACCTTATTGTCCAATGATAAATTTGATTTTCTTCCAATCAATCAATACATTTTTCAGAATTTTATTTTTATTCCTTCTGTCCAGATGACCTAAGTAATTAACATCGGCTTGTTGCGGAAAAGTCACATTGTTTACTGTTGGGCGGGTATATTTGTTCAACGTGAATATATAACAATATATTTATAATATAACAATATCCTGCTTTGTAGGACGCCTGCGCTAAAATCATTTAATCCAGTTGTTGCTGCATTTTGTTTAATCAGATGTTGTCTTCGATGTAGTTAGTTTTCGCGGACTACATGAAAATTATTCGACAGTAGCTTTTATGCTTTCCTTTTCTTCCAAAGTGAATTTGATATCATTAACAATTCTGTGTCCTCGTCAACATTTTTTCAAATAACTTTGAGATTGTGTGAAGCATGCTTAGTGGACGATATGACGAAATTTCTGTTTCATCTTTTCCAGCCTTACAAAATTATCGTGATTTGAGATATCTTCCACTTTTGATGTTCGCATGATAGCGTTGAAAATATATCCTCTTAAGTGAATGAATTTATCTGATAATTTTTAATCATTGTGTGGTGATGAGGAGGAGGAAGAAACTGTGCTCCATCTGCTCCGCACTTGTCCTAGTCTAACATACAGCAGAATAAAATGTATGGGAACTTCCAATTTGGTCGATCTGACGGATCGTAATAAGCCTTTCAATGCTTCTTGGTAAGTTTCTGGATGGTTCGACGAGTAAAAAGGTCTTAACTTAAATGTGGTACTGCTATGGACCAAATTGTGTCTATGCTAGTCCATTAGAGTGGCCATCCTAACCTAACCTAACCTAATCATTGTACCGCTAATAATCTCATGTTCTGGATCCTTTTTGGGCTAGTGCAGTTTTTGATTGTATTCTTAAATTTTATAGAGTTTATGGCCGATAATATCCTCATGTGGTGAAAACACTTTGGTTAAGTGAAAATCAAAAGCGTTGGGTTTTTTTCATCACATCTAGCCAAATTTCCACCTGGCAGGCTACCGGGTGGAGTCTAATTGGTTGATCTTTTAAATTTCTTGTAGTTTTTCACAATGAGTAATCTGTTCTGGCTGTTGCCAAGAGCTCACTTACATAATTCTAGGTTTTTAATTGCTCGATTCAGTTTACATTTAACCAACGGTGACTTTTGCTGTTGCCATTACCGCCGAATTTTCCGCTTTTCTTGGATTAGTTCCTTAATGTTATTTTGAAGTTTATTAACTTTTTCTGAAATACTGGTATTGGGCGTGTTCTTTTTTGTTGCTATTTCTAGTGCATCTTTTAGGATTTCTGCTGCAGCATCAATATCTGCCGGTTTACATTTATTTTTCAGGATAAATGAATCCTAGTTGGACGAGGAATTTAATGAGGTACTATCGGAACCTGAAACAAGATCTCTGTCAAGGGCTGTTTTTGACCAATTATTCAATAAAGCTTGCTTCAGAAAAAATCTAGGGCTAATTTATTTCTCGAGATAATGGATTCCATTTTAGCTTGTTGGATGAAGAATTTAATGAGCGATTACATGTGTTATCAGGTCGTGAGTTCAAATTTCTGACAAGGAGTGTTAATGGCATATTTTATTTTTCGAACTATCCAGAAAAAAATTCGTAGCTAATTGATTTCTCTGGATAATGAATTCCTTTTAAACTTGTTGAATGCGAAATTTGATGAGTTATTTCATGTAAATCGGACTTGGGTTCACATCTCTGGCAAAGGGGTGTTAATGGCTAGAAAAAAATTCAGGGCCAATCTATTTCTCGGGATAATATGGAATGCTTTCGAGCTAATTAAACGTGAAAGTTAATGAGGAATTTCATGTATTATCGTAACCTAAGTTAAAATCTCTGGCAAGGTGTGTTAATGGCCAATTATTAATAAAATGTTCATCATGCTTTACATCAGATAAAAATTTACTTTTGAGCTTGTTGGTCGAAGAATTTAATACTCGGAATGCCTTTTTAATGAACGTAATTGGTTTTTGCAGCCTGAAAAGCTTAAGTTCTATTTAGAATAAAATTGAAGTATTACTAAAATAGGTTGATGTTTTAACTTAGATGCTTAGATTAGAATTATGACATTTTGTTGTGGTGAGTCTTTTGTTACTACCAAAAATTGTAATTACATAAATTGATTTAGTTTAGTTAAGTATGACCAACTTTCTAAATGTGAAAAAAAAGTGTTAAAAACTTCACAGGCATCATAATGACGTCTTTAATTTATTCAACAGTAATAACATTAAGGTGGTATTGCCAGCGTTAAAAATCTTAATTTCCGAGATATAATTTTGAGCCAACTTCTCAAAGGTCTTGAATCTGTTGTCAAAGGTATTTATTTTAAAAATCCTGGGGTAATTTTGAAAGGGGTTAAACTACGGACTTTAGTGATATAGTGGTTTGCCATTTAATTACGTAGGATTGTGCGAATAATGTGTTCGAAATAGAATACACGTTGCAAAGAGTTCAATATAATATTTTTAGTCTAATTTACAGATATGTCGGTCACTAATATGTCATTTAAAAAACTGTATTTCCTATTTGAAATGAATGATTATAACTTTAATTGTGAAAGGGAAATTTGGTTGATGGTTTATTGACAGGTTATTGTTTTTTCAATAAAAATATTAATATTTGACTTTGGACGATACATGTTTATTTTTATTTATTACAAATAATATCACCATCAATTCGATTATTACGATATTAAATATCTAATAAAATTCATATGCCATTCAAAAAATAAACATTCAAAATCAGTCATGGGTTTTGTTGTTATTGAAATATCGTTTATTATCATAACATGCAATATACAGTGCTTCAAAAAAGTATTAACGAAAATTTAAAAATGATTATCTCGCTAAAATTGTTAATTTGTTCATTGCGTATACTAAATAAATCAAAATTTTCAATTTTAAAGATAAAAAACGAAATCGTATCGTTTTTATCGAAATTAAATTCTTCGCATTCATAAAAATTTCGCACAAAAACATAAATCAAAATAGAAGCGAAACCTTTTTTCAAGAAGTCGCCTCTTCAATTTTTTAATTTTTTTGAATTATTGCGTATTCAAACCATTCTTGCATAAATTAGGAACCACGGAAATTTTTTTAAAAACGAGATCTATCAATACTTTTTGGTAGAATCTTGATTTGATTGATGTGGGTTTTAAAAGGTAACATTATATCTTGCTTCAAAAAACCATTGATAAAAGTTCTTCTTTAATCGAAAATATTTCCTCTATACTCGACGACAGTTGCTTTGCGGCTAACAGTAAAGCATCCTACTGATTATTCGATAAAAACTATATCATGATTTGGTTGACGAAAGGTTCAGTATACGTTGGCGGCTAATGTTGAAACGATAATAATTTTTTCAATAATTGTTGCCATTTTTATTTTCATAAATAATAACAAAAATCAGTCTTGAATACTTGAATGTCAATGAAAGGTAAATTGAACACACCATTGCCAGGTACCGGTAAATAGGATCATTGAGCGATTCTAAAATACTGCATTGGTATGATGGTTCGGAGGGCCGTATCTTATCGCTGAAAGCTGCCACTAAAAGAAAGGAGAAGGGGGAAAATAAATCAACGTTATTATTCAGGAACTAGTCAAAAAGAATCTACTGTCCGTAGTTTGTATTTGGTTTGAAGATGACTGTCCCAGTAATTGCCTGAGAGACAATTTTCCCGTTTCTGTTGATGAATAGAAGATTCAATGCACTAAAGTTTTTTTTTATTTTATTAAAACGGTTGGAACCTACAGAAATCCTACAGTCAATGCCACAATGGGCCCATGGTGCAAACCGCGAGGATCTATCTTAACTCGGGATAATAAGGGAGGGATAATAACTGATATACGTTCAAAGATCCGTACGAGAACACTTGGGATCTAGCTTCGACAACGGCCGGACAGCTGCAAAGGTAGTGTAGACAGTCGTCTACTTCCTCCAGATAATCGTTACAAAGATCATCCTAGCTCCCATGCGTTCGAGATGAACCTTAAAACAACCAGAATTCTGAGTTGGCTCTTTGTTAAGGATAACACATATTTAGTGACCCTCACGGTGGGTTCGATGATGAACCGTTTTGCCTTTCGCCAGCTAGGCGTAGAACGCCATTTCTGCGCCAGTTCAAGTAAAGTGAACTTCTTAATAGCATCCTTACCCCCATTGAAGGAAAGAGAAATTGCTGGCTCGGGACCAACGCCACAATGAGCAGGCACCCACATGACCCTTACTCTCGAATTAGAGCAAAGGAGAATAATGAAGTGTTTGCACTCTTTCATCAGTTTGGATGTATTCAAATGGTTTTTAAGGGTATTGAGCATGGCTTTACTATCCGTGCAGATAATAATATCCTTACCTAAAGTAATAAACTTAAACGCCTCAATTGCACTATGGGTAAGTGCAATTAATTCAGCTTGAAAACCCGTGCAGTGCCCTCCTAGACTACCCGAGAATCTGAACCCAAACTTTGGACAAAAGAAACCAAAGCTTGCACTGACTTCTGAACGAGAGCCATCCTCAAAAAAAAACTATCGACTCAGACAACTGTCTATAGAAATCCTGAGAGAGCCACAGTTTTCTCGAAGGGAAAACGACGGAGAGTGAATTGGTGAAGTTAAATTCGGGAAATAGCCTGTCATTAACCATTTCAACCTCCGGAATATGTGACTTAAACTTATCAAGAATCTGTCTATGCCCTGTATAAGTCCCGAAGGCATTCCATGCCTAAATGCACCTAAGTCGAAACGCACCAGAGCACGCCATACCAGGAAAGTAAGACTACAATTCGGGCAAGCATAGAATAGACTCCATAGCAAGAATAGGAGTAGACAACATAGCCTCAGTTATAGCCCTACAGGTATCATGTGCAGTCCATCCTGCCTTGCTAGAGAAGATGTCAGTTTCACAACTGGCCACCATACAACTGCTGCATACGACAGTAAAGGTTCGAAACCGTGTGCGTCGCTCAAGAACAAGTGTTGAAGAAAATTCATTCCACAAACGGCATTACACCGTATTTTGCATAAAGGCTTAGGTCTTAAGGCTTTTAAAGTTCAGTTAACACAAGAATTCAATCCAGTCAATCACCATAAACATCGTATCTTCGCTGATTGGGTTCTTCAAATGCATCAAAATGATCCGAATTTTCATCGAAAAATCATCTTCAGTGATGAGGCCCATTTTCACCTCGAAGGCTACGTTAATAAGCAGAATTGCCGCATTTCGGCCTCAGAAAATCCAAGAATCATTGGTTAACTTTTACTTGATTTACTTTTTCGAAAATAAGGCTGATGCAACTGTTACGGTGAATGGATTGCGCTACCGAGCTATGATTAATTATTATTTATGGCCGGAATTGGAAGATATTGATGTTGGCGACGTTTACTTTCAGTAAGACGGCGCTACGTGCCACACAAGCAACGAAACAATCGTAATTTTTGCAAGAAAAGTTTCCTGACCGTGTTATTTCTCGAAGAGGTGCTCACAATTGGCCACTGCGATCTTGTGATTTAACACTTTTAGACTTTTTTTTCTGGGGCCACGTGAAAGATAAGATCTATGCCAACGCTCCACAATCGAATCGAGGACATACAGCCGCAAATTTCATGATCGGGATATGGTGCTGCAAGCTAAGCCGTGGCTAATATCGATTTGGCTGATACCGTTTTGAAATGTTAATGGCATAACTTTCTCTTAACAATGAAATAATCATTCATTGATTTCTTTTAAAAAATAATCGTTTTCTTTTCAAATCCAAATGAAACCTCTTATTGGAAAACCCTTTAAATTTAAGCCTGGTTCTTCTCTAGATTCTCGCGTGATTATCTTGCAGCGATGAGATAGAAGTAAATAATTTTGCTACTGGTATTTTACTAGATTGTCTATACGATCAGGACTGAGTATTGCATAGGCACTGGTACTTTATCGGCATCCAACGTTTGCTCTATAATTATTTGCGTCTGTAGTAAAATTCGCATTTGCAACTTATCAGTGACACAGTGTGTATTTCCTCTAAAAATTCTCTTCCAGAGCCGCGTCACAAATATATGTGGCCCACAAGAATAATAGTTTTAGTCTCTATAATGAGATAGGTGGCTGATTGTAATGATGGCAGCGATTTCTACGGTGATTTTGTAAAAATTAATTTTATCGAAACTAAGAGAAAATTTTCAGATACCATTTTAAATTTGGAATAGAAGCCTCGTTACTCTGTGGTTGGATCACTTTAAAATTTCAATATACATCATATACATATACATGTTCAACAAGAAACCAATTTTCAGACAACAAATTGGATTTCATCAAAACATGTCTATGAAAGCCGCTAGACCCCGGAGTCGGATCGCTTTGAATAGAACAGAGCTCACGATGTGGTATGAACTCGGAATCTGATTGCTTTGCAATTTTAATAGATTAAAGCGTCCAGCAAGAAAATAGCTATATATGTTCTGTATGTACCTCTTTAAAAAGTTTGTTTGTTAAAATAACGAAACCGCAACAAAATTAAATTGAGTTTAGATTTTGGACGGCAAAGGTAATATAAGAAGTAAACCGTATAACGGACCAACTGTGTGACGAAGAGATGACAGTTTTTCCTTTATTACAAACAGCGAGTTAATTTTTTGCGTTGCGCCTAAAATCTCTGATTGTGGTGGAAATCCTTACCAATATACCGACAATTTTTAAAACGATAGTCGATAAGGTATAGTCATATACAATAATTGGAACAAAGCTTAAACGGGTTGCTTACTGTTTTACACGATTAATCGGCAAATGATAAAGTGTCACTGAGCAAATGATGAAAACAAAACCTGAAGAGTTAACAAAACACACGGATATAACGGGTGGGCCATCTATCGGTGTAAATTTGAACCACCGGTTATATCGAATCTGGCAATACTTATGTCTTTCTATTCTGTCACAAAATTCAGTATGTTATCTCCACTGAACGAAATGAATCGATTTACGCTTGAGCAACGTTGGGATTTATTGGAAATGTATTTCCAAAACAAAGACAATTGGTCGGAAATTGCACGAAAATGTCATGCAAAATTTGGTCGCAGAGAAGGACCAACAGTGCCCGGTATACGCAAGTTTATTGTTAAAGTTCGTGAAACTGGTTTCATTGATAATGCGCCAAGACGTGAGCGTGATCGCACAGTGCGTACACCCGAAAATATCGAAGCTGTGGCTGAGAGTTTGCGTGAGAATCCATCATTCTCAAGAATTGAACGTTTCACGCACCAGTTTACGTCGAATTTTGCGAAAATATTTCGGTATGACGCCTTACAAAGATCAATTGATACCGCATAAGCATGCGCTTCGTTTTCACTTCGCTAGATGGGCCAACGAGACTCTGCACAATGATGTCGATTTAGGCAAAAATATCATCTTTTCGGATGAAGCTCATTTTCATCTTGGTAACGTACCCACCAAGATGAAAATGAGCTTCATCCGAAAAGATGATATGATGATATTTTTTGATATTTTTATAATAAGCAAAATTGCCGTATTTTGGGCTCAGAAAACCCACACGTGGTCTTACAGAAGCAAATGCACCCATTACGAGTGACTGTTTGGCGGTTTGTGGAGCGGAGGCATCATTGGCCCATATTTCTTTGAAAATGAGGACGGCGCAACCATTACGATCAATGGAGACACCTATCGCACCATGATAACCGATTTTTTTGCGCTTCCTCTTCATCGTATTGATGTGAACGATGTTTGGTTTCAACAGGATGGTGCAACTTGCCACACATCTCATGCCACAATCGATTTATTGCGTCAAACGTTTGATGGCCGTTTAATGTGTTTTGTGTTATGCGGACTAACCAGAGACAATTGAGCATTTGAATGCCAACATTCGTAATGTCATCACCGCGATACGACCCCATACACTCGAAAAAGTATTCGAAAATTGGTCCGATCGAATGGAGTATAGGAAATCTAGACAGGTGATACAATTTAAGAAGGCGATTGGTGAGAAGGACATACATAGTGTTAATATAACCGGCAAATGAGGTAAACGAAAAGATTACCCGCAAAAATCACAAATGCGTAATCCAGATGGCAATATTATTCTAACATAATAAGTCTGTTCTATTGTATGCTACACTCGATGGTTCTCTATATAGTTTATAAATCTGCAACCTCATCAGCATCAATAAAACCTAAAACTTTCGCTGCCCTAATATGTCGTGAAGTGATTATCGAAACTTTTGGTTATTAGAAAAAATGCCAAACATAGATGATTCATAGGGTAGGGCCCGTGATTGGGTACATTTAAATGGTTAATCTGTGTAAACTCTGATTTCAAGCAAAATATAAAGACAATTAGTCTCTTTTTAGATTATTGAGGGGCGCAGTCTAATGTAATCCAAATGCTTACTTCAAAAATCTTCAACACGATTGTCTTCTTTATAATACTGATATTACTTGCTTCCGATAATCTGATAGTTTGTCGGACGCCAGATATAGAGTTATAAAAGAGTCATTTTTAGTTCGGTTGTGGTCAAAATCATAACACATAAAAATGTACAAATTAAAACATTATCATTTTTTTATAAATGCATTTTGGAAGCTGAAAACAACCGTCAGATAACGCGCTTCCCTCCGTCTACACATCTATGCCTTATCCTTTAGATATTTTAAGAGTTATCAAGTTAAAAGAGGTGCTGACAAAAAAAGCGTATAATCCAACGAAAGTCTGTCACATAAATCTAATGCTGGCCAAGTTCTTAATTGTTTCCACGGCTAATTTAAGATTATTCCGTCAATTTATGATCCAAAGTCTTTGTAATAATAAAATCGATCACATTTATTCGTCTACTTTATCTGTTAATTTCTTCTTTACCACTCTACAATACAAGTGTAATCTATCTGCTTTTATATTGCAAATTACGTCAGTATTTATTTAAGTGAAAAAGTTTAAGTAAATATTTTCCAATGAATAATCCAAACTAACTATCTACATACATAACCATCAAGATATAATTATAAATCTAAATTAAAAAACAATAAAATTCTAGATCTTAACTTAAAAAAATGAAACGTCTTGTGCTTATCCTACAAAATGATGTACGAAGAGATAGCCACTCTTCAAATAAATTTGAGTTTGCAATAGAGGAAAACAGAAAAAATTGTTACACATTAATTTCGTTGTTGTTGCTTTATCTGTGGTTGAGTTTTTCTGCACAAATTTTCTTTTTACCTATTTATTACACTTGTTGTAAACTTTAATAAATATTTTTTTGCAGAAAATTATGGTTCTCATTAATTTCATATATAGTCATAATTTTCCATTTTACTTCGCTGTATCATTTACGCAATGCTCAACAAGACATATAACAGGTCATATTTAAGGTGTTTCTTCAGTAAAAAATATATTCAGATTTAGTATTCGTTTTTATATTGTGTAATTACCTTTCATTTTTTTTTTTTTTTGATAACTGGATAAATGCCATTACCCACGATGATGATGTTTTAATGAACTTTAACTTCTTTTAAACTATATAGATTAGCGAATATACGAATGAGTTTCCATATAAAAACGTCTGCGCGTATACAAATTCCACGAACACATTTATTAAAACAAAGTGATTGATAAATACGGTGAAAAGTAACACATTACGAAATATTATTAATAATTTATAGCAACAATTCCAAATAATTTACACGTTCAAATAGAGCAACTCAACTCAATTCGTTGAACTTTCGCGATATTTTGGTTTGCGGATATCCACATTTGATATTCACGTTTACAGCGAATGATTTGACGGCAACAAAATTATTATTCTTAAATTTATTATTTGGTTGTAGGTGGATGTATATCAAATCATATAAACCATAAACTCAGTAATAATTTTATTCGCTAAGGAATAAACATAAAATCGTTAAATTTAGTAATTTATGATTAAAACGTTTTGTCTTATGAAATATGCTAGTCACTCTGACTTACATATATATAGGCAGAGAGGCCACACAACAAATTATTTATTTTTATTCGATCATAAAAACAGAGAACAATTGTAATTAAGAAACGAACTTTATACATTTTTAGTCGAAAATTTGAAAGAACATATTTCTATATAGAAGAATTCTTTAGACTATAAAATATTGCTAATCTCCATTCAATTACAAGTCATTAAATTGAGCGTTTTTCATTTGGGTTGCGGAAGTTTAGTTGTAAAGCTTTTTTTTTTGTTTAAACATCCGCTGAGAATATTTTTCCGTTAACCATAAACTAAAATCTATGAAAATAAAGTTTTCCAAACACACATTCATTTTTTTTTTAAATTTTTGTATCTCCGTTTTTCATTTAACTTGTTGTAGATTCTATAGATGAAATCGTTCACAAGTACAACAAAACGCTCGAATTGATTTAGTTTTGAGCGAAACCACGTAATACCAACACCTCAAAATTGTTGTTTAATACCAAAAATAAACAAATCGAAACATTATATGGATTGGCATCCAATTAATTAGATCCCATAACCAGGGATGGGCCTTTACGCGTCATCTATTAATTTCTTTGATGAGAAATTGTACAAATCTAAAACTTTCCGAGTGCTATATCTGGAAATCCCAACTTATGATTGAAATCGGACATATAGGGCTCGTATTGTCGGGTATCGTGTACCCGAGTATCCGGATATTGTTCTGTTTTTTTCAGTACCCGAATACCCGGGTAATTACCACGGGTAAGTGGAGCGAGAAGTTGGTGAGCTACTGTTGTCGATCCATTTTCCTGGATGTGATACTGTTGATTCGAGTGTGGTTGCCTCCGAGTCTCCTGACATTTTTGTCGGTACGCCGGATTGGAACTTAGCCCGTAGACTGATCACTACTGATGTTCTACACTGGAGTGTTTTCTTGTTTGCACCGTTCAAATCGAGTGGCCCTGACGGCATTTTCCCGGCTGAATTGCAGCATAGTTTTCTACTCATCTGTACGAGTGCGTGTTTGGTACACGATTAATATTAATCAAACCATTATTAGATTCATCGATTCAATGCTCAAGTCCCGTATAATTGAGACTGAGCTGGATGGCTCATCAATGTCCGTCAAAGTAGCCAAAGGCTGCCCGAAAGGAGGAGTACTCTCACCCTTGCTGTGGCTCATGGTTATCGATGAATTACTTGTTAAATTGCAGCAAATTGGGTTCATTGTGCAAAGCTACGCGGATGATCTCGTTTTGACAGATTTTGGTAAATACCTGAACGTCTTATCTGATCTGATGCACAATGCCCTTAATACAGTGGAAGTTTAGTGTCTAGAAAAGGGGTTATACGTCAATCGCTCTAAAACTGATCTGGTTACTTTTACCAGACGTAGAGACCGTGCTAATATATCTGTTCCCACTCTATTTGGCAATAGCAATTCCTTAGGTCTGACCCCCAATATAATGTTATTGATCTACAAATCACTGGTTTTACCTTTATGTCGTATGCAGCAGATGTATGGTGGCCTTTTTTAAAACTGGCGTCTTCTGTAGAAAGACTGGCAGATGACAGCCTGTATGGCTATAACCGGGGCTATGTTGTCTACTCCCCTTCTTGCTATGGAGTCTATTCTATGCTTGCCCAAATTGCAGTCTTGCATTCTTGGTACTGCGTGCTCTGCTGCGTTTCGACTGTGGTGCATTTGGGGCATGGAATGTCTTCGTGACTTGTACTTATTTATTTATCTATTGTGATGCATTTGTGAATTTATTGGCTTCAATGTATGTATGACCAAAAAAACATATGTGTATGCCTAATAAAAGTTATGCTGAAAAATTTATAAATGTGATCTCAAAATCGATTAGCCAATATATAGTATAACACGTTCATTCCAGATGCAGTTGATTTGTGGTTGTCGATAAATATGCCTGACAAATTCAAAAATACGAAGACGTGTTAAAATTCTGATGTGTACAATGAAAATCTTAATTTTAATTTAATTTTTAAAAATATGTATCATTTGATACATCACATAAGATACATACTCGTAATCCAAATTAAAAATTTAATGCCCATTAAATGTTAATGCCCATTATCCAGCATCTATGGTCCAAGCGATTTTATCCAGAACTTTCATTCCTCTAATCTGTTTCTACAAAACTCCACAAATTTATTTTCAAATTAATTTTTTTTATGCTAAATCTTCAGAACATAAATTTGTTACTTGGAATTTTACTTTACAAGTATTCGTGGAGTTTTGTAAAATGGCTTAGAGGATACAAAGTTTGGGATAAAATCGCCTGGATCATAAATGCTGGATGATGGATTCAAATTTTTATCATATGAAACGAATTTTTATCAGCAATCTAATGGTATATACAATTTTGATTAATTAAGATTTTAGCGAGATCATATAAAAGAGCTATTTCTAAATTACGTCCAAGTGGTTTTTAAGAAATTTTAATTATTCTCAATTGTCAGTTTTGACGGCTCTAATAAATTCGCATTTGTCGCAATGAGTAGTATTGTTTCCTGATATTCTTGAGATATTTGGTGAGCAACGAAAAATTAAATGCTAAAAGTATTGTGGGTTATGATGTTGTCTACGTTACGCTGACATTGTCTACATGACAAGAAATATTTTCAGGTAATCTACAACCGCGTAGATGACTTAACGTAGTCTACCTCGCTCATCCCTGCCCATAACAGTTTAAATCGTTCACGATTTTAAATTACGGTTGATTACGGTTTGTGAGGTAATCTCTGAGGTATTCACTTCTTTTACTAACATGGATTCCTGGTCCGCTTGAGGATCCATGTGTAGTAACCACCAACATCAAGCTGATGAATCCAGCTTTTGTAATTGAGGGATGAAAGGTAGTCCGCTGCCAACGTGAGGCAAATTGCCAATCGATTGTTTTCCGGCTTGATCAGAAATCCTTCGAGAGTATAACTGGTTCCGGTTTGTTGTTGAAGTACGTTCTGAAGAGGATCTCTTTCAAGATTATCTCTGGTCCGTAGATAACTTTTATTCTCCTTTTTGCCCGACCTTATAATGTCGTCCGTGATAGGCATAAAATAGATGCAACATGCAACACAGTAAGTCTGCTTCATTCGGATTGTGGAAGATGCTTTCTGTAACTTATTTAGTGGCAGAAACTTCTGTAAGAATTCTGCCAATAAAACTCGATCGTGCATTTTTATTGGCAATAATATCAATGCAGTTCTTATTCTGTTCTCATTACTCTGGTATCCGCTAATTCCTGCACTAAACTGGTCATTGCTTCAGTTTATTTGCCGTATGCCTCTTCATCACGTCCTCCTTACATGGTGTAAGAACAAGCATACCTCTGCGGTGATTGGCTATGATGCTAATGCTGGGGTTCTTCTCTGCTTAACTATATAAGCTCCTATGAGCTTGAAATTCTCAATACTGGAAGCGAGCCTTTACTTTTGTCTTTGTCCGGCAAGGGGTGATTGACATTAGTCTATGTTCCATGTCCATTATTGATTTAATTTTCGACTGGAGGTATAGAAGGATGACATCCTCACCTCTGATCACAGGTGTATCTCATTTAATATCAACCTTAAACGACAGCCTCTTAAACCTTACCGGCATCGGTATTGGGGAAATTAACCGAGTGAGATCTTTTCTCTCTCAAGCTAGGTTCTTTACTTTTGCCACCGATTGTTATTCGGTCGAGGAAGGACACTAAAGATCAAGCATCATCACTTGCATTAGCAATTACGAAAAGTCGTGTCCTCTTATCACCAATCAAAAGATTCGGAACAAACCTTTCTGGACCTCTGACCTTAAAAATTTAAGGAAATATACTAGGAAATTGAAGAACAAAACCAAAAAGTCTAAGCAACAGCTTGATTGGGAAAAGGGAATTATTGAGTATGATAAGATTTAACGACAATTTGCCGATTAATTTCGACTTCTTATGGGTGTTTGCGAGAAATTCACTTTGAGAAATGGTGCACGTCATATTGCTCTTTACTTCGATGTGTGCTGAAATTTTGGCAAATGCTTTTCTCTTTTGTTCTTCTCCTTTCGTGGTGGCATAGCCCTGATAACCATCAAACACTCCCGTCGTGTTTCTGCCATAATGTTTTACAACATAACCACCATAAATTTTTAGAATCGTGCCATCGTGCTGGCTTTGGCCATACTACCGAGTGAAGCAGGTTTTCTTCATCTACAACATATTTGCAATTTGACCAATGTCAGTTCTATTAAATATAGTTTTGATGCTTGATTTGGTTCCCTTTCGAAGGAGACCGTCGTTGAATAGTATCATAAGATTTCGTTTGAAATGCGATGGTGCGTTCAATATTTAACGCGATATAAATTTCCATATTTTCAGTTAAATATCTATAAAAACAATTTAATGACATGTAAAAAAACTATAATTAAGCAATAATTTATTATTTATATTGCATAAAATCGACATTTTATAATCATTTTCGTAAAAATCATTACTACATATCAAAAAACATGAAACAAACCCATCGTATTGTTCGTCAAATCGCAGATATTTTCTTCGTTCATTTCAGTTCTTTCGCGTACGCAGCGCTGCGTTGATATGATGATTGATCATTTTTAATGATTGTCATTATTTTTTTTTATCTTCATCATTAAAAATAATAAATAAGAAAATAAAAAAATCATTTTTGTTTACAAAATATTAAGAATTTTTCCAAAATAAATAAAAGTTTTATAAAAACATATAGTTTCTGGTTAAATTTTGTGAAAATCGTGATTAATAAAAGTGTATAAAAAAAAATACAGAAAGGGGAAAAAAGGGAATTCATCGAAATCATTGTTTTACAATTTATTTTATCTGAGAACAATTTATTGTGATTTTAGCGTCCAACAGTTTGATGAAGTATAATTGATCGCAATAACTATGCATCGTTTTACAATTTATCGTGAAATTATTTATCGTTCAATATAGATTCTCGTAAAACGGTCTACATTACAAACGTTCTACGAACATAATCGTATCGTGAGAACAGCTTATCGTAAAAAAATCTGTCGCAGAATGGTGCGTCGATTAAAACCAATTTTCGTAATTAAAATTTATCGTTAAATAATTTATAACCATTTAATGTAATTTATCGTGAACTGATTTATCGTACTAATGTTTTACGTAAAACGGTTTGCCGTTTAATCATTTATCGTTCATCAATATACCATCAGTAATATTGCTTTACGATTGATCGTGGAATTAATTTAACGTACAACATCGAGAATTATCGTACAAAGTTCTACCTTTGTGTATTTATATATAGAGTGATTACCAAAATAAAATAAAAATTACAATGTTACCTCGCTCGAATTGTAGAGCGCGACAATCGACTATAGAATTGTATTTACATAGTATGTAGAATGAAATTAAAAAAACAAAAACAAAATAACCTTCCAAACATACAAACAAATTTTTCATTTTTGTTTTTTAAATTTTGTTTTTATTTTCAGTTTTTTATTATTTTTTTTATTATGTACCAATTTTTTATTCCGTCTAAGGTGAGCGATTTCGTTGCTTCGAAACCAAAATTTGGTTCGAAATATTTGAGTAAATTGCGCTGGCTCTATAACATATTTTGTATTTAAGAAACAAAATTAAATACTTTGTTCTGAGATCTGCGCAGATTTTATCAATCGAAATATTTACAAGGAATTAATTTTGATTTTATTAAAAAAAGTGTTCCGATAATTCAAACGAACAACTGATCAAAAAACAAAATATTTTGTTGGTATTGAAATCCAGTTCAAATTGTTTGAATTAGACGAGCTTTTAGTTTACTTTTGATAATTCCGTACACATCGCCTCTCAAATTCATAAAAAGAAATGTTCGTAAGAATCCATATCAAATGTATAACCACAGCCTAATTCTAAAAGGTATGTACTAGGGAAAGGGTATTTGGCCACACTTGAGAAATCCTATGACCTCTTTTAAACTACAGCGTTTAATGTAAATGATTATTTTATTGATATATAAATACATTTTTAATAGATGAATATAGCTAGAGTTTCGTTTTAATAGATGACGCTTTAGTTTTTTTGAAATAAATTGATGTAGAAAGCAGGTAAATAAGAAAACCGCATGCATCTTATTATTCCAGAATCGATCTCTGTATATTTGCTTCCAAGTTCCAACGAAGAATGTGAATGAAAATATCAAAAAATATAAATTTAATGACTGTGATTTGAAATAAGGAAACTAACTAAACAATTAAGACGGGTTCACGTTTTTTATCCTAAAAAAAAGCCTCTTTTTCTTTGTATCCGGAATGTCCAACCAAGCCGAATTCGCTTTATTTTCTTTTTATAAACACGGTCTAAAAGAAGTTTTTTCATTTGGGTTCAACATGAAAGAGTACGGTGGTAGATACCTTAAATGACATCCTGAGGTTTTTATTTTATTCATGAAATGAGCAGTTTTATAGATTTGGGCATTATCCGTTCCTAAATAAATCAAACTCTACCTCTATAATTCAAACTCTAATTCAAGTAAATTTTGCAAATTTATTGAAGAACTCGCTGCAAAATTAATGAACTGAGTTCTATTTTGTAATGGATGACGCACAAATCCACAAAACTGCGCAGATCAATGATATAATAGAAACCTCAGGAAATAGTTTAAGGTTCCTACCGCCGTATTCTTCCATGTTGAACGTTGAACCCAATTGAACAAGCCTTTTCAAAAATAAAAGCAATGGCCTGAAATTTATTGGGTTCAACGAGGGAACAGAATTTGGATGATAGTTGTAAGGGCTAGTGTGAATTCAGTGCCATCTATGGACTCTTCAAGTTTCATAATGAACTTTTATGTTTAACCTTTACCGGTCGGTACGGTTTCATAGATAATTTTTGCAATAAGTCGACGTGTTTATTATGAAGGAACTTGGTAATTTCTTACCCGATTATGATGAAATTCATCATGTACGATGAAATTGGGATCATAATAATTAAATAATAGAATTTGTATACATGAAGTTCTGGAATATCACCAATCACTAAGGAACATTGTAATTTCTTAGTCGATTTTACTGAAATTTGAAATATGCACTGCCAAAAGGAATCTAAATGGTTTTTACATGGAGTTATGGAATTTGGGCAGTCAAAATGGAACTTGGTTATTTCATAACCGATTATGATGAAACGATATGAAATCTTTTAAAAAACACCTGAGTACCTTCGAACATGCCGAATTTCATTATAACCGTTTAAGAATTCTATTATAACCGGTTAACAAAGTTCTTTCTAACTGGCCATATTTCAGAGTAAAAGTTATTTTAGAATTCCACTTGCATCGTACATGCTAAACGTCATCATAATAGGTTAAGAATCCCATAAAAATTATTTTAGAATCCCATTTTCATCATTCTTGCAGAATTTTATCTCTATCGGTTAGCTCGTTTTGCCCAAAAATTTCGAAAATTGTCCCCTGCATTTTGTAAACAGGTCATTTAGGTGCAAAAACATAAACAATGATAACAAAATAACCAAAATTACAATAGACAACAGTTTTATTGTGTTTTTAATGACGAAAAAGTCTTGGTTTTTATACATTCTTTATGGTAAAAAAAAATCAGCAACTAAAAATCTGCAAATAGCGAAATAACAAATGAAAAAATGAGTCAGATCAATAAGGGTTAATCTTGTATTGTTAATACCAATTAAAAATTAATTTTTTCGAATTTTAAATTATTAAAAACAGCTATGTTATTGTTTATTACAGATTATCCTTCATTAATCTCAAGTGTAGATTCAAAGGCGATCAACTTAATTCAAAAAGTTTCATTGGATTTGTAATTAGTATATCATTCTAATTGAATAAAGTTTCATTCCAATTGAAAACGGTTTCATTCTATTTAGAAATGGTCTCGTTTTATTTGAAAAAGGTTTCTGTTAATTTATAAAAGTTTCATTCAACTTGATCATTCAATATGCGTGAAATCGTTTCACTTCCAAACTTCATTTAATTAACTACTTGTTTTAGTTTTCTACAAGAACGTACATTTAAATGTATATTTCGAAAATCCTAGATAGTTCCGAAATTAAATTTCCAAAGATTTTAAAATCATAATACATAACACTGTCACTGATGCAAGTATTTTGTACAACAACAAATCGCTATGTAAAACAAATATCGCACATTCACACGGATCCTGTCTGTGTGATAAAAAAACAAAATCTAATTCGTCTACCTTAGTTTTTAAATTGTTCTGTTGTTGTTTTTGTATACATAAAGCTCAGTACATAACTGCGGGAGTCAGTCGAAAAAATAATCATACTTCACTCTCTACGAATCAAAGTACGACATTTTGACATAAGCTCCTCCTTTCTCATCACACTCGAGTTGAAAATTTGCTTACTCGGACTCCTGCACTTCCGCACTCCCACAATTATGTACTGAGCTTAAGAGAGAAAAGAAATAAAGTTCAAATGATACTCAAAACAAAATATTTCAGCAAAAAATCTTACTGTAAAGTTCGATACATTGCAACCTAAATATACTATGCACAAAAAATTAAAAAAACATTCAAAATCGTGTATGTAACGCTATCTATTGAGGTAACATTGTAATTGCGCATGATTTCTCTATTTATAGGTATATACTCAAAGGTTCTACCTGTAACAATTTATAGTGAAGCTGTTTTACGTACAATAGTTTAAATTAACACAATTTATGATAATTACAATATATCGTTTAATAGTTTATCGTTAAACGATATTCCGTATAACATTTTATCGTGAAACAGTTTATCGTGTCTCAGTTTAAGTAAAACCATCTTTGGTAAAACAAAGCTTAACGTTAAATGTTTTAACATACAACCATTTAGCGTGATACTAATTATCGTCAATACAACTAAAACTGCTTAGTATTTTGTAACAAGTTATTACGGTAGCACTTTAGCCAACAACTATTTGTCGTGAACCCATTATGATTTTAACGTACAACAATGTACTGTAAAATTATTTATCGTACGATTCAAATTAAAAAAATTTATCACGATAATAATTTATTCTGATAAATATTTTATTGTAAGAATAATTTAATGTTATTTATCGTGCAATGGTTTAAAATTTGTCATAAAACAATTTATCATTAAACGATTTATCGTGAAAATAGTTGGCAGTAAAACCATTGTTCCTTCAAAATTTCTTGTATACAAATTTATCGTAAAACCATTTGTAATTTTATAATTTATGATGAAGCTGTTTTCAACAGTTTATCGCTAAACCATTTATCGTACTAAAGTTTAACGTGAAACTATTTAACGTATTACAATTTTTTATGAAGCAATTTATCGCAAAAACAAATTTACGTGAAATAATTATTGCGAAACAGATTATTATAAGAATAACAATAGTTTATCGTTAAATGATTTGACGGATAACTTACTTAACTGAAACAATTACCGCGATTACGGTTTATGGTTAAGCAAATTAACGTGATGTATCGTGCAAAAGAGGGTATTGTAAAATCTTATTGTTAAAAAATTTATCATAACCACTTTTCGTGCAACCTTTTATCGCACATCATTTTAAAATACAACAATTTATCGCGATAACGATTAATCGTTAAACAGTTTAGTAAACCAATTTATTGTTATAACAATTTATCGTGACATAATTTATGGTACTACAGTTAATCGTTAAACGATTTATGTTAAGAACAGTTTATCGTAGGAAATTGCACACTAAATTGTTGAAAATAGTATTGAAAAATAGTTGATCGTAATAACCATTTTTCGTTTTCTCAGTGTAAAGTAAAACTATTTATCGTAATTACAATTTATCGTTTAGTAATTTATCGTACAACAGGTTATCGTAAAATAATTTATCGTAATAACAGTTTGCCGTTTTACCATTTATCGTGAAACAATTTATAGTACAACAGTGTGTTTTTGGTACTACTTCGTGTCATAAAACAATTTATCATAACACGAGCTTATCATTAATTTCTTTTAAATTAAGCAATTTGTCGCACGACCAATTTAACGTGATTTATCGTGCAAAAGATTATTGTAATAATTGATCTTTAAACAATTTATCATACTACAGTTTAAAATAAACAACACATAAATGATTTTTGGCAATTTATTAACGTTATAACTTAATGCTGGTTTTTTGTTAAGTTTGAGTCGCTTTATCTGATGGCCATTTTTGATTAATTGAGGTACAATATAGTAGATTTACTAGCTGTAGATCAAGTTTTTGCGATCATTTTTATTTTTAGGGATGAAATCGGTAGGATTCAGCGCTAGCCGAATAAAGTTGCGCGTGGTAACCAAATAATTTTATTCTTGTGGTTAGATAATACCTTAGCAACGCGTTCTTTATAGTTTTTGCCATACTCGCGTTGTTTCTATAAATAATTAATGTAACTGTTTCGACTAACTGTAAAATGTTCAAGAAATTAAAAAAAAAATCGTTACCCATCTAGTTTTTGTTTAACCCTCCGTTACTATCCTCTATTTTCTGTACAGAACTACTATCACTGGGTGTAATCCACCGCAATAAATTATACACTTCATATCAGCAACAAAAAAATGGTTTCGTAAAACCTATCACACTAGTTCAATTCAGTCATTTCAAGTTAAGTTTTTGGAAAGCTCAAATGTTAAACAAAAGTTTATTAGAACATACATTTTGAGTAAAATACCATAGAAGTCGGGTAACTTACCTTGTTTTTTTGTCATCAAAATTATAATTCATCGCATGATGTAGGGTTTTCTGTAACCGTTTGATCCTCTGTTTTATAGCAATCGGTGCGATTTGATATTGTATGGATACCACACTTGTATCTATCACAGTTGAAACAAGTTGATTTAGTTTTCTGCTCACTTTTGGAGCTACAAAACTGGCATCGATATTGCTTATCTGCCTTCCTTTTCTTTGGCAATGGTTGCATTGTTGGGTTTGTTTGCGATGGCCCTGGTTGTTGATGCAGATCATTGGCAGGAGTTTTACTTGTAAATTTAATTCAGCTACCTGTTACATTAGCGGACAATGTCTTACAAATGCTTCGTCGATCTATGTGAGCTTGCATGAGGCTCAAAGCAAGTTCCTTTATAAATAATAATCTTTATGCCTGATAAATTTAAAAAAAAATATAAAAAATACTAACAAAAACCATCTGCGAGCATTCCTATAATCTCGGGTAATTTTTTGCAATACTAGTTATATTGCCATCCAAATGAGGTGTTGAAAGTAGTAATACACACTTATTCTTTTTTGGAACGTAGGATAGAATAGTAGCATTCTTTCTATATCCGAAAATTATTGATTTTATTCCCCGATATTTTCCGGTAGTGAATTATGGTGGCAATACTCTTTTATTTTTTCTGATGGTGCCAACCAAAGTAGTTTTTCGGCAACCAGTTTTCAGCCAACGAATGTGTAGTGGGCCTATTATCCATTATTATGTTCCTTGATGTTCCTTTATGTTCCTTCAGATCCTTGTCAGTGATGTGTTATTCTATTCAGGTTTTGTTCCGGGTTATTACAAACGTTATGCGGCCCAGCTGGTTGTTGACCACAATACACCTGGAGTTCTGAAGTGTAAAACGTGGTTGAATCTACTGCCGAAAATATTTTGCTTTCTAATTTTTCATCGACCGTTAACGTGACATAAAACGTTATAGTTTTATTTACAATTTGTAGTGAATTTTTCAAAAACTTCCCGAATCGGCGCTAGCACAAAATAACTCAAATCATATGCCTTCTTTAGCCCATAAATTGCGAACATAAACGTGGTGTTGAGATCAACAGTGCAACAAAATATCCCACAGTGGCAACAGGGTAAAATACACAAATAGACACATATGTTGACGAAATATGATTTAATTCATCATATATATGTATACAACAACAACAATAGAAATGCAATTCAGCAATTCTATATTAGTTTAATTTTTTACTACAAAATTACTGAATTGCAATTTATTTGTTACTAGTGTAATTAGTATATAAGATTATGTATATATACTGGAAAAATGAAATAATAAAATCAGAATAAAATTAAACCTTAACAACGTGTTTACTCTCGCTTATTTAATAGACCCCACCCGTGGTAATCCATTAAATAAATAATACAACGATTTATTCTCGCCTACTTAATAGACCCCACCCGTGGTAATCTATTAAGTAAACTCATAAATCGAAGCGAACTTAATTTTAGAATTAAGGCACAAACTGAAATTTTACATGGTCCTTCGAGCCACTAAAACAACAGGCAAATAGAAGTACGGACGGACTATAACGTCGTCAAGCCTGACGACACCACCAGCCAAGCAACAACAGGCACAATCTTCACAAATTACCGTCGAGGGAGGAGCTGAGCAACAACCAGCACCAATACAACCATACTGGAAAGCCAAACAACATGGTCCTTCGAGCCACTAAAACAACCGGCAAATAGAAGTACGGACGGACAGTCTATAATTTCGTAAAGCCTGACAACACCACCAGCCAAGCAACAACAGGCACAATCTTCACAAATTACCGTCGAGGGAGGAGCTGAGCAACAACCAGCACCAATACAACCACTGGAAAGCCAAACAACAACAAAATGGATTTATTACTTCAATTACAAGAGGTAACAAGTGGAAAGATAGTCCAAGTAGAGAAAAACTATCGGAAAGACGGAGAAGACAGAAAGACAAAGTCTTACGTAGAGAAGAGAATAGCGAATCTAAAAGCGCTATACAACGAATTCGTTGGAAACGACGATAAAATTCTACGAATGGTCCCGCCTCTGGGCGAGAATCATGCTTATCTCACCACGCGAAATATAACAACAGATGTTTACAATAAGCTGGTAGAAGATATGAGCCATCGCCTACATAGCGGACCACCATTGACACCAACAACGTCACAAGAAGCCCTACAACTTCCAAGTTCACAATTCGGGTAGATGCCGTACAAAATTTAACAACAGATTCCCAAAAAGAGGGAATCAAAGAATGTAACTCAGCTGCAAATCAACAACAACAAACGAGTACGAGTAGTTCAATAGAAGCCCTTCAAGCAGCAAAAATAGAAGGGAACAACAACACAAAATTGTTTAAGAGACAAGACGTCCTCATGCGCCAGATATATCAAAAATTGGCGTCAATAAATTATTCCTTGAAAACCAACAACATATCTAAGGAATATGTTAGTCTTAAAATAAGACAATTAGAAAAGGACATGAATTACCAATATTTTATGGTGATTATGATCGGTGGGAAACATTCAACGATATATTCACTGAGCTGATCCACCAAAACAACAAACTATCAGATACAGTAAAGATGACGTATCTGAAATCACACCTGTAGAAGGGAGCAGCGCAAATTATTAGTCACTTAACAACAACTGGTGACAATTACCAAACCGCATGGAATATAATCCAAGAAAGGTTCAACAATGTAAGGCTCCTGGCAAACCATCAATTTAATGCACTATTGTCATTGGCGACAATTCAGATACCATCCGCCCAAGCAGTGAGAAACTTGCATGATACAGCACGAGAAATATTACACAATATAAAGCGGCTAAATATGAATTCGCCATTCGATTCATTCGTGAATTTCATCTTAAACAAAAAATTGGACCCAGAATCCATTAGGATTTACGAAACAACTATAGAGAAGCCCAGAGAAATTCCACAACTAGAAGAATTCTTTCGATTCCTGGAGAGAAGGTTTCAATCTTTAGAAGCCATGGGCAATCATAGAGCAACAGCAACACGACCACACATGCAGTATAAACCAACATTGAAACGAGTGAATACAGCCATGTTAACCAAAACATGTTGGGTGGAAGAGTGTAAGGAGCATCATGGTTTAAATCAATCCCAGCAATTCAAAAAGATGTCAACATTAAATCGGGCAAGGCTTGTTAGCTCAGCCAACTTGTGCATACGATGTTTAAGCCAAGATTTTACAGTGGGATGATTTATGTAGACCACATAAATATAACAAACTATTTCAATCGCGTCTGAGAGATAAGCGTTCTTTACGTCTTTGTAATTTATATGTTATGCTTTGTTATATAAATATTAGTTTTCCACGATCTAATCGATAAACGAGAAAAAGAGGTTCCAACTCTCTTGCGGAGTTATAAAATTTTTCGAAAGGTTTGTCAGACTCAGTAGAACTCTAAATACTGTATCTGCTCGTGGCCTTCATTGTACAAAAGGGTTTGTTTTCCAAATGGCTCCATCTTTCCTAGTATAATAGTCATCAGATTCGTCTACTAAATTTTCGTCATCAGAATCCAACTCTGAATCCAACTCCTCGTTATTTACAGCTTCTCTACCCACGAACTCTTCTTCGCTGTCCAATTCCGCTAAACTCGCTCGTAGCCTATCCTGCTCTCTTTCATAGCTGCACATCCTCTATAAACATAATACGCCCATATTCAATGACGATGGTTCTAAAATTTAAATAAACACCTCAATATTACTAACTCTTCTTTGAAGGTGGTGTAGGGTACCCAGCAGATCTCTTTATAAGATATGAATATATAACGCTTAGTACCTACCATTCCAATCAAGGGACGTAATACATGATGTATTGTGTTACTTTTCCCTATCAAGATTCTTGACCAAACTCGTTATTCCCGTTACCTCAGCAACTATAAACTCCGAGTCTTGGCTTGGCATTGGGCTGGTTGTTTTTTCAATTTTGAACGAGCTGGTGAGCAAATTACAGATGGCGTCCAATCTATAAACACATTAGGCTTGTAGACCTACAGCAATTTATTATTTTTTTATTTCTCTGGCCGAGGGATAAGATAGCATTTGCTATGTTGCCAGACGACCGTTGTATCATTTTACCATCATGCCTTTCGGGCTTTGCAACGCCCCGCAAACTTTGTATCGTTTAATGCACCGTGCATCCCAAAGAGCTACATCAACAGGTTTTTGTTTACCTATCTAGATGATCTCTTAATAATTTCTTAAACATTAGAGGAGCACGTGAAGTTTTTAACTCTAGCAGGATAATTAAAACGTTTCTACAATAAATATCGAGAAGTTCAAATTAATGCTTCGAGAAATTCGTTATCTGAGATACGCTGTTGGTGACGGCGCCTAAAACCGTAAAACCAGTCCACCGGTTTTTAGGGATAGTAGGACTATACCGTAGGTTCATCCGGAGCTATTCAGAGGTGGAGGTAAAATAAGAAGTTCGCTTCTACCACTGGGATTGGAGGAGTTATATTTCAAAAAAACTTATAAAGGTGTTGAGCGTGCTATTGCGTATGTTTCGGCAAAGTTAAATGTTGCGCAGTGTCGGTACTCTATTACGGAGTTTGAGGGTTATGCTACACCGTTTTCAATAAAAAGTAATCCGTTAATACGTTAAGGGATTTTCATTCACGATAATAACAGATCACGCAAGCCTTAAGTGGTTGATAGACCAGCATGTCTTGGAGAAGTGAAAATAGTAATCATGATGCTTTATCGAGACCATCTACCGAAGAATTGATAATAGGGGAAATTGTGTCGGAAAAACTAAGCGCACCTATTAACCTTGAAGATGCGACTTTTCAAAGTAAATAGTATTTATCTCTGATGAATTGAATCCGCCGTCAACCAAAGTTCAAACATGCATTCCAGATGTTATAGATAACAAAGAAGTTTTCAACGTTGTGAACTATGTGCTAAAGGAGCTTACACCTAATTCATTAAGCTCACTGTCCGCCTACTGCCGCTAATATGGGATTTAATAAAACCCTCGAACTTTCACGTAGATATTATTATTAGCCTACCATGAGTCGAGACGTATTGTAATTTATTGTTTAATCTGTAAGACCTCAAAGGCTCGTAATTATTCCAGTCGTCCGGTTCTATTTTCTAATCATGAAATCGATTGCTCATGACAAAAATTATTTATTGACTTCTTAGGGTCTCCTCTCCACGGTCTCCTACAAAATTCTCGTTCTGTTTCTTTGGAACCGATGAGAGATGCCAATACCTAAAATGTGAGTGCGAAATTTTCACCGCATTACTTGGTATTTGGTCAACATTATACACATAGGTCCATGGTTCGTATTATGAACTACTTCAAACACTACATGGAATATGAGCAAAAGATATTGCTGTCAGCTCTCTTTGGTTCAAAAGAGTGTTCTCACTATAACCTCAAAGATTCCTACAATAAGAGTTCGCACTAATATAATCTTCGGAGTCATCACCGCGACTTTGAAACATGGCATCTCTTCTCTTGAAAGACTCTCTTGCCCCACGATTTGTAACTCTGTATGTGTAACCGCATCTTTTTCTGCATGTGTTATCACATTGAGCCAGCTGTCGATTCGACTGTTAGTCATACGTATAGTTTTTTATCCTTCTACACAGAATTTAATTAGTATCTCATTTTAAGGATTGATTGATGCAATTGCCAAAGCACTCTTTCCGGTTGTACGTTGAGTTGAGTCACGGACTCTATTTGGTCGCGTTACTTTTTTCGATGATATTTCGAATAGTCTGATAGTCTCGACAGGCTCATTATGTCGACCCAATCGAATGCTGATTTTCGTAATAAAGCTGAACAATTCATAAACGCTGTGCTAAACTCACGTCTTCCAATGATGAAATGGCAAACAATTCTGAACACAACGACTGTTTGATACTACTCATGCGTCATCATCAATAAAAAAACAAAAAAAATCACTTCTCGATGAATTATCCTTTATAACATGGCAGTTAATTCTCGTGTGACGGTTTTCGTTTCACAAAGTTACAAATTGCAGAACACAGCTCCAATACTGTTTTAAAAAACATTATTCAACATGAAAACACATTTCTATGCTATTTATTCCTGATAAGAGCTGGTGACAGAAATTTCAACACAGTAGAATTCTTGCTATCATCAACGAGTGTGTGCAAGTATTATTGTGTTACCCGGTAGTTTCTTGATTCAAATACAAAAAAAATTGCAAACATTTAGGATAAATTCCAAATTGACATATAGCCTCAGTTTGATTCACGAACTTTACCAAACTCCCAATTTGATATTTATACAATAAAATTTGGCCAAATGATACCAATACCCTGGTCTAAATTACCGAAGGATAATAACTGCTAATATTTCATGCCACATCATGCCGTCTATTAGGAAAGTACTACGACCAAATTTCGTGTAGTATTTGATGCCTCATGTAAAACCATTGTTTAATGACTGGAACAAAACTTAAACCAGATCTAACCACGACATTACTTCGATTTTGGCAAAATCTTATTGCAATAAATGCAGACATCGAAAAGATGTATAGGCAAATACTACTTCCCAAACTAATCGAAGATGACCAAAGCACTAACAAGCTGGGTATTATATGGCATCCGCAACGAGACATAATTTACCTTCAAAATAAATAGTCAATCCAAAGATGTGACCTGGACAAAGCAAAAGATATGGTTTAAAAATTGATATTACAAAAATTGTGGTTATAGCCAAAACAAATTGGGATGAGGGAGCGCCAAATAGTATTATGTATTGTAAACATAAACCATATTCAACAGATTCAAATTCCACGGTGTTTGCATGGGCGGAACCAGCATCTTTAGAGCTATATGGATTTTGAGATGCGTTGGAGGCAGCCAATGGCTGTGTAATATACATAAGATGATCCAGTGACAATTTGGCAGACACAATATGTCGCATAGTATGTTCCAAAAGTAAAGTGCGGTTAATGTCTTGCTTTGCCAAGGTGAAATTAAATTTGTGTGCTACCTTGCCCTTATTTCGACAGCTAGAGCAGATAGATCATCCTCATCATGAATATAGGCTTAAAAACAATTTATGGAATTCAAGTGGTCCTTAAGATAGTCAAACATATAGAAGAAACAAGATTCTGCTGGCTAATTTTGAATTGTTTTCCTAGATATGGCTCTGCATGTATTAATCATGAATTGCTTCACAGATGTAAAAGTCAAATCAAAATATAATTTCCATCTCTGAATACAATTTAAGGTCATTAAATTAACTCCATCAAGTATAATTATTACTACATTAAGATTATACGTTTTCATCTTCGATAGAGACGATGTGTTAATAAAAAACAACAACAAAACTTCAACTTTGTATAATTAATTCATTTAATCAATTTTAATTTAATTTTTATTTCATTTTTTTTTTTATATATAACATAAAATTGGTGTACTGTTAAAAAAGATGCTGGTCATCGTGATGCGATCATAACAGAAATCGAACAAAAAACTTATAATGACATTACCTAATATATACGTTATGTAAATTATTTACAAATTGAATTAATTATAAGTAGATTTTTGTTATTTATTTTCTTTCGTCTTCACTTTTAAGTCTCTTAAAATAGCCTTGAAAGTATAAATGTGATTGCAACCAAAATGAAACCGGGTAAAACTGGACCAGACCCCAAATTATTACCGGACATGCACTCAATCGGAGCCGTTGGTAAAAGTGCTTTACACAATTGACCACGGAAATTGGTTAGGGCTCCAGCTTGGGCATCCTCATCGTATTGGTGGCCGAATGTTATTGTTGGTACGGATGAAAGTTTTGGATTTAAAGTTTGCGTCTCTCTACCATTATCTTCTAAATATTTACTACCATCAATCGACTTGGAGCATGAATCAATTTGGGGCCATTGTTCTACTTTGGTGGCATTTGCACATTTTTGTCCTGGATACAATCCATCGGCGAAATTATTGGTTGGTTGCATCAAACAATTAATATACTCGAGAATTAGGGATTCCCGATTATGTTCATTTTGGAATGAATTAACTTGAATCATTTTCAAGGCGCACGATTGCACTTTATTGCCAAAACATTCGTTTGGACCATGGTGGCATTCGAAAATAACGTCATTACCTTGGGTTAGATGCTAAAAAAAAAATTAGTATTCAGATTAGTCGTCCAAATATAAAAACAAGAAATATATACTTACAGTTGATTTACCATACGGGATCCATCTAAGGTCAACGTATTTGGCTAGGCTTTGTGGTCCAGTTAAAGCGGGATATAACTGAGTTGTGATGAATTTTTGACTGTCAGGACATAACGATTCGTAATAGATTTTCACCAATTGCTGTGGAAATAGAACAAAAATAATTGATTAGTAAATAGTACGTGAGGGTAGGCAGGATATGCGCAACAACACACATACATATATACGTATTAAATATATTTACAATTTAAATTAAAATTCTAGAACCAAAAACTATAAAAAAAAACGTTAAGCATTATTGTCACCCGTAACAACGTCCTTTACAAAAAATTCCAAATCAATTCAAGACACAACGCACTGTGAAACGTGATTGAAGTTCCAAATTAGAATACCAAAAATTAATTAAGATTTTAAAAATTCACGTGTTTTCTTCATCGATGAGTTAGGATGCGCGTCGTCCAAAGTTCATATATCATTCATGTCTGAGAAATCGTTGTAAAGTGAAAAATTAAGGATTCACTATGATTGTGTAAAATTTTACGATACCCAATTTATTTTATTAGAAACTATTCGCGGTGTGTAATGATACCGTATACCGACAGGAAATTAATAAACAAAATCCTTGGAATTGCGCGAAGGTGAATAGTCATCGCGATATAGTGGAGGGAGGGATACGTACATATATTCATTCAAGTATGTACATTTTAAAGATGATAAATTAATAAATTATTGTTAGTCACATTGATCGTGTACGTGCGTATGATTCATGCATGTGTTATGTTGCATATAGCATACAGCTTAGTCTTTGGTATAATAACGATATGAATGTAGTTCTTTGTTTGGATATTTTTTTCTTCTGTTGTTGTTTGTTTTCCAGTATAGGTTTCTATTGAGATTGTCTTAACAAGAAGCTTGAAAATAGTGTTTTGTAAACAAAACAATTATATACAGTATACGCTAACAATCATCTATTTGCTACAATAATATTTTAAATAAAGAGTAGAGTGGGAGGTAGCTGTTAAAATGTTTAACGATAACTAACTACTTCCTAGGTCAAGTTAGCATCAAGTTTATTCGTACTGCCTAATTCTTAGGTCTCATGGATATCTTACCAGGATGTGTAGCGGTCGCAACAATTTGTAAAATATGTCGCGACTGCACGACAACTAATTCGCACGCGCAAAATTCTTGGCGCAAAATTACCAATAGAGGGCGGAATTGGGTGATCGAAAACCCAGTGAGGTGTATTTTACAATGAAAACACTTGCAGGTGAAGTGTTCGACGGCAAACTAGTACAGACTTTGTGGTTTCGCAAACAAACTTCCACAAGTCATCATTGTTGCACTTACTGCTATGGGAGATAAGCTCATTTATGATCTGCTATCAGTAACAGATAAGATTTATGAAATCACAACACCCAGTATGGCGACAATTTCTCCCTCAACACCATTGACCTCCTGCGGCCCGGAACTATCAGAAGCTGTAGCAACCATCAAACAACTAAGCGACCGACTTGTTAATGTTGAATCAATGTTGTCAACGCTACACACGGGTCGCAGCCGCCCACCAGCTTCGGGTTATCACTCAAGGAACCCTTGGAGACCAAGAAGCGGCAGCAGACGTCGTTACAACGACAAAGGATTCTGCTATTTTCACAAGAAATTTGGAAGTGCTGCAAGGAAATGCTATCAACCTTGCTCTTTCCATAACAGCAACAAATCGGAATCTACCAGCAGTAATAAAAAAAATAAAAAAATCCGATAGCGGGTGCGGCTACTAATCGGATACCACTTAATCGCCGCTTATTTCTTACAGACACAACCAATAAACTCCAATTCTCCAGGTATCTCGTAGATACCTGGTCCTGTCCGCCGCTAATGGTTCAGTAATTCAGGCATACGGGACTAAATTGCTGAATGTTAACATTGGCTTACGGCGGCAATTTCCACACGTTTTTACTCTAGGGTCAGTTGACAGGCCGATTATCGGTGCTGACTTCTTGACAAAATATGGTCTCCTCGTCGACCTCCGTGGACGACGCCTCTTAGATCCCTCGATGAATCTTGCTGTGAATGCAATGACATCAACAATCAAAACAACTACACCAATTACATTCAACTGCTAAAAATGAATATGATTCACTTTTGAAGATGTTTCTTTCTTTGGTTGAAGCATCAGATTATTCAAGACCACGTAGACTGGGCCCAGTTAAACATAAAACTGCGCTTACCGAGTTCGAGCATATGGTCCAACTAGGCATATGCCGACCGTCATCTTCTGCAGTATCATCACCTGCAAGGACAGCGTCGTTTAGCGCCATGGGGAGATTATTTGTCGACTAAACGCCGTAATCACACCGGATCGTTATCCGATCCCACATATTCAACAATTTTCAATGAACCTTGATTTCGGTGTATCTGCTCTCGAATTCCGCAGTCACCAAATTACCCAAGATGGCATAACACCCTCGCTACGAGGAGTTGAAGCTATCGAAAAATATCCCCCGCCAACTTCAATCCAACAAATTCAGCGATTCGTTGGAATGGTCAATTACTACCATCGATTCATTCCAAAGCTAACATTAAACAAAATGCCCAAGAACAAAAAATGTTTTTCTTGGTCCGACGAGTGCGACGAGTCATTCGCCCAAATTAAACGAGCACTTGCCAACTCAATATTGTTGGCCCATCCCAATAGCGAATCACGCTACATCATCTCCACTGATGCATCTGGTATAGTGCAGTAGGGGCAGTCCTACAGCAATGGAATAAAGGTTGTTGGCAACCTTTGTGATTTTTCTCACGAAAGCTATCAACAACAGAGATAAAATACTCAGCCTTTGACAGGGAACTCAATTAGACAATTTACTGTCGACACGGATCATTAGCCTTTAATCAAAGCAATAGTCTCCCTGAGCGAAAAGAGTCCACGGCAAACTCGACACTTCAACTATATCGCTCAGTTCACGACGGACATTCAACATATAGAAGGTAAGCAAAACGTAATCGCTAGTCGTCATGGACTAGCGATCTCGTTTCAACAATAGACTCCGTCAATCTAGATTTTAAAAATCTAGCTCGGGCACTTGAATTTTTTCAAGTCTTTTTTTTTATAAATCGGCTGGTCCTGACCGAATTATACCAGCGGAAATTCAAAACAACTTGTCGATTATTCTCGCCTGGCTGGGAGTAATCTGCAAAGGGTGTTTAAAATTGGTCTGTATTCCGAAGAGGTGGACAGAGGTCAGGGTGATCTTTATTCCGAAAGCGGAAAAAAACTCACATGGCTACCCAAAAGATTTTAGACCCATAACTCTATCATTCTTTCTGTTGAAAACCTTGTAAAGGCTGATAGATGTTTATGTACGATCAGAAACAATTCTGGAAGGATTGACACTCCTTGTGATGGACTACCCTGTAAGTGGGTTAATTAATCATATGCTGTGGAACAGGATGGTTAGCTCGGAGCTGGGGGAACCCACCATTAGGATGTGGGTGGTTAAGGGAACCCCACAGGGAGGTGTCCTGTCCCCTCTTCCCTGAAACATAGCAATAAATGGGTTGCTGTTGGAGCTGGAGAGAAAAGTGATTGTTTATTCAGATGATGTAGCGATAGACGTCTCTGGAAAATATTTAAACACGGTTAAGGTGGTAATCCAAATAGCCC
Source organism: Tipula unca (assembly GCA_951394425.1). Classification (NCBI taxonomy): domain Eukaryota; kingdom Metazoa; phylum Arthropoda; class Insecta; order Diptera; family Tipulidae; genus Tipula; species Tipula unca. Next base: position 29,315,324 of record OX596381.1, on the reverse strand, counting down.
TCCTAATCATTACGAGGTGGCCCATAAGATGTGGCTGGCAATCAGTTCGTTAAAAACTGAACTGGTACTCTTTGCCAGGAAATATAAAATTCCAGCAGTAGACCGACCTACCTTAAACGTCATAGGACTAGCTTTTACCGATAAGGCAAGATTTCGGAAAGAGATGGGGCCTGAAGCTGGTACACTGGCTATTCACTGCCGTAGTAAGACCTATAACTATGCATAGGGTGAGAATGTGGTGGCCAGCTCTTGAAAAAGTAACCTACAGAAATGGGATCGAGAAGGTGCAACGACCGGAGGCCAACATTCGCCTTAGAGGTTATGTTTCAACTTCTCCCTGTCGATATTTATGGAAAGCACTTGGCGGCGAATATGGCTACGCGACTATGAGCCGTATTTCAGTAGAAATGTCTTCAGACAGGACACTCGACGACCAACATTATGCTTCGGGAAATCGTTCCGAATGGTAGCGAAATGGTCGCTATCGGAAACAGCAGCAATACAGTCAATTCTTTATGGATAGCTCCAAGCTACACGGTGAAGCTGGAATCTTCTGTCATAAATTGGAAGTAGATATATCAGTTCGTCTCCCTGATTACTGCAACGTGTACCATGCAGAGGTGATAGCAATTGAGGAGGTTTTGACTTGGTTGAGACACAATGTGGTATCCTCGATTTGCAATTTATTTTGTCACGCGGCAATCAATTCGCATCAATCAGTTTCTCTGACATCAAGAGTAGCGTTAGATTGCCACTTGTCTCTAAATGATATGAGTGAGCATTTCAACATTCTGATAGTCTGGGCCCCAGGGACTAACACTCTCACATGTAGTGTAGCAAGGCAAGTCTCACCAAAGTTGGACTTGAAACGCCCAAAGAACGATCGTGGGGATACTGACAGGACACTGCCTATTTGGAGAACATGCGAGGAGGCTAGGTCTAGAAGCCAATGATTTTTGCAGAAGCTGTATCGACTAGGAGGAGGAAGAGACTTTAGTCCATTTCCAATGCTCATATCCAGCTTTAGAATACAGAAGGCATTAATATATTCTAGTTGAATCTTAATGTACAGCCTCTCCGATCTGTAAAGTGCGTATCACAATGGACCGTCAATAAGTGTGCCGTAGCAGCCTCTAACCTAACATAACTTTAATATAGCTTTGCTATTAACCACGTTATTAAAACGTTGTACAATGCACGTGTTTCATTCAAATAGATTACATTACTTAATATTTATTTATTACTTGCATTGGTAAAGCAGGATATAAATTTGTATTCAAGTTATTATAGAAATAGAGACTTGACAATGATGATATCACTAAAGATATTTTTTAAATTACCCCTAATGTGGGGGGGGGGGGGACGATGAAATGCGTTTTCTTTTCATTAAGCTCATTTTACCTTTAGTTATCTTTTCTTTATATTAAGATTTAAAAAAAAATACAAACCGTCATCAGCTATAATGATTCAATGTCAATATCCAAATATTCCTGTATGAGTAATATCTATAGTTTTTCAAATAATTAAAATAAACAATAAACACTGGCTATGGATCATTTCTCATCAACCAACTGCATTTAAAAGGTCGCCGACGTATGCTCAGGCAATTAAATTACGTATTATCTGTGCTTCCTGCCAGTCGGAGGATGACTCCATCTCTAACGTCTCAGAAGAAAATGAATGGATTCAAATATGGAAGAACACCAAGTAACAGAGACATCTATTGCATATCATCGGAACTATGTATTTAAAAAATCTATAAATTTATTTAAATAAATAATATTGCAATATTTAAACGGTAGTCGTCATCACGCAAATTGAATTTAAATATGAATTAATTAATTATTCAACATGACAAATCAACACTTGTATATGATTTTCAAATTTAAATTTGCAATCATTCGCATTCAAAAAATATTTTAAACATTTTGATCAAATTATCATCATTACACACCTGACAGTGACGCACCCACGACGAAGGTTAATTGGTTCAACCTTGATTTAAAGCAATTAATCATCATCATAAGACGAATTAATAATGTATCATACTGCCTTCGGTACTAGTCACACGTGCTACGCTTATGACAACTTTCAATGGAAAATAATTGGTTTAGGATACTGTTTAAAAGCAAACTGATACTAACGACCAATCCCAAAAGATAATTTATGCCAATAATTTCAATTAATAATTAAAAATGCGATTTATATTTGTTCAACGAATCAAATCAAATGAATGTAATGTCAAATGAAGGTCTGCGAAATTATTAACATTTCGCTTGATTTCGAATAATTGTTTTAGCCTGCAATTTACTATACACAAATAAAATTATGTATACCTAAGCAATTTTAACTGGAACGAATACGTAGTTACCTGGTAAAAGTTACTACACGGAGCGGTTCATTATGAAATTAACTCGGTATATAGAACATGATGATATGAAAAGTAGTTCAGTTATAATAAAATACCATATACCACAAACACAATAAATATAAAAACTTGTTATGTAATCATGATGCCGCGTAAATAGTTTAGCTGAAATAATTTTTAAATATTAAAAATCAAAATTATAACGTTCGACATTAAATAATGAAACAAACAAAAAACGTAACTAGCTATTATCGCAGACCTTCAAAATTTTCAATCAAATCATCATCATTATCAAAATAACTACTCGTATATACCAGACGAAGTACACAGGTACATTAAAATTAGCATCATGTGCACAATACGATAAATAGATTCTACTATTATTAACGTTTAGACAATTCGTTCGTTATTAAATTTAATAAATACAATAATTTTCCACATATACTTTGCTGTTATTAGCGTCTCGCAATTTTCTATGAAAATCTATATACGAGTATATACAGGTGACATTGTATACAAAGTGGCATATCGTTATTATTTTTTATATACGTTATAAACAAAATGGTATTGTTTTTACAATATTCTTACAACAAATATTATAACAATTGCGTTAAACGACCTGAATTAATATTCGAATATGCTATTGTGACTGACTACTAATTACCTCATTAATTTGTATACAAATGTACATTTATTTTATTGGCTGCTTGATTTAAAACTAAATTATTTATGGTAAGCACATTCAGGTGTGCTTGATGGACGATTTATTTGGCAATTATAGTTATCAATCACAGATTTTTAATTCGTTGTTTCGGGCCAAGGAACTCTCGGAACATTATTTTTATTTTAACAAACTTCTTTTAGAGGCTGCATACAATGTTAATTAAAATTATGTGTTGTGAATTATTTATTGGTCGCGTTTTATAAGTTACTGTTTTACGCATAGTTCAAATCAAATTTATTTGGTCACAAAACATTGGCTCAAATTTGATTTTAAGCCCCAATATTATGAAATATATAAGTCACAATATTTTAGATTCGATTACTTTGGCTTAAGTAATTCTATAGTGTTTAGTTATATGTATATTCAGTGTTTCAAAGTATAGTGTAAGAAAGTGGATAACGTCGATAATGTAGACAACCTCTAGAATGGTGATTTGTTGTACTAGTTTAAAATAGATTGTTACAATTGATACTTTGATGGGATATAAAATTCTCGTATTGTACAGAATGCTTTCATAAATATTTCGGATTTCTGAATAATATCTAAAAAATTGGAAATATCGACAAGCTTTCTGTTGTACTCGAAATTAAATTAATCATACAAAGTTACCACGAAACATCTGTCTGAACAGCTTTTAATGCTGTTCAGCTTTTAATCCTACATCAACAGCCAACGCACAGGTATTTTTGGTGGCGAAAAATATATTTACAACAAATACGAATCAGTTTGTTTCCTGTTCACTAGTTCTGTAACAGATTGATCAGATCGAATTTTTTGAATTGCCAACATCTACACCGATTTCTCTGCGGGTTATACGCAAATGAGTTTAACATACTAACTTTTGTGCGATTTATTCGCACGCAACTAGCGATCTTGATAATGCTTTAGAAAGGATTTAACTTATCAGAATTTGATTGACAACGCCAACAAGTTTCAAAATGCCATTATATAAAATGGAGGTAACCAAATCCAATTTATTCAGCTTGTGAAATTGCGTTCGTACGCAATTGCGTTCGAATGTGTCTAAACGGAGGTGAATTTTTAGTTAAAATCTTAATCTTAATTTAATTTTTAAATATAAAAACGGTATTCAAATGAAAATTTAATTAATAATTTTTAAAATTGATCAAAAAAATGTGTACCACTATATTACTTATAAAAATACCTTTCATTTGATATATTATATACCATAGTCAAAAGTTGACCCATCCAGCATCTATGGTCCAAGCGTTTTTATCCAGAACTTTCTTTCCTCCAATCTATTTCTACAATACTCCACGAATTTTTTGTTTCAAATTTTTTTTGTATGCTAATTCCTCAAAAAAAATGGTTACTTGGAATTTTATTTCACAAGTATTCGTGGAGTTTTGTAAATTGGATTAGAGGATACAAAGTTTGGTAAAAAATCATCTGGACCACAAATGCTGGATGATGGATTAAAAATTTTAATTTAGATTATGTTCATATAGCGTTTTTATATTTAGAAACTAAATTAAAATTAAGATTTTAACGGGATAATATAAAAGAGCTTTATACGTTCAGGTGGTTTTTAGAAATTTAAATTTTTTTGACGGCTCTAATAAATTCGCATTTGTCAGTGAGTAGTATTGTCTCCTGATATTCCTGAGATATTTGGTGAGCAACGAAAAATTAACCTCCTTTGCCGCTCTCGTTGGCACAGCTCGTGCTTGCTGTGTGGTATTCGAGGGTTCGATTCCTAATGGTGACCAAAAATCACGGTTGGGTGTTTTTAATGTGTAAGTATATGTGTTTGTTCAGGTATTGCACCGTGAGCCCTTTTTTAGGCATTGAGTGCTGGAGTAATCCGCCCAACATTAATTTTAATATATTAACTCTTTTTCATATATAGCTTAATTTAAGCCGTCTTTTTATTAAACACAAAAACTAAGTCGTTGGATTTGAAAATGCTAAAATTATTGTGGATTATTGATGTTGTTTACATGATGATAAATATTGCCAGGTAATTTACGTAATACTTTACGTATCGATGTTACTATGTCAGGCCAAAATGTTTGCCTAATTAACAAAAATGTTAATTTGTCACAAAGCAAAAATTATATTTTACGTATTCTCAAGTAATTTTGATGCTGCTAAAAACAGTTACAAACTAAACTATATCATGGTAAGAAATTGGTTCATATGAAACTATAGGAGAAACTGTGTGAGTTTAGCTTAGTTTGAATTACAAATTGTGAAATCTAAGATTTAGTTACAATTTCTGCAATTATTTTAGGACCAATTCGCTACGCCGTGCAATTATCCTAGGATTTAAAAAAAAACCTCTGACAATACAAACGTAAAAAATTCATCCCAGGATTTATCAGTTGGTATCAAAAAACTCATCCCAAACTTTTTTAATATGAAAAATGTATATTTTTCTACATAGAAAAAAATTATTTTGGCCAAGTCGTGAAAAGGATGGCGTTTTTCTCATAATGATAAATAAATATGTAACCTACGCGAACTTTTCAAAGAAACCTAAAATCGAAAAAAACTCGTATGGCCAAGTTTTTCTACATATTAACAGCAATTTTCTCATAATGATTGAGGTTGGGTCTTTCTTGGCCACCATAGTGCCAGCGTTGCCGCTATATAAATGTGTCATCTCTGCGAATTGTTCAAAAAAAATTATGAAGAACAAATCTCATAACGATTGAGTATGGGCCCATCTTGATCACCACTATGCCAGCGTTCATAATTTTTTGATGGTTGGCATTACCGCCATATAAATGATTGGGTCGCCTATGCTAACATTACAAAGAAAATTAAACTGACATTGAAGAAAAAATCGTATGGCCAGGCTTTTGTAGGGAGGGCAATTTTCTCATAGCGATTGTGTTAAGGACCACGAATTTTCATCACCATATTCAATAGATATGAGATAATTGTCGTCCTCTCAAACGCTTTGGCAATCCCAACGATCAAACATTATCGGCGTTGAAATATTGGTAGCTAATAAAGTCTTTAATCTAATCGCAATGAGAAAATAGCCATCCTTTCTATGATTTGGCCAGAAGAGTTTGTTTTATTATAGAACCAAATAAATTGTGAGTATTAAAAAAGTCTGGGATGAGTATTTTGGTATCAACTGTATATTTTTTAAATGACGATAAAGTCTGGGATAAATGTAGAAAATGTTGGGTTGAAGCCAATCGACAGACAAATCGGGAATTGTATAAATTACGAGGAAAAGAATCATATGCACAGGTGACCCAAGGACAAGAGGCAAAAGCAAAAGATAGTAACGACGGCCAAATTTTAATAGATGTCGTGAAAATCATAGATGCTCTAAATAAAAAACTTGATGAGCAGGCTGAGACCAATAAACTCATATTTGAACAGTTGAGAAACTTTTCATCATCCAACACGACTAGAAAATAAAAATAAATTTACAAACGCGCAGAATAGTAATTTGGAATGCGAATGGGCTGATCCAACACATCCCCGAGCTGGAAATATTTCTATTTAAACAAAATATCGATATTTGTCCAATCTCTGAAACCCATTTCACACTCCTCATATGCCAGAATACGTGGGTACATATTTTACCATGCTATCCATCCATCAGAGAGAGCAAGAGGCGGATCTACCATTCATACTAAAGAGAATATAAAACACAACGAAGAATCCGCAACATACTGTCCACCACGACATAATTTGAAAAGAGACGATTATGGAAAATGTTTAACACCATGGGAGGTTGTTTTATCATTGGTGGCGAATTCAATGCGCAAATCACATACTGGGGCTCCAGAGTTACTACACCAAAAGGGATAGAGTTGTTTGAAGCTGGAAAAAAATTAAAATGTGACTTTCAATCTGGTTGCTCACCAACTTACTGGCCAACAGATTTAAACAAAACACCGGATCTTATAGACTTTTATGTAACAAAAGGTATATCAGATAACTATATTCGTTTGGAAGATAATGAAGAGCTTACGTCGGACCACTCTCTTGTTATTATGACGGTCAGTGAAACAATAATTGAAAAAGAAATCACAGCGAGACTGTCTAATAAGAATACCATTTGAGAAAATTTTCGAGAATTATTAGAACAAAACATCAATCTTCAAACATCAATAAGGAACATTATACAAGTCGAAGATGAAGTAGAAAGGCTAATAGAAAACATACAACAAGCTGCGTGGCAAAGTACATCTTTCAAATACGCAAATAACATCAACTGTAAGAATTGTCCACTTGTAGTAAGAGAGCTTGTGGCAAAGAAACGTAAAGCTGGAACCAAAGAAAATAGAACCATCCTTAATAACCTATGTAACAAGTTGAAATCTCTGATCAGAACAGTTAAGAATGAATCAATAAGTACATATTTGTCGTCAGTTACTAGCCAAAAAGATTCCGAATATTACTTAAGGAAAGCAACGAAATTACTTAAGAGACAGCACCAATTAGAAATGAGGATGGAAGCTGGGCTCGAAGCGGTAAACAAAAAACTAAATTGTTTGCGAGATACCTATAGAAGAAACGTTTCAACCATTATCCAGGCAACTGCGGATGAAAATGTTAACCTACTGAAACGATCTGATGAGCTTGAAATACAAAGTGTATCTATACAAGAGCTAAAAGAGGAAATCCAAAATTTAAAGATGAAAGTCTCCTGGGTACGACCTCATACTCAAATAAAGCGATACGTTAACCTCTTCATATAATGAATGCTGTGTTTAAACTAAGATACGTTCCAAGGCAATGGAAGGTGGCCGATATCCATACTCCAAGAACCATTGCCAAGATTTTTGAAAAATTGTTCCTGAATAGAATGAAACCCATAATGGTGGAGAGAAATCTCATTCCAACCCACCAGTTTGGATTCAGAGAAAACCACTCGGCTATAGAACAAGTCCATAGAATCACAGATATAATAGAACGTACACTAAAAACTAAAAAAATTTGGTCAAGCGTTTTCCTGGATATAGCAAGCGAGACCTTCGCAAACAATACTATGAAACTCTGAAATCATACATACATAATCGATAGCTACTTCCGTGTAAAATATATGAAGACAAATAGTCGGACCTAAATAAAACTTCGCTGGAGTACCACAAGGTACCGTATTGGACCTTGTCTTATACCTCCTGCGTATACTCGGGATTTACCATCAATGGAAAAAGCAACTATAGCACTTATGGTGATAATACTGTGATTTTGGCAGTTGGGAACAATGTAGAAGAAGCTACTGACAAAAGTCGACAAATTCGGTCAAGAATTGGATGAAAAAAGGTATAATAAAACTGAACGAAACTAAATCTAAAAATATTTCTACTAGAATCCCAATCAAAATCAACTCTAACCAAGTTGCCTATGCAGATACGGCGAAATATCTAGGTATGACGCTGGATGCCAAGTTGAGGTGGACGAAAGGAAGAGCTGAATATGAAGTATAGGAAGATGTATTGGCTCTTAGGTAGACATTCTGAACTATCCATACACCATAAATTGCTTTTATACCGGCAAATACTAAAACCGGTATGGAACCGGTATACAGCTTTGGGGTTGTACCAAGAAAACGAATATCAAGATGATACAGACGTTCCAAAACAAAGTACTTCGGAATATTGTAAATCCTGCTTAGAAAAGAAAACCTCCACTGAGATTTAAAGATGGAACACATCGCTGAAGTTATTACGTATCAGGATTATTATTGGGCTGCAGGATTATTAGGTTCATTGCAATCTAATTACTTACAATATTTTTAAAAAATTGCAATTTTCAATGAATCAGTTTTACGATTTTGTAAATTTTATCGAAATTTAAGAAATTTCAGATTTTTTAAAACAAGATTTTAAAGTTAACAGAATCACCAAAAAGATCAAACAAATGATGAAAATGTAAAAATACAGTTCAGTGATGAAATGTTTTCGTGCTCTTCGACCATTTTATGGTGTTCATAATCATAATTGGATATTCATCATTCGACTAGAGTTCTTATACAAGTCGATCTAGCTGAAAGTGTACGTGAAGACCGCAATCAATCAATTCGTTGCCGTTCTCAAGCTCTGGGTCTCTCATATGGCACATTGTGGCGTATTTTGAAGAGAGATCTTGGTTTGAAGGCATACCAAATACAGCTTGTTCAAGAATTGAAGCTAGTTCCTTTGGAAGCCGACCTTCCTTTGCGTCATCGATTTGGTTTATGGGCGTTGCAATAGCTCGAAATTGATCCGTTTTTTTTATCGGAAAATTGTGTTCAGCGATGAAGCTCATTTTTGGCTGAATGGATACGTCAACAAACAAAATTGTCGTATTTGGGCTGATGAACAGCCATAGAAGAAGAGGTTCAAGAGCTTCCAATGGATCCTGAAAAATGTACTGTTTGGGGCGGTTTATGGGCAGGTGGCATCATCGGACCGTATTTCTTTAAAAATTCGGATGGACAGCGTGTTAACGTCAATGGCGCAAACTACAGAGCAATGATCAATGAATTTTATTGCCAACAATTCAAGATATTGGTGCCACACAGCAGGCCAAACCATCGATTTATTGAAATAAAATTTTAATGAGAACATCATATCAAGAAAGGGACCCGTGAATTCGCCTCCAAGATCTTGTGATCTGACGCCGTTAGATTACTTTTTATGTAGGTATCTGAAATCACTTGTTTATATCGATCAAACATTAAATGTCATAAACATACAATTGTTGATTATTAAATTGATTTTAATGCGTTTTATTTTTAAAAAAAATTCCGGAAGCTCTTATTGGATACTATTAAAAGATACAAAGGATTATACTGTCACAAAAAGCACTGAAGCAAATTCTTTATCTTCCGCAGAAGGCACGTATCCAAAATCTTGGAAATTTTGAAAGAATAATGATATAGAGGTGCGGCCATCTGACCACCCGGAAATCCAAAAGATTAGTGATATCCGTGGATGATGTCTATGATAATTTAAAACACATGTCCATTAATCCCGGATACCGCTAAATCCAATAACATAAACAACTCATCTTGAAATTAATTTCTTTACATTACCCACATAGATATATAGAACCGCACCCTGTACAAACAATAACTTCTGTTTATATGATTTTAATTAGTACTTGAGTGATAATTAAATTTTACTTAAGTTTTAAAATAAGAATGTGCTACTGTTCATCTTAGTATGATCTTTTTTTGTTATTTTAACGAATATTCAAATTTCGTTTTGTATAGACGTATGATTTTACCAGTTTTAATTATTTAGCTTTTATTTATGTACATGGGTGCAGTAAAGTGTTGGCAACCCCAAAAAAAAAATTATTTGACAGCTGAGAGGTTAGGGTTAGTAAAAATGTGGTGTTACACGATAGAACAACGTATTTTCATTATTGAGGAATATCTTTAAAAAAATGAAAGTTTGGCAGTCGCAGTTCGAAAATTTGATGGCTTTGTTAATCGCCAAAAATTGCCGCATTTGAAGTATGGAGAACCCACATGTGATTGTCGAAAAACCAATACAAGCACAGCGTGTCACTGTTTGGTGCGGATTTTGAGCTGGAAGGCTGGTCAAGCGTAACTGTTACTGGTGCTCGATATCGCGAAACGATAACACTCTTCTTTCTGTCTCAGTTGGAAGATATTGACATAGACGATATATAGTTTCAACAATATGGTGCTACATGCCATACACCTCGTGAAACAATTCAATTACTGCATGAGACATTTCCTAGTCGTGTACCCTCTCGTTTCGGTGATCAGAATTGGCCCCCTAGATCTTGTGATTTAACACCATTAGATATCTTTTTATGGGGTTATTTGAAGTAAAAGGTCTATGTCAACAAGTCAACAAGCATCAACGAAATTCAGCCACATTTATGCAAAAAGGTCATGGAGAATTTCGATAAAAGAGTTCGTATGAGCACACAATCTGAAGACTAAAAACTGTGTTTTTTATTTAATATGTGCAGCGCTAATTAAATCTCCTTGGAACTTGTAATGAATTTATTGGCCGCGACATTTTAGTCGTTTGTGTTATCAGTAAATATTGTGAATTTTAAATATGTATGTCCATTATTTGCTAAAGCAAAATGGTATTTTAACGCCCCATTAATTATCCAGTAGACCGCATTTAAACAATTTATGTCGGTTTGTTATTTGCGCTGGGGCGATGGTAATTCATACACAACAATAAAAAAAACGAATATGATCGTTTGACATTATACATAAATTAATTTTAAACTTGCGTAAACAACTTAAACTTCTGCAAATATTTGCCTATATTTATATATATGTATATATATATATATATATATACGCGACGCTAAATAGCTAAAGATTTATGAATAACTATTATGGTTGACTGAAATTTAAATAAAATGTATAAATCGAAATTTCCAATAGATTTCCCGAACCCAACACTGCAGATATACGTAAACCTGACTCTATAAAAATACATAAAAGGTGTGAAATAAATAAAAAAATTCAAAGGAGAGGAATTTGAAAGCTGACCGTGAAGGAATGTGTTGATATATAATATTCTACGGACGATTGAGATTATTTGTTCTTTCTATAACACAAAAGAAAGCCACACCTAGATTAACGCAATCCATATTGTTATGACCAAAATTGATTACAACCGATTATCCTGATGTATATTAAACCACATTCGATATCGTCGTGCAAATTTTTGTCTTAACTGCGCGTCTCTCTAATAAAATATCTTACAAACAATATAATTTTTTAGATAAAGTTCTAAGTCGCATGCCGCGGTTTTGTTTTTTATTTATACATATTTATTGATCGTCTCATCAACTAAATTATACATAAAATATTCAAGGCTAAGTAAATAAAAAATATTTCTACCTGCCTGTTCCATCACCTATAATATATACTCGTACATACCATCATCATGTCATCGGGGCACAACAATATTTATGTATACTAACTATATCTAAAAATAAGTCTTGCAAATGGTTTGTAAATTAATTTGTTTATGCAATTATGATTATTAATTTTAATCAATCCATTGAAGTATTTATTTTGATGACGTCAATAAAATGAAAATCTAATCCATTCATCATCCAAACCTAATGAATATTTTTTGAAGAAAATCGTGACATTTATATTCGAGTTTCGTATGTGGCACGCATATTGCATATATACTCGTACATACATACATATATACTCGTATACAAATTAGATAATTTAGAGACGAAACTAATATAACCTTCAATTTAAACAAATATTTTCAAACCTGATCAATATTAATTATATTATAAATTCTAGGAATGTTATATGTTCACGATCAAATAAAAATGTTTATGCATGAAACGATCAAAAGGCTTATGACTCAGCACTCATATATAGAAACAAAAATCTAATGTTACAACTAAACACTAAACAAATTATTGTACAAAAAAGATCAAGTTAACATTTGACCCAAACCTTTAATTGATCGTACAACACGAAAGAATTCATATAATTTTCCACCACTATACGATCAAGCATTTCTCTTTACGAGTACATGATCGACCAGACAACAAACAATAATATATTCTTTGTAAGAATTAATTTAAGACACAACAAAATACTTCGATTTATATACATATGTACTGTACTTACTTTTTGTGCTTGAGAAACTGCAATTAATGCAAACAGTGCGATTATTTTAATAAACATATTGATTTTGATTTAAGTTTTTATTTATAATTTTATTTATGTTAACAGTGTGAACAGGTTGAAATACCGCGATCGACTGACTAGTTTCGTATATAAAATATTTTATTGGTGTAACGAACGAACCTAGCGTAAAGTAGTTTTATTTGGTATATAAGACGTTTTTATTTTTATTTTCCTTGTATACGTCTTTCATTTGTATGGTATACCCGAAACGTCTTAATGTATGGGTTAGCGCATAGTGGTAGTAAAACTATTATGTATACACACAAAGTTCATAGGCTTTATGTTACCGGTTTTTTTTTTATTTGTGGATGTGGAACAAAATACAGTTTAGGGTTGCTCAATAGTTCGTGTAGGGTATAGATAGTAAAACAGGTAAAACTATTGTTATTCTTCATATACATATAGTATTGTTTTATTTTTTTCGGCGACGGATACACTTTTTTATGAATCAATGAGTTTGAAATTAAAACTAAACATATTATCATATGTGAATAGTTTTATCGTTGTTATGTAAAATAATCGTTCGGGTCGATGAATTTATGTATGTATAGCATAAATTGAATATACGCGGTATGTATAGTGGCAACTAAACGTTAATTTATTTTACATTAATCGAGGGATGGTGTCGAGTGCTGTGGGTCTCATTGCCGCCAGACACTCATCATCGTTTTATATATTTACTTAAATAGCACAATTTTTTAAAGCCCCGAATTGTGTATTTTGCCGTCTCTATATTTTGAACATTTAAAAATTAAATTACAGTATAGACTCTCTGTTAGCTGTATCCGCAATTTTTTCCACCATCATTTTGCTTAATGGTTTTAAAAATTAAAATTAATGGTTTTGTTTATGTACAATAGATACAACATATTCGTATAAGGTTGCCAACACGTATCGAATGATTTTAAACTATACATATATACATACAAGCAGGGATGGGCGAGGTAGATTACGCTGTGTAATATACACGGTTGTCGACACGTAAAACGTTACATCAGAGTACTTGGCAAGGTTTTTTGCCAATGTTTGAAAAAATTGCGCTAGTATGCAGCTGTATTTTGTAAATCATACGCACGTGAGATTCCGTACAAATTCAGGTGATACATTGGTAGCAATTGTATTCCATTTGGAAAGCATATTTTCAGCAACCTTATTGCATCCACTATATTCTTCTTCAGCAATCATCTCACTACTGTCAAAAATTTTAGGATAACGCAAAAACCGGTTATAAGTGTTAGCAGGTATTTGTTAATGGAATTGATTTATAATCTTTATTGATTTTTTCAAGAACACGTGTTTTTGTACAAACAGGCGTTATAGTCCCCCTTCGAGTAAATGTTATGGGAAACAAAAATATTTTTTGTCTAAACTGAATACTGAACACATTTTGGCGTTGCGATATTATTGAACGAGGTTCCAAAAGCTGGTTTAAGTCGATCGAATATGAATGTGTCTTTCAATTACCTTATAATTTACAATTCTTACAATTCGCCTGAATATTTAATATTATCAGTTCCACTCCGTTAGATTGCGGGTAATAAAGAGTTGTCCAAATTCGATTTGTACCTAGAAGCTTCGTTGATTCTGATAAAGCTTAGATTGGAACTGATTGATAAATGGTTTTCCACAAAAGTTTATGCAGAAGTTGCGGCGGTAATATCCTTCATATATAGAGTAACCAACTAAAATGAATGCATATCCATTTGATAGCGGAAGTGTAACATCCAAACGATGTCCAAATAAATGTATTCAAAACAACAAATTTTAGCTCTTTGGCATGGAAGGCACGACTGTGCTCAAATGTTAACGTCTTTATTCATGTTAGGCCAAAAGTAACGATCCGTTTTTAATTTTCTAGCTGAACGACGAGTGGAACCAGAAAGTTATTCTGATTTTCCTCGCCTGGCTTTTTTAATTCCGGAATAGATTTGAGATCCAGTGTTTCTTCGCTAGAGGCAGTCTCGTTATCGCTTGGGCGTGACAGACTGTCAGCGACAACATTATCTTTGCTTTTAATATATTGAATGTCCGTTGAAAACTGCGAAATCTAAAAGATAACCCAAAAGTGTTTCATGAGTACGTGCACTTTTATTCAAAGCGAATGCTTCATTACACTCTTTTGACCAAGCAAAATTTCTTGCAGTAACAAAACTAAATGCGCATGAATCGGTGATAACAATTCAGCTAGTTTTGAAAAAAAAACGATGATAATAAATAACCATGCCAATAAACTGTTGAATTTGTTAGTTATGAATCTGGTACTGGAAATTCCGATATAGCTTTAACTGTTCCCTCGGTTATGGGAATATTCCTTTACGGGTAATTTTGCGACTTAGAAAGTTAAGAGCATTAATTAACACCAAAAACGGATTTTGAAATTTTGATATTGATATCAAAATCTGCAAGCCTTTTAAACTGTAGTTGTAATGAACCTTTGAAATATCTGAGCAGCGTTGCGTGAACCAAAAGGCATTTGTATCAATTAGAATAAACCAAACGGAATGGTAATTTCAAGACTGCAATAGATTAGTTAGTCATTGAGGAGAATGTGACAAAACCTATTCTTAAGTCCATCACTACAAATCGCTTGCTAAATCATAATTCTTTAATAAATATTTACTATTTCAAAACGACGCTAACCATGCAGATTAAACAGAACATTTTTTTAAAAAGTAGATTAAAATGCATATTGAAGTCGTAATATTATAAACTTGTTGTCCTACCGTATCACATTGATCCTAATGATATTTGGTTACAGTAGTTTCAAATAAAATTGACGCCGTTGTCGACACGTCGACGTAGTAAACAATATATGACGCGTAAATGCCCATCCCTGCATACCAGTTTATCACAGTATGTATTACTTACCGTTTCACAAGCAATTACGACAGAATTTGGTGTTTGGCTTATTATAGATTTAGGATTTATTTTGGCCCAGTAGTTAAAAGTTATTTCGACTATTTTCGATTTGGTTCGAATCAAATGGCGCACATCAATCACAGACCCACGCCGAACACAATCTGTACTCCAAGATAATTAAGATTATCAGAAGTTGAAAATGAAATACGCAACTCAATGCTTTACACCTCTAGAGGAAGCAGATAACACAATCAAAGATTAATAATATACGAGCAGCTTATAAGCCACGATATCAATTACACATCGGAATGAGATCAAAATTATCCAAGGACATTTCAATGCATACATTGAAATGGATTACATGAAGTATGGCTATGGGTAAATAAGCATTAGATCTCTCTGCCGCACACCGAGTTAACTGCAAAATTTCTTGATAGCCAGTTCTCAACTATAACACAGCATTGAGAATGTATCATTGTCATTCTACACCATCGTACCAAATTTTTTGGCATATCAAGGTATTCCAGTATTGATCGAGCCATATCTGGCGAAAATTTAGGAGCACCTGATGTATTTAAGAACACCTTGGTAGTCAACAACCGGGCCCACCGCTAGAAGGGTGATTCTATTTAATGTATAATGTAGAACAGTAACTTGCATGTTGTGCAAAGGAGAGCTATATACCGCGATTATTCACATACTTCTAAGTGGTCTCCCTTCTTGAAGATAGGTCATATTGCGGCCACTTTACAGTCGTTAGGCATAACTTCGGTTCGGCATACTAATCGAATTCGGTCGAAAAGACAGCTCCACAAAGTATCCCTTCCAAATATCAAGAGCTCCGAATTGATAGTCCACCCCAGGTGAGCGGTTTCGGTTTAATCTCTGCATGACCCTAGTGAATTCCTCATGGGATGGATTCTCAATGCAAATTTTCGCAGTCTCTATTTGAGGTGACTCAACTACAGTCTGTGACGAATGATGAACACCAAGCAGGTCGGTAAAGTCTCTACGCATCGAGTACTGCATCGATGTTGACACAGAGGTGTCAAGGTGCAATCCAGTAGTTGTTGAACTTTCAGATCCGTTTCCAACAGCAACATGAACGGTAATATTAATGAAGTAGCATTCGCGGACAATAAAGTATTGCTAACCGCCTTCGTTAGCACAGTAAGTAGCGTGCTTGCTTTGTTATTCGAGAGTCTCGGATTTGATTCCCGGTGTTTTTAATGAGTAAGTATATGTGTTTGTCCGGGTATTGCCCCGTGGGCCCTTTAGTGGCATTGAGTGCTGGAGTAATCCGCCCAATTTTAATTTTTAAAAAGTATTGCTGCTTACTGAAAATTAACGAAAAGATTCATGGAAAAGCGCAGCGCCCCATAGTCATGATGATTGACTGGTGTAAAGAGTACAAAATGGAAGTATCTTTCACCAAGGCGGTCATGATCCAACTTAAAGAAACACTCGATATTAGGAGATCACCTCTAATGTATTAGCAGACTAGAGAATAAAGATGGTACAGATAGTAAAATGGTGTCACCCCGCACACGTCAAACGACTAGCAGAGAACAGCAAGAAAGTTTTCTAGGTCCATAATCGAGTAGCGAAGGAAACATGGAGATTAAAGCAAAATACACTTGCTAGAATATACCAATAAGGCCTAGTAATGACTTCTATAACGGAGCGTAATGACACGTGAACGGATGAATTTTCACCATAGAAGGACATTAGTCAGCGCCCTAAGGTTATTCCGCTTGGAATTACAAAGGCCTACAAAGCGATATCGACTGATGCTGTTACTGTACTAATTGGAGTAATCCCGATTGATATATTCCTGAGAGAGAGAAAGTTGCAAATTCTAAACTGAGAAGAAGACAAGACTACTTGAGCTACGGCAACTTTTAGATTTCAAAAAATCATATAAGCCATAATCGAAACACGAAAAGCGTCGATAGCACAATAGCCAGAAAGATAGACCAACTCATGGAAGAAAAAGCTAGCCTTAAGTGCACCGCTAACACAGATGTATTAGTCTCCTACTTTCAACGAATATAATAGAAGACGGCACCTGTGAATGTGGCTAGTTTAAGGAGACAGTAAACCACGTGTTATATGACTGTGTATTAGCCGATGAAGCTAGGGTACGGTTAAAAATGGAGCTGAGAGCAGTATGGCCAGACCATACAGATTTAACAGATTCTGTGATTCTGTTATAAGCAAATGGTAGTATGAAATTCCTTTTATGATTAATTTTAGAGATTTTAACGTATAACGTAAGGCTTATTATAACGTAACCCCACGCAACTATCGTATTAGGAGCTTGGGACTTACTAACTAAACAACTGTAATTGACACGGATGCAAATCGAAGATAACTTTTAATTAAACAAGATAGTAGACGAGTAGGGTTTCACCTGGCCAACCATACCGACAACGGAGACTTAAACAGAAACGAACGATGGCGTGGTAAATGGAAAAAAGCTCCGCCTGGGTGGTATTTCCTCGCAATAGGCGTCCAACACATGACAATGACAATGACTTTTAGAACCTCGCCCCTTCGCCATTTTTGCTTCTTCTGACAACCGCCCTTTTGAAATTAACATGTGGACAAATTGGCTGCGGGAAATTTTGGTATAATGGATCCATGTTTCTAGATCAATTGGGAAGAATGTGATTGCTACTCTAAGGTCCGTGAACAAAGTACATCATTCTCCCACCATTACCGGTCGGAGTTTCGAGTCGTGAGTACGAACCTACCTCTAGCATTAAAGCCCGCAATTACCATTCTAACATCGTGTTCGAGTATAAATTCCATCAGATCACCCAAGTCATTGTAAAATCGGTCATTATCTTATGGCTGGCTGACTTCTGTGTGTGGGTTACTCAATCGATTATTACCTGCGTTGAAATACAAAACAGCTTGCTTTATCTACGGCTCAAGAAGAAATCCAGCTCCAAGTTTTCCGAGGTCATCTAGAGCAACATTGTAGAGCAACATTTAGGCCAGCGATTGTTTCTTGAAGAGCAACGAGTTCCAGCCGATACTACTTCCTCCATTTCCTTTTATAGACATTATAAACAGTTAATTGGTTTTACGGATGCGGGTCGTCAACCCAGCTGGTTAGTCGATTCCTGCGACAAGCAAAGGAAACTGTGGTGATATCGTTGGAACATGCTCGTGCAATTTCAATTAACGAGACATGTGACTGCCCCCGAGCTCATGGACCAGTCGAAATAATAAAACGTGGCCTCTTATTGAGTCAGCAAATTGGATCTAACGGTTTCGATCCTGAGCGGTGTCTTCATACTGTCTTAGACAATTTGAAGAAGCCAAGTCGTCCTCTACATGATGGAGCCATCGTCGCATCTGGTGGCTCTCCTTTTAAAGATTGCTGCACAAATCGTTCCGGATCAGCACGCGGAACATGACCGAGGTAGCGTACTCGCTGAGATCTTACTTCATGTGCAACTTTGGGGACTGCCGCCAGATCTCTGATCTCACCTGTGATTCTTCTCTCCATATCCATATATAACAACGGGTCTGATCAACGCTTGGTAAACCTTCAGCTTATGGCTTTAGAGGATACCAGTGGCATGAAATAAAAAAAATTAAAACTAATTAAGATCGATAAAATAAATGTTTTTAGGCAATTTCACATATAATCAAATCGACTGGCGGCACTTTAAAGGCGAATATTGCGTAAACTTAAACATGAATACGAAAGAGATAAACAAGATATACGAAAATTGTTTATCAATAAGTTCAGATTTGGTTCTAAATATTGGTTGGTACAGTTAAGAATATAGAAAAGAGGGCGTCAAAACGAATTTCCCTCTTACGCCGAAGAGTCTCGCAACGGGCCTGAAAATAGGTACAACTATACCACTAAAAATAATTTTTCCTTTGTTGATTTTTTTCACATTTCTAACGAGCATCTTTACTCCACGGCTGAGATAAATTCAGAAAACTTCTCCATTTGGGTTGGTTATACGTCATAAGTGGTGCTAAAAGAAAATTACCGCAACCGCAATGTCAACATAAAAAATTATATTTGCGTGCATCAAACTTGACAAAGATGACTTGTGAAGGGAGTAAATGAAAATGGATTACATTCCGGTGTTTGAACAAAGTAACAAATTGCCATCGATACAATCGTCTTAATTCGAAAAGTAAATATTTTTGGTTTTGACCTGTACAAAAACTCACACTATCGCGGCACCATACATTATGTGGTGTATCACACATATAGTCGAATTATATCGATACACATACATATGTACACTTCGTGTCAAACACACCAATCCAAACAAATTCAGAATTGTATTGGAAACAATTTTAATAATTTCTTGTAAACAAAACAAAAATAAAAAACTTGTTTGTTAAGAAATTAATAAGAAAACGAAAGCGCAAGATGAATATTCAATTTAATATATTACGTATATGTACATATATGTAGATACAGCTATACATACACAAACATAAATTTTCTTGTATTTCATCATGTATAGGTATGCAATCGTTAATGACTGTTTGATTAGTCAACAAAAATACTAGAAAAATTGAACACAAAAAACAGCTTCTTGATAACAGATGCGTTACAACAACAAAAAACGGATAAATGGCATTTAGAAATGTGTATATGTATGTGTGCACTCGCACACCATTTACAGCGCGCAAATCATTAAAAGTTTTGTAAGAAAGAAGTTTTGGTGTTGTTGTTAATTGCTAAACTTAATTATGGGTATGTA
Source organism: Tipula unca (assembly GCA_951394425.1). Classification (NCBI taxonomy): domain Eukaryota; kingdom Metazoa; phylum Arthropoda; class Insecta; order Diptera; family Tipulidae; genus Tipula; species Tipula unca. The sequence continues at coordinate 29,294,985 of OX596381.1, read as the reverse complement.
TGTATATGGATATATACTGAAATTTTAGTATAACTAATGTGCCATAAATCATAATCATCACGCGAATTGTAGAAGTTTCCAGTTTTCTTATATACTCGAACAATCACCAATTTATGTTTTTGTATATAGTGATGGTTTGTTTTGTTTACTCGAATAGATCTGGATTAAGTTGGTTTAGCTCATGAGATGTATCAAATTATTGATTACTGAAGTCATCTTCTATCTTAGAAATAGTTAGATTTTTAGTGAATCAACCTTAAATATTGATATCACCATATTCGCAGCATCTAAATATTGGGATGACCGTTCCGAAACTATCAGAAATAATGATTTGTGATCAACTCGTACATGGTTTGAAAATTATTTGTCTGTGTAGTTAAGTTTAGTTGCTAATTACTTCTCATCAAAGCGAGTAGTGATAAGATAAAACCTTGAGCAGTTTCATCGTAACGCTATATTTTAACTAACCTATATTCTAACCACAAAAGCACAACATGTTGTTTGGTAATTCCAAGTATATACATAACTTTGTATATGGTGATCTTAATGTCCCAAGTGTTCATGAACAAAAAAAACCGTCTTCTAAATTAACTTTCACGGTCAAACCTACATGATTTGAAAAGCTTGTTCGAGTTATCGGGGAAAGTTGAGATTAGAATATGCTCGGACATAAAATCAATTTTACGAAGGTGGTTTGGTGGTGCATCAATTGATATGCTTAAATTGATATATAAAAGTGTCGTTGTCAGGTAGGCTAGGAACGATGATGAAGTCCGTTATTTTTGTTTTTGTTACGATCCACGAGAGGAAGGTATGCTCTTGCTCATACTGATATAGATAGTTGATAGTGAAATACGGCGATAGTGAAATATACCGAGCTCTGTACAATATCGACATCAGAGATCTGATGAAGATCCCCGATATTGTACATGAAGTAAGATCTCAGCGAGTACGCTGGCTCAGTCACGTTCTGTGTGCTGATCCGGAACGAATAGTGTAGCGATCCCTGAAAGGAGAGCCACCATATGGTAGGCGCAGAAGTCGTTGCAGGTGACGATGGCTAAACGGTGTAGAGAACGATTTGGTTTCTTCAGGTTGTCCAAACAATCGAAACAATTAGAGCCGGATTGTTGACTCAGTTAGGGGCCAGTAATGGCCTTTAGAAAGACTGTTTATTATTACCTATCACAGGTAGCAACAAATCTTAATGTTACACCCAAGCCATGTTTAAGATGAAATGGAACATCTGATTTTTGAGAAAATTAATTTTTTATTCCTATTTCACATTTCTTAAGGGAACTTTCGATAACATTTTTAAAAAACTATTTTAGGTGACAACATATGAATAGAACGAGCTCACAATTTTCTTACGAGCTGTATTATTATTTAATAGTTGAAAATAAAACTATATGTTGAAATATTTAACGAGACCCTGGCGACCGAGGCACGACGGTATGGGCGACCAAAGAATACAAATGTCTGATAGCACTATCTAGACAATTAGAAAGCAATGAGTGTAACAAATTTGGAAATTGGAGCTGAAGGGCTGGCAAATTTATTCTGTAAGTGCACACTGGTGCGTTGGATAATGGCCAGTGGCGATACAATTCATTGAAGTTTGGAAATTTAAATCATCTTGGAGACCGAGCGACAGAGAATGAAGACCTTTTCGTTAGAACGCAGATAGAAATTAAAACATTTCAGTCGATCGATTAAAAGCAGCACACAGAATTATCCGTTCAACTGACCAAATATTAGGCCCCTATATACTCAAAACCGTATTCGTATTACCGAATAATCATTCACTCCCAAAGGAGGGGGAAATTACATGCGAAGGAGTCCTGTAGCATCTTAACAATTATGAATATATTTTAGTTGTCGTATTGCTATTCTGATGGAATTTCTTTTATTTCTTTCTTTTTTTAACTTCGGAGTCCTTATCTTCGTTTTGGTGACTAGTTATAACGGGGTAGATAAATTTGGCATGGCTTTATAGATATGCAAACGGCATTGCGGAAATTTCTATGAAATTTATTACTGAAACTCGACATAATTGTTCTGTATACATAACACGAATCTGAATTATTTGAAAAATCTTGTACCTCGTCTACTCAGGCATAAGTAGTTTATTTGATCAGATACAAATTCGAATACGTAAATACTTAATTTTTTTATTTATTATTAACTTGGTTGGAACCTACTGAGGTTCTGCAAACCTAGAAGTTCTCTCCTAAATCGCAGAAATGCACTATAGCCTTACAGCAACGTTCAAAAATCCGAAAGAGACCCCTAATCTAGCTCTGACGAAGGCCGGACAGCTGCACAGATAAGCAGTCGTCCACTTCCTTAAGACAGTCGTCACAAAGAGAGCTAGTCCTAGAATTATGAATTGGTTCTTTTTTAAGGATGACACGTTTTTAATAAACCTTAAGTTGGACTCCATAATGAACTTATGAATGAACTTCTTAATATCGTCCTTAAACTTACTACGCGATCCAGATTTCGCTAAAAAGACCGCAACCTCATTTCCCTCAACGCTATACAATAAACAGGCCCTCACATGAGCCTTACTCTAGTATTGGAGCAAAGGAGATTAATGTGTAGTGCTTGAAATGTTTGACCAGTTTAGACACAGTAAAAGTGGTACACTTTACTATCCGTTCAGAGATTCATATCCTTACCTAACTCACAAGCTTAAACGCCTTAATCGCACTTTAGGTAAATGTGTTCAACATGTGAAATTAGTTCAGCTTGAAAAATCGTGTATTGTGTAGCCAGACTACTGAAGAGTTTAGGCCCATACTTATAGGACAGTAGAATCCAAACCCTGAAGTGAAATCTGAACGAGAGCCATCCGGCAAGAAAGACTTTCGACTAAGTCAACTGTGTATAGAAATCCTGAGAAAACCACAATTATCTCGAAAGGAAAACGACGCACAATGAATTGGTGAAGTTTTATTTGCAGGCAATACTCTGTCATTTACCTTTTTGACCTCTGGATGAATGACTGTAATTCGGGCAAACATAGAGTAGATTAAAAAAAAAAAAAAAGCAAGAGGAGGAGTAGAACACATAGGCTTAGTTATATCCCTTCACCATAGAAGGCGTTACTTTCACAACCGGTCACCATGCAACTGATGCATAGGATAGTAGAGGTAAAAGCAGTGATTTGTAGTTGTTGACATCATTTAGTGGATCAGGCCTCGTGAATTGCCAAAAACTCTTCTGCATGGCCAAAAAAATTGCAATGGCCTTTTTCAGCTTATACCCAATGTGAAATTTCCAGGAGAGTTTACCATCTAGAATGACTCCTAAGTGCTTGATGTGCGATCTTTCGAGTAGTAGTTGAACGAGAGTTAGTTAAATGATAATCCTGAAATGATGACCCTATTTAAAGCTTTAATTTGAGTACTGATGGATAGAAAACCATGCTGCAATTCGGCAAGGAGACGCCATCAGGACCATTCGATCTGAAAGGTGCCAACGAAAAAATATATCAGCGTAGAAGATCAGTAGTAATCAACCTGGTCAAGTTCCAGTTCGGATTACCGACAAATATGTCAGGAGGCTCGGAGGCAACCACACCCGAATCAACAATGTCACACCCAGGACAACAGTAGCTCACCGACTTCTCGCCTGCTACAGGTAAGTCTGCCGCAATAATGCATAACATGACATCCTTGAAAAAGGTAATTGGACTAAACTCGTTAGATCCATTTGGTTTTCGAATCGATCAAAACGTTGTTCAGAATTCAGATTGTTTATTAATACGCGTACCATTTAGCATTCGACGGGCAATTACAATTGCGGACATAGATAGAGCAACTTTCACGTGCAGAACATATTATCAGAACGGATAGTTGCAAAAATTTACAAAAATCGATTTGCTATTCAGGCATTCACTTACCTTTGAATAAGAAATATGCAGAAATGTTAGCTTGGTCGACACAAAAATGAATTTATGTTCCAAATCGGTTGTCCTCTACGGTTGGAAGACTAAACACGAGTATCATTCAGTTATGGAAAACGTCGTAACTGGGAGAAATGATGAATGCCATTTGAGAATTTGAGAGCTGCCCGTTTGCAATGCTTCAAAGAGCTGGGTTTACGGCAAATTCAGTGAAATATTCATTTTTTGTAGACAGCATTAGTTAATTAGGTTTCGTAATTGTTAAATAAGGATTACGTAACGATTCAAAGATCAAAGTGAAGGACAATTCGTCCCATGTAAATGAAATTAAAGTGTTTTGTGGACTGATGAATTATTATGGAAGATTTGCTCCCAAATGTCGTGTTGGTTCAGTTTGACCCAAAACTATCAGTTCTAAAAACATCAGATGCATCAGACTATGGCATCCGTGCATATTTATCCGGCATATAACATCAAACCATAATATCATTGGTTTCTCGAACTCTTTCGAAATGTGAACGTAACTATTCCGTATAATTGATCATGAAGCGTTGGCATGGTTTTTTGGGGTACGGAAGCTCGACCAGTATATCATGGATTGGAAATTCATAATACGTGCATATCATAAGCCTCTATAGAATGTGAATGCTGATGCTTAGAATAGGTGTGCTGATGCTTTATCCAGCGGCTGCCATAGAGAGCACAGACATTGTTTAAAAGTACTGATGTGGCAATTCAATTGTGATAAAGTAAACAAAAGATGATTGACCGCCAAAAAAATGCACAGTTCAAAAGAGAAGCGATCATTTAGTACATCATTTAGCTCTATAGTATGATGTTCGGATGTGGGTCCAATGGCCCCGAAGATCATTTCTCAGAGATATCGCAACTTATTAACGCATCAAGCTATTGTAAGAATCAAATCTTTAGCTGGTTCACACTTTTTGACGTATTGACAAGGATTTAGAAAATCTTGGAATATGCCGTCGTAACCAAAATGATCCGTCAAGAATACCTTATTTAATTTGGCCAAAAGCAAAATTAGCATTACATGGTACTAATTGGTTCCTATTCAAATTGTTCGGAAGTGGTACCAATGAAAAAGACGGTCACAGAGAAGGTAATTGATATCTTAAAAAATATGTTTGTATGTGATGATAGTCAGTGACGGTGGCCCGATATCTGGATAATTCCAAGCCTTTCAAAGGGTCAAAACTCGGTGCAAACATATAAAGTATCATTTGAAAAAAATGTTGGCTGACCCTCAACACTTGGTTGTCGTTTGTTGGCCAGCGTTAAAAATTATGGCTAACCTGAATCTATTGATGAAAGGGGGAACACACCTTTCGTCAGCCATTCGGCTCAAATCCATATCACCTGTAACAATATAGAGCACTCATCCGTCCTAAGCAACAGGGGTATTTCGGAAACTACTGACTACGCTATCCCTTCACCATCTGTTGAAGTGAGATACAAACTGAGGCACTGGGGATGAATCTCTATTTTTGTCTCCTCGACTTTTGCGGTGTTTTTCAAGCTGGTCTTATCGCGATAATAGAAGTCATGGACTGCTTGAAGTATAATGTACGAGGGATATTCGCATTTTTACGGACAGCCAGGCTGCTATTAAAACGCTACAATCATATTCCTTGACGTCGAAGGTACCCTAGAACTGTCTGGTACCTTTGAATGAGATGGCTGATCGTTCAACATCCACTTGACGTGGGTGCCAGGGCACTTCAATATCGCAAGGAATGTTAAGGCAAATGAGCTGGCTCGCAAGGCCCTAGCACGCCTTATATCACAAAGCAGGCTGGATATAAAGGTACCGCTTGCTTCCTGTAAACTGCTGCTTCAGGAAGAAGTCATAAAAGAAACGAACGTCAGATGGTCTAGTTCGTGTTTAATAAACAGACAGATCAGGCCGATCCAGATCCGGCCAACTGATATCGCTTTGACGGCACCGTATTGGTATGGGCGTGGGAGCTATTACGGGACATTGTCTCATCGGGGACCATGATTTCTGCCGTAGCTGTGGTGATGAGGAGGAGTTGGAAACTATGCTCCATCGGCACTGCACCTGTCCTTATCTAGCGTACCGCAGAATAGAATTTATGGGAACTTCACTTACTAAGATTCGTCAGGACGACCGGACGAATCGTAGTAAGATCGATATCAGGGGCTTTCAACGCTTCTTGATAAGCTCAGGATGATTCAACGGGTGAAGACGAGGTAGCTCAATTGTGATGCAAGTATATATACGGATCAATTTTTGAACCTAGGCTAGTCCATTAGGACGGCCACGTCATACGCACACTACTTTTGTATTTTATTGGATAAATCCTGATACAAATCAAGATGAATGAGTTTAGATTATCAATCGATAATCAGAGCATTTCTCTGCGTGTATATTTGAACTCCGATTCTGTATTTTTGTCATTTAATTTTCAAAATTTCTTTGATTACTATACCATCGCGGTACCACCTGTATGTTATCATATTACAAATATAATGCTTAAAAATTACTTAAAAGAATAATTGTCGGGATTGTAATATTTATAATCGTTGTACACGTGAAATTTAAATTTTGCATGTTTCTTACCTATTAAGGCAATAGATAATAGTCGTTAATTGGAATCGTTCATCAAATAATTAAAATTATGTTTAAATGAGGTAAAGCAGCACACGTGAAACGACGATCAGATTAAACTAAATTCGATTAACTTAAGTATGTACATTATATATACAAAACGTTTGTTGTTGATCATGACATCAAATATTTGTATGTATGCGCGTGTGCAAAAGAAAATTTGAAGACAAGTGCGAGATTGGTAAACAAATAACATAAACTTTCTACCGCGATTACTTTAGAAGATTTTGAATTTAACATCTAACTAATAATTACTATTTTAAATAAAACTGCCAGTACATAGTTTTACTTATTTATGAGGAAGTTTCATTCATGAAATCATGAGTGAAAGCGCATATATGTGGTATATGCAAGAGAAATACTGAGTTACACAAACAACACTAAAATTAACAAAGTTCAAAATGTATATACCAAAACGGCCTTATCTAATACCATGATATGAGTTGTGGTAGTGTGTGATCAGTGTCACTGATCAAATTATACGTTACAATAAAATAACAACATTTTGATAATGTTTCAGAAATCATCAAGATTAAAATTAAATATATATCGTCGGTCCAGCGATTTACAGATTTATGAAACGTATACGCTTTCTACAATGTAAATATAGGGATCACGTGTACGATATTTGATTACAACAGTTTTTAAAAGCCATTACTGGCCCTTTACTGTGTCAACATTCTGACTCTAGTGGGGCTGATTCTGAACTTGGCCTTCATGCTATCCTAGACAATCTGAAGAAGCCACGTCGTTCTCTACACTACGGAGCCATCGTTGCCCGTAACGACATCTATACAACTGCTACACGGTGGCTCTCCTTTCATAGATCGTTGCACAACTCGTTCCGTTCGTCGAGATCAACACTCTGTAAATCTTCAGCTTCACGGTGTTTGTTATGTGTTTATAGATTTTAAGAGCGGTTTTAGCGGATACAAAGCACGACTGCCTGCTGCCAGCCACTCTCTAATATCCTCACCTACACTCTTACCGTGAGTGATGAGAGAGCTCAAAAATTCGAACCTCATCAGTCACTCAAACATATACTGACCACTACTAAAATGGTATGCCATTGTCCCTATAACCAGAAGCTGAAATTC